>OX421360.1:23910502-24510502 GCA_949126925.1 Cheilosia vernalis
TTTTGTGAGATTTAAGATCTTCCAACACACACTTGCAGCAAAATTAACCATACTATACGAAACATATTACGTTCTCTGCGATTCCATGATGAACTTGCCAGCGGATGAAATCTTTTGCCACAATAAAAACATTACTCACATCCGTGTATATAAAGGTGTATATATTTGCGTGAAGTTCAATTGTATAATTAATTTAGGAGCTATGCCCACTGGCAGTCAAAAATATTAAGTGTCATACATTACACAGGAGAACAACTAAACAGTCTTAAATATGCAGTAATTCTGAGCTTGATTGCTTCTTTGCTTTTCCTTCCTTTAATAATTTTAATTTAACTACTATTAAGTACATTGATTTGTTGTCTACTTAACAAAACTCAAAACTTCATAACGGTGCACTACAAAATTTAACGATCTTATCTCATTTGTCGACTAGACTTCGTAGTAACAGCTAGGCGACAAACGATCACAGTTTTCATAAGGCTGAATTTGTGGAGAGCCTAGATCAGACTCTTGTATACACGCGCAACGATATTGGTCCTTGCCGGGTTCGAAGTATTTTCGCGGGACACCTACCCATTCACGTTTCTTGCCTCCAGATTGATTCGTGCACCAGACATGGGTGCCTTTTTGTTCTGTCCATTCAATATTGCACGGAGGATACACTTCTCGTAATTTATTCTCGCTTAGTTTGGCGTCTCGAGCTTGATCAGCAATGGCGTCCAATCGGAAGTGGTATTTGGTTTTCATGCCAAATTCATCATAGAATCTGAAAGATATAAACAAAAAAATCTTTCTGGGTCATTGAGTTCATGAGTTTTGTTCCAATTGCAAAAATAGCTAAGCCTAACAGTCTTTAGAGCTCATTAGCCAAAAAATTGGAATCTCTGTTGCCTCTAATGGCTGATGACTGGGATCATAATGCCAAAAGTATCGGCACAGAACCACTACTACTACCTCATAAATACACTCGTTTTCAGAATGAAAGTATTTAACTAACCTGCCTACGGCCAATCCTTTGAAAATGTACTCCTTATCATAGAATTTCTTCCATTCGTACAAACTTAAGACATCGCTAGGCACCAGTGACATCACATCATCCGAGTCTTCATTGAATTCTTCAAATTCTCCCGTTATAAATGATTTCGAGGCATCTCTACCTGCAAAATCGAGTTATTGTTACTATTCCAGTTTACTTCGAAATCGAAAATCACTTACCAGCAAAATAGCTATATGAACATCCGGTTCCATAGTGTTTTCGTCCTTTTGTCACATCGTACACCGAACCGAGTATACTCAAGTAAATTGGTTGTTCTTCCGTTTCTCCAGTGAATTTGGCTAGCTCATCCTTGCTGTATAATGGCGTTTGATTTTCTGTATTAAATTTAACTGCAATCGGAGCGTCACTGATTAGCTCGAAGACAGTAGATTTAAGTTTCTCTAGAATTTCTGGATAGTAAATCCCTGCGAAGACAGCAATTAAAATGATTGCAAATTGCAACTTAAATAAATGTTTTAGCACTGCGAACATTTTCCATAAGGCACTGGGATCATTTATCACACAAATAAATTAATCGGATCTATTGAATATTTAACAAATTTTTAAACGAAACAATTTATAGATAAGTTTTGATGATGTTTATGATATTCAGAAAAAAAAAAAATTATGCAAATAAAAAAAATTCTTGACAGTTGCCACTCAGCTGCGAGGGCTGTCATTGGTATAGCTAATGCACAAACCGAGTGCAAACATTTTAGGCTAGAGACACATTGAGGTTTATTGAATTGAATGATCTAGTACAAAATGTGACTATTGTGTAAAGGACAATTATTCACATGTGCGCGAACTGCGAACAAATCAATTTATAGGTATTTATGAATTGAAAATTGTTATTTGTTTTTCTACAAAAGTATTATATTCAATTAATAATAACGAAATTTACAATTACAGTAAAGTGACCAGATTTACTTGAAATAAAAGGGGGACACATTTCCAAAATTTCGAAGGGTGTTGAATTTAGGTTATGTTTTAGTAAAACAATAGAATAGTACGTAAAATAAACGTCAAATGACATATTTATTTAAAAAAAATAGACTTCATAACTGTATTGATGCGGCCGAGTCCATTACTTTGGACTCATGTTTTTGTCTTCCGACATGGCGAATTATGTCACTTTGTCCTCCTGCAGATATTGAAAATTCGCATTCGCACTTTTTGTTTGCTGCTGCTGAAGTGTGGATGCCATTCTATTTCTATTTATGTATAATGATGCGATAATATTATTAAGTAGGTATTGTGCTAACATTTGAGTTAGTTTTTATTTACCTATCTACAAATATCCCTCCAATATAAGTACTTCACTACACAGCAAATTGTTTTGTTTTCGTTTCAAAAGTGACAGACTACAAGCAACAAAACTGACAATTCATTTAAGATGGAGTATACCTACATGAGCTCATTTTGTTCCTTTAACAGCTCTTACGTTTGTTTTATATGCTCCAATTTATATGCACAGGGATAATAAATAGTAATCATAAAATTGCTTTATTTTAAGAATTGTAGAAACATACACACATTTTTACAAAAGTAGTACCTATAAGCGGGACATTTTTTACGAATGTTGGAAAAGCGGGACGTTTAGCGGGACAGCTATGGCCGCGGGACAGAGACCTAAAAAACGGGACTGTCCCGCTAAAAGCGGGAAATTACACACTTTATTCACAATCCACATAAAACAGTCGCGATCCAAAATTATAAATTCGCTCGAACTTAACTTTCAACAATACAAATGAGTCGCGGGTACCTGCGATTAAAAAAAGTTTTCATGTAAATGAACTGTCAGAATCTATGAATATTCGCCAGTTCGTGGTTCGCAATTCGCTCTCATGTGAATGGTCCTTTAGATTGCTAGGTAGGAACACATCAACGATAATAAGGACCATGAGGACGTTCGGATACCTAGTTTATGTAAAACGTCAACTAGATTTACGGGACTATGTCACAGACAATACTGAGACCCTAACTCGCAATCCTCTTGCAGCTGGCCCCCTCATTTTTTTTTTCTCAAATTCACCATTTTATTTTCCTATCGGTGTTATGGCAATGGTGGAATGTGATAGAGTTCGGGAATACCACATTTTAACATTACTGGATTCTATTGGTTAGTCATTAATAAAATGTGTTTGGTTAATAAAACTACCTAAATGCGATGTTTTATATACTAGAAACTAGACAAATATTAGGACAAATATAGTTGTGTGTTTTCCGCTTTTCTGTGTATCAATACCAGCGCACCGAATCAACGCCCTTCCGTAAAAATATAGACGAAGTCAAGGGAACCGGAAATCGGAGAAAGTTGGGGGTTACAGTATTGTCTCTGGACTAGGTATCCGAACGCGTTAACTAGGCAACTTCAATTGTTTTTGTATTCTCGCGTTAAGCACCTTTGTTTGATTTACACCTTCTTCTCTCACCGGCCCTTTTTTCGTTTTCACGTGATCACTCTGGCCAATAAAAACTGGATGTATTTCAGCTGACAGTTATCAGACTTACTTAACTAGGAATACGAACGTCCCCAATGCTATAAACATTTCAAAGGCAGAATCTTACAGTATGCGACGATTAATTCGACATACGCTGTGAAAAATTCATAGAGATTTGTTCGATTAGAAGAAACAGACTTTCGGTTGTCGCGGTTGTTAAAAAGAAATGGGATTTAATAAGTGAAAAATCCAACTTGAGCCAATCTAAGTTTCTCGAAATCCTTGATTTTTATATTAAGGAACTTCTTACATTACAAAGAGGGCTTAAGGGCCCAACCCATAGAATCCGTCGCGTTCGTTGCGGTAGTGTTTTCGATTGACAGGTTAATTAAAGGTCATCCCATGTAGTTTGGCTCTCATTTTTTTCTAAATGAAAATCTTCGATTATGTTTGTTTAAACCTTGAATTTTATTGGTCAAGTTCAGAAGACGCACTCGTTTTATGGCATTTTTCATCAATTCGGCGAGAACTTCGGGCGACAGATTCTCGCACTCGTTTCGAATGTTGTCTTTGAGGGCTTAGGGTATCGGGCTTGCTCACGTAAACACGGGACTTCAAAAAACCTCTCAAAAAAAAGTCTGCAACGGTTAAATTGGGCTATCTTTACGGGCCAGAGCAAATCGCCAAAACGAGACCCGGGAACGCAGCCTTCAGAATATCGGTTGTGGCTCGCGCAGTGTGTGCAGTGGCTCCGTCGTGTTGGAACCACATTGTCATCCAGTCCTAATTCGTCCAATTGCGGCTGAATAAACTCGGCCATCATGGCCCTATAGTGCGCACCGTTCACTGCTGTCGTTTGACCAGCGCCGTTCTCGAAAAAAAAAAAAAAAAAAAAAAAAATGGACCGATGACTCCTCCAGCGTGAACAGCGCATCATGCAGTAACTTTGAGGGGGAGTAATAGCTCTTGGAGCATTACTCGTGGATTTTCGGTGACCCAGAAGCGATAGTTTTGCTTGTTCACGTGCCCACTGACGAGGAAATGAGCCTCATCCGTCATTATGATTTTGGTCGAAAAATCGTCCACTTCGATTATTCCGTGTTCTTGGGGAGTGTATCGCTCCATGGCTTGTTCACTTGTATTGTTCATCTGTCTAGCCCACAAATGTCAAAACAGATTTGACAATGGCGGCCATTTGCAAAAATAAGAGCATCTCCCAATAGGGTGATCTCTTTTGGCACACCTTGGAATACACAATCTCCTTAGGAAGGTGACCCATAAGCAACGCACGTGCCGGACGCGACGGATAAAGAAGGTTTACTTTCTACTTCTCTGTTCGTCGCACCCGTTGACAGTTGTCACAGCGTGAGAGGAGGCCTTTTCATTGGTGGAAATATTGAGAGCGTGAAAGAAACTCTGTCATCGGCTGTCACCAGTGCTTTTATATCGTTCGATTTCTACCATTTTTGAGAATTTCGATGTCCGAAATAATTCCGTGGCGAAAAGAAAAGACATTCCAAAACGTTGCCGCAACGCACGCGACGTATTCTATGCATTGGGCCCTTTAGGGAGCTGAGTTGTCAGGCCCCCGGAAAAACACAAATGAGATATTGGTACATCTTAAAGATTTTCCACTGCGACACATCTCGCTAACGTCTGACAAACATCCGAGAGTGTAACTGTCATGGAAAAGCTTGCTTTTGGACTCTACATAAAATAATAGATCCGTTTCATTCGTCTCACAAATAAAAACTCAAACAAACGGCATCTATTTTTTTTGTAGTATTAATCACATATTGGTTAAACATTGAAGCGATCACGCAAAGAACTAATAGTTTGAAGTGTAAACAACAAAATTCGAATCTGTCAAATGAATGTAAGCTTCCGCTGAGCTAGTTCTAGAACCAGCCGGAATTCTCGGAATACACTAGAGACTAGAAAGTTCTTGACAGATGGCGGAGCGGATATAAAAGGGAGATTTGAGAATAGGGATACAGTTGATTTTTAAACAGTGATCCGAAAAATAGTCGGGAAGATAAATAAGTGTAAAGTAATACAGTGAATTAAGTGATTGGTTTGAATCGTTTAAGAACCGTTTTAAGCGGTATATTTTGGTATACTTAATAAGTGAATTATTAGAATAATCGATAAAACTGTTAGAAAAGTGATTTTATTAGAAAAGTTCAACAGAACAGTGCTTTATCTTTTCGAATCCCAGCCTGAATGTAACAACATATTGTACAAAGCCACAGTTTGCTTAATAAAGGCTCTTTCACAACGTCCCCCGTCTTACTACCTTCTCTAAATCTGTCGCAACTTTTACTTAATCAACTAAGTTACGAACCCAAAAAACCATACGCTATACGCCAACTCTCTTGCTTCCAAATACATGACAGGTTTTATCTCCCACATTTATATTCCATCGATTTGGTCCAGAAATAGGAGAGACCATTATACAAACTTAGTTTTCGATTTGTTACACCATTGTACACGTGTAGGACCGAAAAGTTTTTCCATTGCAAGCCATGCGACAAAATAAAATCTTCAAACGCTTGCGCTATAAAAGTTGTACTTAAATTGTGCCATAATGCCACCCAGCTGAGATATTAATACATTCCCATTTGGGTGTCGGGAAAACTCAACAATTTCGCTGTCCGATTAAAACTTTTTTGCGCCTCAAGGGCAGAACCTTATTTATTTCGCCCACGATATCACTCTTGAAGTACCTACCTATACATGGAGAAACTTTTATTCTTCACAGCATCCTCGTAGGTAGAGTAATAACCGTGAATCGGTTTTATTATGAAGCCCAACATGTACGCACATTAACGCAACACAAATAACCATACAAAATATTAATAACAACAATAAATTAGAAAAAAAAGAAAGAGAAAGGGAAACTTCCATATCACATGTCACAGTCAACCACAACTGCCGCCAGTCCTGACAGTCCTGATGGCAGAAAAGCCATCGCATACGAACAATTGGATGTCCTTGTCGTGAAGCATTCAACAGATTTGAGTGCCTTCTTTTCAGCTGCAGACACCCCTCCAAAAATCAGAATCTTTTCATTCACCGTGACAACGTCATGGCCGTGCCTGTAAATTTGATTTTCAAAAACGCGAACAATTTGAGAGCTATTCTATTCAAGCAAAGCGTTAGTATACCTGGACACATTCATATCTGCGAGATGAGTCCATCGTTCCTCTTGAAAATCATAACCGTCCACAGATGAAAGTGACAAAAACTGCCCAGGGTGTCGTGTGTCCAATCCAATTCCGCCGATTACGTACAAAGCCGTACCCCCACCAGTTGTGCAGAATCTTGCAAACAGTCTGAAAGATTTCCAATTTATGCACATGAAACAGAAACAATCTCCCGCCAGCCTCATGAATATGTGCGTCAGCTGCAGGAGTGAGTTTAGCTTTAAGCATAATAAATTTAAGACCTTCAATAATCGCAAATCGTTTCCGACCCTTTTTGCGGGGGAGTCCTTAGAAATGATTGACTCCCTTACAAAAGGGTATATCTTAAAGCCATTAATCTGTATCCAACAGATATTTATTCTTCTAATTTTTTGTTGCGAGAAATTCACACGGGCAACATTCACAAAGGTGGGTAACAGGGCGGGTGTATTTATAAAGAATGTATGGAAGTACCCTAATTAGGGTGCGAAGCACATATACAGATTTCGTCCCTTTAACACTTTGGGGAAAAAAGTTTGGCAGCAGGTGCGTACGAAACAAGTCCATATGTATTCGGGGGTATATCAGTGATGGTTCTTTACTGTCCTTAATCGAAGTGGCAGGGGTAGCCATTCCATTTACAAAGACTGGATAAAGGTGGTAAACTATCTGATTACCAGAAATCTACGGAAGACGACCACTTATTTAAAATTGACTCCAAAGGCGAGCCGGGAATAGGATACTTGATACAGATGAGATCGAAATCGACGATTAAGCTGGCTATTAAACACAACAATGGAGAACATTCGACGGTGAGGTGGTCCTGCATCCATAAACACAATAACACCTACGTGGAGTCTGGGATGTAAGGAGGGCAATAATTGTATTTGGGAACCTTAATAAATATCAAGTTGACGACGAGCTCATTGCTAATGCATGCTATATTATTTGTGACATGTCAATTGGTCATGTGTGCTAGAAATGGCCAACTGTGCTTAATTACTTAACAAAAGGAACCTTTTCCTTTGAGAGCAGAAAATTATGGTGGTTGTCATGGCTAAAGAAAACAATATTTTTTTTATTGTAATATAACGAATGAAATACGATTTACTTGAAAATGTTTTTAAATTTTAATTCACTTATGTCGTTTTCGATTTGGCTTTTCAGATTTTTATCTGAGATTTCAGATTTCTGCTGCCAAATCGAACATGAAATCGAACATGAAATCGAACGATAAACAATTCGTAACCGACGCTGTGTGTCATAAACATTGGTATTAGTGGAAGTATGTTTAAAATCTGAGGAAAAAGTGATCTGAGATCAAAAAAAATATTGATTTTTGTGGCAAATCGAACATGAAAAGCAATCTCGGTCAAAAAAAAAATTGATTTTTTGTCAAATCGAAAACGACATTATTATGGCTAGTTTGCCAATTGTTTTCGCGTGCTTTTCTTCGACGTTCGACTCCCTCCTGACAGTTATCGTAGTTACAGGGTACCCTAACAGTGGTGAAATTGACAGTTCGCTAGCAGTCCAGATAATAATTGGTAAGTCAATGGCCTCGTTCCACTGCCCGCTAGTCTTCTAGCACAAAATATTCCAGATGAAGGAACGCTCGCGCAGCGGCAAAGTGACTTTCCTTCATAAATAATTTCGTATCGCATAATTATTTCCAAACTACATTTAAAAAGAAATGTTACATGTTATAGAAACCATAATAATATCGGAATTGCTATTTTACTTACCTTATTACCTACCAATTTTATCAAAATTGCAGCTTGGATTCGTATTTTTGCTTTATTTTGTAGTCGTTTGAACGATTTCCCTTGACAGCTGTTTTTTTTTTCTCTCAAAGCAGCGCCAGCGGGTAGTTTTGCGCTAGATTGAAAAATTTCCCTGAGAGGGATATTTCACAAAAAGTGCTAGACGACTAGCGCAAATGGTAAAATGTAAATTTTTTTATATGGAGTTTGACATGCCGCTGCTCATCTAGCGGGAAGTGGAACGCGGCCAATGCTAGAACCTGTGCCTTGATTTTGTGCGGTTTTTGAGGCGATGTCGCTAGGGAACGTTCCGAATCGGATTTGAGTGTGTGAGTGAGCCGCGCGCTGTGACCAACGTGACCGTAGTGCAATAATTTGGCACTTTTTCGAGGACCCTGATACTATTTGTTGATACTTTTTCCCTTTTTTTTAGTTTGAAAATTCACTTTGGAAATTTTAGAAACGCTGTGATTTCCAAATGAATTTCTATAAAATATAACGCTGCTGTCTATCAGAACACGATTATAGTGTTAGGACAGCCAACAATTGTTAAATATTGTGCGAAGATTCTTAAATTGCATAGTAGCTTTAGAAACGATACTTTTTTCTTCTTTTTTTTTTGTTACTTTTCAGAATTTCGCAACAATCTCCCGGACTGTTAGAGAAAGGTTATAAATTTTTGTTTTAGTTTCACAATAAAATATAGACTATAAAAAGATCACTCTCTCACAACATTTCTTTTATAAATAAAGCCAAAACAACCAAATAACATTAGAATTAGATGTCTTTAAGGCTGTTCTGCGGGTAAGCTAGACAGTACTTTAGATGCAATTCGTTTTCAAATGACAAATTTTAAAATGAAAACCTTTTAGCTTTGTTTTTTATTTATAAATATATAAAAAAATAATTGAATTTTGTTTACAAATTATATCAACTGATTTTTATATCTACTTTTAAGATCTCTTTCACTTTAGTTTTAAAAAGTCCATAAAAAAGGGGCGATGAAAGAAAAGTGTGCCTTTTCCTGACGCTGTTACATAAATTTAGTATTTTCTCCCAATATTTAACAAGTATTAGCCGGCTTTACACTATTTACGCGTTATTTTTTTAAACATATTCATTTTGAAATCACAGTTTTTGAAAACTTTTTTAAGTACTATTCACATGAGCGCGAATTGCGAACAAATGAATTTAATTGTATTTATGAATTGAAAATTGATTTGTATACTGTTTACCACCAAAGCCTTATATTAAATTAATCTTAAGTCTAATCTAAAAAAAAATCGGACTCTCAATCGATTTAAATAGCTCAATTTACAATTATTACAGCAATTGAAAATTCTTGCAGCGAATTGTCACACTTTATTCACAATCCACATAAAACATTCGCGGATCCACAAACCCACGAATGAAAAAATTCTATCGCATTTAACATTAAACAATGATTGACGTGATTGAAGTGTAAAAAAATTCGCTTGTTCGTAGTTCGTTCGCCTTGGCTCTCATGCGAATAGTCCTAAAATGTGAATTTTCCAAATAATAAAAAGGAACAAAGGATCAACAAATTGTATTAGTGTCTTCGAAAAAGGTACCAAATTTTCGCACAACGGTCACGCTGTTGTCATTTCTTCTCATCCGACATCCTTCTCGCTACCTAAAAAGGTCGCGTGTGGGAAAGCTCGCCTGGAATTTGCAGGAACAAAGCGATATAAGAACAAGAAAAATTGGAAGTTGTCAGTTCGCGACATCACTCACACATTTATAGAATCCGCCTATACGTGAACCCTTTCCGACACCGCCATTGCGGAAAAAACCGCACAAAATCAAGGCACTGGTAGCCCCCAATTTGTATTTCACAGAGCGTGGACATTCGTATGACTGGTGGAAATATTGTAAAACTGACAGGTAGTGGATTTTTCGAAAGGAGTCGCATCCCTAGTATCGGGGACGGAGAGTGCGAACAATTCTTAAAATCATCCAGATTACTTATATAAAAGCAATAATGCATCTTCAACCCCCAAAGTAGCATTCGAATACACGATCATTTGAGGCCTGGCGACGTTCTGGTGTCAATCCGTGATCCCATTTAGGAACCTATGTTTCGAAACAACTAAGTAACAGTTCCTTTATGTTTCGGAAGTGGCGCAACACAAAGTAGGAATTGTGGCGCAGGGTCATAAGTCCACAGGCCAAAAGTCCACAATGGACTTTTTACCCACCCAGGTGAGCCAAAAGTTCACACAAAATTCTTTTGACTCACTGATTGTGGTCTTATGGCTCACGGATGAAGAAGGTAAAGAAGAGGATAACGAGCTTGAAAGCGAAGCTAAAACTAACTAAAACACTATTTAAGAGCGAAATAAGGTAAATTTTTAGAAGTTGGTCTTATTTCACGGCGTCTATCAACCATTCCCATACTTTTTGAGTTGTTAAAACAACTCTTTTTGTCATATGGATAATTGTGGACTTATGGCCTACTTCCATTTTAAAATTGTGAACCTATGGCCCAAATTATTGTGAACTTTTGGCTCATCTGGGACTTATAACCCACATAGATGGGTCAAAAGTCCAATGTGGACTTTTGGCCTGTGGACTTATGAATGACCCTGCGCCGGAATTGTTTTTGACGAAAATCCTATATACCATCTTTGAACACACAATTTCAGATGCACTTACCTCGCTGTTACGTTTGCACTCCTCACGCAATAACGTAACAGTGTGAATAAAGTGTGTAGCCATATCAATTGTCAACACAAATTGGGGAAAATGCCTTATTATATTAACTACTTATATTAATCGATTTTCTTTAATTTTTCCCCGATTTTGTCTCTTTAATTATCAACTTTTCCGATGTATTTCCAAATCGAAAACGACATTAGTAAAAGCGACACTTCCTAATTATCGATTACTCATGTGCAATGGAGATTTAGTAGGTGCAGAGAGATCCAGCCGATTGAAGACCACTTTAGATTTGAGTACGCCTAAGGTTTAGTACGACGAGTAAAGATCAAGATTGTAAAAATTTTCTTTTGCTTTTTTAGACCACTTAATCCTAATGGTTGAACTCAATCTTGATTTTAAAATGTTGCTTATGAATTAGATATAAAGTCAGTTTATCAAAAAAAAAAAAAAAAAAATAAACAAAAAGGTAATCTTTAAATTTGCTAGAAAAATAATTTATTAATTTTTCCGTACGAAAAAAATTTCCCGATCTACTTCTCAGTCAATTCCACAGATATTCCATTTCTTTACTGTTCCATCTGTCAGACATTTTTTTTCTGATGGAATCCAATCAGTGGTTGTTGATTTGCTGCAATTATTTTCGTAGGGAAAAATTATGACCGACTAAACAAAAAAAAAAAAAAAAAACATTTTCATACTGTTCCATCTTTTTTTGTTGAAATAATCGAAAGAACCAAGTTTTTTTGTTATCAAATATTTGAAACGCTTCCATTTGCATTTCTTTCTACGTTCTGTTGAGTAGATCTTTGGCATGTTTAGAACAACTTTTCTTTGAACTCCGCGGGACCCTAAATATTGTCTTCAATATATGTAAAGGCACATCTCATTACCGCACTGAACAATGTCCAACTTTCACATCCTTCTTTCGATGAATATTCCATAAATGGCTCCCAGCATTACTAGACTTATCGCCTTGACTGTAAATTTACATAATCTCAACTCTATTCAATATCTATCTCTATTGCTGGATGTAAAAAAAGGGCCATAGAAACGACGCCATACACCACACACGAAAAACTTGGCCAACTTTTTTCATATACCACAAAAGGCAAAATAATGATTCGCCTTTGTATTTCTGCTTTTGTGCTTTAGTACCACCAAAAATAATACATAAGCACTAAGCAGCTTACCTTGGTATTCTTAGTCCTTTAACCGACCGCTTCCAGCAACCATCATCGCTGGTAAGGTTATAATATTCCATGGTATCTGTGATGACGGGCACTCCACCCTTCTTCTGTCCAGAAACGCCGCCCGCAATCCAAATCTCAGAAACGTTCTTAATATTCACAACCGCAGCAGCTAGACCGTATCGACCTATATTCAAAGAAGCTTTCTGCCAGTAAATAAACCGGGTTAGTAGGTACAACCATAAAATGGGATAAATTCTCAAAAATAAGACGAAGAAAACTCCCCAAACCTCTGACCAACGTTTCCTATCAACATCATAGTATAATGTGGATGATAGCGGTGTCCCATCGATGCTCTCTCCTCCGATGATATAGAGTCCTGAATTGGATTGCCGCCTTCTATCGCCTTGGCCATCGGCTTCACCAATACCATTATTGTTAGTAGCATCATTATCGTAAGCAATCAGGCCGAAATCCCTTCGGGGTTGTGGCAGGGTACTCTCTATATGCCATTCGAGGCGATTTGGATCGAAGCTCCAAACGGAAGATTCGAATACCTATCAAGGAGATTTATAAGAGATTTTCAGAATGGATGTGTATGCTAATGCGGATATGTGTGTATGTGGTAAATTTGTCAATTTGTGACGACGGCGGCGACAACAAGGCCGATTCTGGTATTCATCGACAAGAGGTTGACATGGATTTTGAATGTACATACGTTCGAATTTTTATGACTGACCCATGCAAAACTTAAGCATGATACGCTCGGTTGTATGGACCGTGGTTATATGTCAAAATAATAAACTACCCGGATACTTGAAGGAGATTTCTGATTTGATACATACACAGTTTCCGGTGTACAATGATGTTGAACTTATTTAAATTAAGCTTCGTAAACTTGTTCCTTCATTCGTTAGAGCAGTTTTCTATCGTTTTTACAACTACGAGTAATTTCTTCCGTTCGAAAGGAGGGCATCTGAGAAATTGCGCCATATGGACAGCCCCCAAAATTTAAAACACATTTCAACAATAAAGTTTCGTTTAGAGATAAGAATGGAAGATGCAGAATGTGGGGTAAACTTATAGAACCCGTTTCTATTGGTCAAAAAAAAAAAAAAAATTCAGGCTGAATTTCTGTATTTGAAATAAGGCAACTGAGTACAATCGTCAATAATTACGACCACCAGTTTACTGTTTACTCTTGGTACGCCAAACCTTTGCAAAGGACAATGTTCAATTATACCCAATTTTTCTCACCTAATTCCATATTTCGTTTAGTGCTTAAAAATAATGCAAATACCTACCCTATTCCGTATAAAACTCGTCGATGCATTCACGCCGAACTATGTAGTTCTCGTTTGACGTTTCTATCAGCTGTGATACAAAACAATATTAGCCCATCAATTAATTGTGTAAAATGATTTTAATTTGTGAGTTGTCACATTTGTTCGGTCAGCCATTTTGCTGAATTTACTGGATATTGCAAAAAGTGTGTTTGTTCCAACAACCCAACGATTGGAAGTCATTTTCGTGGTGTTTTCGTGGAAAACGAGTGCAAACGACTGGTTTTGAAAACTGGAATATGTATGGGAAAACTTCTGTTTTCGATTAAGTTTTCATGTGTTTTGGCGAAAGCCCGGCTTTTGTGCCTATAAGTCAACGATAGCGCATTCAAAGGAAAGAACCGTACCATAAAATGCGTTGTGATTGTGATGGAAACAAAATGTTTGCTTAAGAACTCTACAGACAGACGGTTCTGTGATTGAGTGTTTCAAAGTTTCCACCAATGACTGTGCTTCATCTCAATTTTTAAAAGCTGTCAACGGATTCAACGGACCGAAAGTAAATGAAGTGCACGGCTGGTTCGAACGGAACTTTTTCATTCATTAAAAGTTGGGTTGCTGGGTAAAAATCTGAGAATCGATGCTTGATAAAAGAAAAGGTTCACGAAATATACGAATAGTGTTGAATAAGATCCACTTTTGGGTTATTCATCTGATACGGAAGTATATATCAAATAACAACGTGAATCAGTAACAAACAATTGTCCCAAGTTCTGGTTAGAGAGTTGTAAGCCTGCTGTACTATTTAAAGCAAAGCTAAGTGTAGCAGGAGTTTCGGTTTTCTGATCGGTTAGGACATCCTATTATTTTTGATTGGAATAGATTAGTGACGCTGGTTCAAGGTGACCATACTCGAAGTATGGTTAGTGGTGGACCAATATCTTTACATAAAGTTTGATCCAAATCGAAAATGGGGTTTTCAAGATATGAGCTGTTTCTAAAATAAGCATTTGTGTATTTTTAATAATTCGTAAGCAACATTTAAAGACCAAGATTGAGTTCAACCATCGAGTTTAAGTGGTCAAAAAAAGCAGAACGGTTTCGTCTTATACGTGGGTAATGGGTATGGCTGTTAACTGGGGCCCTATGCGAAAAGAATACGTTCGTTATTGAAGTATATATTTTTTTATAAATACCTAAGGAGCCTCAAAATCACAAAGCTTTGAAATAAATAGTCTAAATTAGGACAATTACCAAATGAAAATTTGAAGGAGCCAGCGAAAAGTTCGAGTATCCAAATCGGAGATAAATAGACAGTGCTGGTAATACTGCTCCTTGTGTAGAATCTGATGGAACTCTGCACAAATTATTTTCGGCTGTCTTTTCGCTGTCCTTTTGGAGACCACCGACAATTTCGTTTCGGATCATCTGCATACTACGCTTTAAAGCTAACAAATGTCAAATTTTCACAAGCAACAAATGTCCCGGACAACAAAAAATGGCTCGCACAGTAAATGTCTTCGAAAAAGAGAGTGGAGAATTGTACCAAGCAATCTACTACAACTACCCACTTTTCCGCAATCATTTCGCTTTTGTATGGGATTTTTCGTTCCGGAACAGCTGCGTACTAGGCTTAAAAATAAAATAAATAGTTGCCGCAAAAGATCCTTAAGGGCACTAGGTCTGACTTCTCACAACCATTCCCTTTTGTGTGAGTTTTTTTTAGGTTTTGGGACAAATATTGTTTGTTTTTATGCCGAGTCCAAACGGCCATTTGAAAAGTTTTTTTATGACGGCTTTACTCTCGGATGTTTATCTCATGTTCGCGATAGGTAGCGCAGTGGAAAAAACCTTAAGATGTAATTTGTGTGTTTCCCGATGATCGATCCTTCTTTTCTTCCATAGGCTATTAAAATTGTTTAACTCGCTTACAACGCACCACCCCAAGTTCGCCGGATATTGGCAAATCAATTCAAAAGTGCACAGCTAAACGAATTATCTTTTCAAAACCAACCTATAACCAAGTGAACGTGCTATTAGTTAACCCGCCTGCTTCATTCATTGACACGCAAACAACGTTTGCAACCTTATGCAGCATCAGTGTGGCCTAGAGTAATTCCACCCACCCTCAAACTTACCGGCTTTATTGAGCCAGCAAATGCTGGTCTCGTTCCGCCAATAACATAAATTTTGCCTCGATATGTAATCGCCGAGTGATGGTGCCTGCTGCCAGGCATATTTGATAAATATTGCCAGGCGTCCTCGCAGGCATCGTAGAAAAGGACATCTCTCCCGTGGCTATCGTTCGCATGCTGCTGGTGTGTATACGGATCGATACCACCAAAAATTAATATCCTCTGATTTGTAATTCCCCTGCAAAGACAAGGACTCGCCATAAACTAGACTCGCATGGAGTAATCAAATCGATCAACACTGGTCTTACAGGTTTGCACGGCCGTGAGTGTTTGGATTGAGGCAAGCCTCAATATGTTTTTCACCAGCATCATTTACATTGGAACGGATATTGATTCCCATCTGTCCTACAACCTGTGGCGACATTGTCGTCCTTCGCGGTGTCTCATCAACTCCCCCGACTGCCGAATTGGCCATAGTGAACTCAAAGTCCTTTGAGCTCATGCTGCAGTAGTAGGTTTTGCCCAAAATGCTTTTCTTAATATCTACATCTTTTTGATTAACATCACAACAAGAGGCAGATTGTTGGCTTAAGGATAAATTTTTATTATACTTCTTGCTGCTGGTCGTGGTGGTGTTGTTGTTGCTGCTTTGGCCCTTGGGCACCGTCGGTACACTGCGTAGCTGAAAGTTGCCGCAAGTTTTATTCGTATTCCTGTGATTGGATGAGTAAATCTCTAGAAACATGGAGTTTTTTATGCCTACAGCTTGAGACGTCGTCGCTGTATTGTGTTCTGCTGGCCAAAAAGTAAGCGCAATGTAAATAAAGATTATTTTCGAAATTGAATATTAATGATGCAAAGGGAAGAAGTTGTGCGTTTATTGTTTATTGACTTTGTTGCGGTGAGAGCCAAGGAAATGTCAAATTTTCTCCTCGTGGTGGCTGGTGGGGTGTAAGCAAAGAAATTAAACAATCTTAAGTCTGTGCGGTAAGTTGACTGAGCTTAGGACACCTGCGGCAGACTCTGCCAATTGAGCTGCGGACTTGAGGCGGAAAAGTTGAGAAGTTGCTTTATTTATTTTTTTTCTTGTTCGAATTAAGGGCCGTGGGTGTTTTTCTGTTTACATGCGAAAATGAATTTCGCGATACCATACACACCCATATACATACAACATTTAATGGTCAATAAACAAGAAAAGCCCAGAAAATAGATATGAAAATTAACATAAAGAGGGGCTTGCCGAGCGGAATATGTTAAATGGATGATAATAAAGAAAGCGACAGTATATCCATCCCGTGTAGGCGTAAATAAATTGTGTAGTGTTTGACTTGAGCTACGGCATACGAAACGACTAGGGATCAACGGCAAAGGGAGGGCAATGGTAATATCTTTTTTTTGATACTTGAAAATTTCACCAGTGTGTGGATATAGGAGTGTGAATTGAAATAACTTTCTATTTTGTTAGAAGGAGACTGCGGCCTCTATTTAAAGCAATCAATAAGACTTTTTTTGGTGGTGTTTTTATGTGATGACTTATTTGATGAAAATTTAGAGGAATTAAATGTGGCTCAAATGTTGGCAATCGTTTTTTAATGTAAAACTTGTGCTGTAAGCTGAAAGCGATTTCCCAAGGCTTTATGCCAAATGGAATTTTACCTGTTTCTTCGTTGTCACTCATTTCACCGCTCACTTGAGTGCATTGATCGCGGCTCTCTTTTGGCGAGACATGGCACTGCAAATAAAATAAATTAATACTGCAGCAGTATAAGTTTTTCCGTCAGTTGTTTTTATTTAAGGTATAGGGGGAACTTCGTACATGCATACAAAATCTTCAAAATCCTTCAATAGTAGACCGAATCTTAAACGCGATCTTACCTCGGTATATTTTAAAACGTACCCACTTTCCTTTGCTAACATGCAAGCTCCTAAGTTTAATTAAACGTGTATACTGAGTAAACGCATAATATCATGCAAAATTGGGTCCAAAAAAAGAAAAACAATGTTCTATTTGAATTTATCTACCTACTCTTTGTAGTGAAACTGGAAAAATGAATGTACCCATCGTTGCCATAAGTGCAGATTTGTCCGCATTTTGCAGATTTTCAACCTAGCTGCAGACTTTTAACAACCAAAAATCTCCAGAAATCTGCGCTTCCGATTTTGTATTTATAACTATAATATATTTTGTTCTGTTTAAAAACATTTTTTGAACACTTTTTTTCGCTGTAGTTGTCATTTTTGTATTCCGCTCTTTTTTTCCTTACAAAGCTGCATTGCAAGGTGAAGCATTTATTAAGCTTACTAGGAAGTTTCACCTTTACCAAATTCGAACTCTGTGGCATTAGTTGGACTTTCAAAAATCATAAAAACAGAAGCTGACTGACTCACTCATTCACTCAAAAAACTCAATATTGGTTTGGTGATCTCCAAAATGTTATTTTTTCTTTATAACAAGAAATTACTAGATAATTTAATACAGACATTAAATTTCGTGCGTCCTCCATGCTTAAGCGAAGTCACAGATCTCAAAAAACGTTTAAATATGGCCGGAGGAAGGCGATGAGGCCGGAAATGGACTGAAGATCTGAACTCCACAATGAAGTACATACTTAGGCCCTAGTTATAGCCATACGTAAGATGCAACAGAAAAAATGGGAACAGTATGAAAATGATTTTTTTATTTTCGTTTAGGCGGTCATAGCGAAAATTCTGTCAGAAAAATGTTTCGCTACGAAAACAATTACAACAAATCAACCACCTGACAGATAGTACATTAAAGAAATGAAATGTTTCAAACTTTGCAAATGCAAATAATAACTACAATTACATAATCATGGTAAGTGGCGGCAGCACTGGCTGGTCATTAAAAATTATGAAGCACTTTCTGCGCAGTGAAATTAGGCTCAATGCCAGATCCAGTGCTGCATGGCTACCTGCGAAAATTCGAAAACCTTAGATCTTCGTTTCATGGGCGTGGAATACGTCCTATTTTACCAAATAGCTACCATTTATTTTGTGGGAACACAACAATTTCGCTTCGTTCGATTTCGAAAATCTGAACACAAAACTCTACTTTCGATCGATTTCGATTTCATTTCGAGTGAAAGTTAAATGTGGAACATAGCTGTTAGTAAGGCCATGTATAGGTGAAACAGGTCCTCAAGAACGCTGGGTCTAGCTTCTCACAAACCATTCGTTTTGTGTGAGTTTTTTCATTTTGGGATGACGACTCTCTTTTATGACAGTTATACTCTTGGATGTTTGTCAGTCGTTCGCGAGAGATGGCGCAGTGGAAAAACTGTAAAGATGTTACTTGTTTTTTTTTTCGATGATCGACACATTTACCTCTAAGCTACTGCGCCTTACAAAGCAATTTGTATGTTCAGATTAAAGATTTTTGAGTTCGACTTTCACGAAGAAGGCTGGGGTTGTTATTGCATATAATGTACAAGCTTTGGGCAACTGTATTACAAAGTTGTATGAAAATCTGAACAGGTTTTTGAACCCTAGTTAAAGTTTAAGCTCCGAAAACATTTTCTGCAGATAATCATCTTTAAATGCTACTTTGCAACTGATAAGAAAATCTGCACTACCTCCAATCTGTGTGTGTATATAAAATGATGTCCTCCTGCTAGAGAAAACATTGGATTTCCAACAGAAGTTAAAAAAAAAAATTCTCGAAACAAATTACCGTACATACGTATATAGCATAGCGTTTATTTGAAAGCTCCCGAAAACCATTGGAAATCCAATGGTTGCTCCGCATTTTCTACAAAATTTTCTACAAACAATTTTAACGTACAAAATATTGGTCATCGGTAGCTTTCGGCCGTGGCAGACAGCACTGAAAATCAAGACCTTCTTGATTCTCCATTTTCATAGTTTTCCAATGATCCTTTCCACTGTTTCGTATCATCTCCAAGTACTCAAGAAATGACGCATATGTTATGTACTGACTATTGGGACACTTGATTTTATGATGATAGCCACATTCCAGATCGCATATCCATTGCCTCTGTACGGGTTTGGTCAGCTGGTAGCGTTCTAAGAACCCCAAAAAGTTATCCACATTATCCGAGTAGTAAAATTGTGTCGTTGTGTATCTGCAAAGGATCTAAATGATAGTCTTTTGACAAACGAAACAGCGAATAAAACACATACGACAAGCCGTCTTCAATCATTTTCTTCACTTTTGGATTCTCAACAACCCTCTCGACACCGATGCAGTCAGTGTCTCTGCCCAAGGCAACCAGAATCCATGGGGGCACAAGACCAAATCTTACACAATTCAAAACGTCCAACATGTGACATTGCCGTTCATCCCAGTTGTAGCTTAGCCATCGAACAGCTGACATCAAAATCTAAGAACAGGCAGTGCAATTCGCATACGAAAGAACAACTTTGCTCACTAACCTCAACTTCTGAGTTCACACCAATCGAATTCGAACTGAGCAGGGTGCAAACCTCTGTGACACTCAACAGCAAAAAGTCCTTCGACGCCACCAGGGTCAGGAAAAACTTACAAATTCTCGTCAACATAAGTTGCTGCAGCATATCCAGTCCATAGTTACGCGCCTCGAGGTACAATAGGAACGCAGTGTCCTCTTGAAACCGAATATCATCATCCAAGCAGACCCAGCACTGATCGACCAATCCCTTAATTTTCAGAAAAGTTGCAGCATTGAATAGCTCCAGTATACCCTCTCGCTGAACCAGTGGCTCGGCAGACAGCATCCAATCGTATACCATCATAAATGCCTGCGGAGTGATTTTCTCCGAGGGCAGCTGTACGATTGCCTCGTTGCTGCACTCCATGAAAAAGTCCGAATAACACTGAAGGACCATCATGTGACAGTTGAAGGTCACTTCACCGATTCGAACCTGAACGTTCGGCTTGATGTAGTTGTCGATCATGTTTTTGAGCAACTCATAGAGATTTTGTTTCGACGGTTGATTGATGTTCTCCCAGCCCTCGATTTCATTTGCCTTGAAGCCCAATTGGATGAGGGTCATTTCTTTTTGAGTTTCATCCTCTTTAGGAGCTGCTTCCTCGGCGACTTGATACAGGCTGCTGGGGCGGATCTTATTAGGTGCAGCCTTTCCCATTTGGTAGTCATGGGCAATTGATTTGGAAGCACTTTGTCTCACTTGTTCTAAGGAAGAACAGAAATTTAACAACTCAAGGGGGTTTGACGAAAGGCTTGAAAAACTTACCAGAGTGCAGTGAATATGTGGTAGGTGCATCGGCTTGAACGGACAGGTCGGAGTTTTCCAAGCAACTTAAGCTGAAACGAAAGTGAGATCGTGCTGGGTAATGTGAAACCGAAACCATTTACTTACTTCGTAAATTTGAAACTATTTTCAATTTCAGATGATGGCGTTGCAGAGGAGCAGGAGGAATCATTGGACTGGAAAAAAAAGAGTAAATAAATTGATGTCGGCAGTGCTTAATCAGTTTACCTTATTGTACTTGTGTTCCATTACATGTAAGGTGGTGTCCGGGACAATCCAAAAAATACGGTTGGCATTCAAAATTTAATTCTTCCAATAAGTTTTGTGTCGATGAATGTATGATCAAAAATAACTTAGATCTCGCAGGGTCAATTGTTTCATTATTTTCAATGTGGTTTTAGTAGGTACTTTTTTGGGATTTACTGTGACTCTCACTCTGCAACTGGATCTGGGGAAGCACATCCAGATCCAATGGAATTGCAGGCGACTTGCGTGGACGCACATACATCCCTATTCAACGAAAGTTCATGACACTACTATCAATCGGTCCCATTCATATGTTGATAGTTATGTGCTCCAAATAGTCGTGAGTCAGAAAACGGATAGACGCACATCTCCCAAGGTATACGAACACTAAAAGAATATGCATGATAAAATGTTAAAAAAATTCAAATGGTTTTTATTTTGCTTTTTCGATGTTGTTGATTTTTTAGATCATGTGCTTTCTTTCTTTCACATAGGCAAAATCAGCTAAAATATTTATCTCCTTTCATTGCGCCATAGAGCGTTGTTGCGCAATAGGATCAGGAGCGATTTCGACACAACGCGATACAATGCACCTCACACAACACACGAAAAAAAAAAGAAGTTTCTATTCATATAAACTCCATTGGAGTGATAGCGACACACCACTCGAAAGCACACCACACGTTCCAAGTGTGGTTCCGGCTATATACCGTTGGTTAAACGAGCATTTTTTTTATAATGTGTAGCCTATATAGAATTGAACTCAGACGCCGCAGGCAGGATCACTGCCAACTGCGCCATTCATATCGCGTGGAAAATTCGTTCTTACAATTTGCAAACCACTTCAATCCAAAACAATCATAAAAGTTAACAAATAATAAACACACCATCCTATCCTCATCTGTTAAAATATCCCAATTGATAGGTATTGAAATTTAACTATTTGACATTAATGTCGTTTTCCATTGGTTTCACTCGGGGATCCACTCATTCTGTAGTCCAATGGAACAAGAAAACTGCTTCTGATTGAATCCACAAGAGTATTGGTGAAATGCCAAAAAATAATCTACGGCAGCCGTCAGTTGACTTGTATAAAATACACAAACTACACTTGTGTGAGTGCTTCTTGAGTGGATTCTGACTTCAAATCCAGAAGCGAAATTCTCTCCTCAGAATCACCAGAAGAGTATTTTTTGTGCCAATGGAACGGTTTCAGAAGTGATTTTTTCGATTCCGGACTCTCCCGGACGCTTCTTTTTGCCCAATGGAAAACGACATAAGTTAAGAATTGGGTGTGGAAATTTGAGATATTGAGTTAATGTCGTTTTCCGTTGGGACAGAAAAATCACTTTTTTCAGATTTAGAGAACTACCACGAAAACATTCGTCATTTGTTAAACTTTTAAGTGTTTAGAAGACGAGTCTGTGAAAAATATAGAACAATTTGCATTGGATCGCCACAATGGATATCAATATAAGTTGAGTGGATTTTTATAAGCAAAATAAAAATTAAAAAAATACTAATTTGTTTGTCCTAGTTTCACGTCGAAATTAGGTAACGCATCGACGCCGTTTTCTCTTACGTAAGTTAATTGTAGGAAACTCGAGAAATAACACTAGCATGTAAGTGGTGTCATGGACATCCAGATAATTTTTATAAAGTTGATTTAACTGTTTCATAATTAGTTTTTACGTTTAGAACTTTGGTCATACGGTCAGATCTTCCAGAAGAACCCAGCAGCAGCTCAGAGTTAATGAAAAGTAAAAACATTTTTAATTTTAATGTACATAATTTATTTAGCTTCGTAAAGATATTGTGGTGTGGAATGTAGTGTGGGACCTAAAATGGTGAAATGTAAACAACCCATTAGTCACAAAAAAAAAACATTTCCAATTGGAGACTTGAATCTGTCAAATAAGTGTAATGTCGTTTTCCATTGGGATTTTCGGATTTTGCTCTCAGATTTCAGATTTATCGTGCCCAATGGAACATAAAACGAGATTTTTCTTCCTTCGCAATAGTAGCTGCGTTTCTTTCGTCCCCGTCAGCGTCTCTATCAAGGATTGTCGAAAAAAACGAACACCGAAGATTGAAAAGAAGAGTTGCCAACGCATCAATTTTTTATTTTTTTCCTAGCATGTAAGAACTCGTTCTTTCTTGGCAAATAGCATCTGAAAAAGCCTAATGTCTCTTCCTTAGACCAAACTTTTCTCCTAAAAACAAGTATAATTAATGCTAAACACATCTTATAAACTAATGAAACTTATTTATATATCAATGATTATTCTAAGCAAATTACCTTTTCTCATCTGCTTGTTGAGACATTTTTTTGGTTAGTTTTGTTTTGTTTTTTTTTTTTATTTATATTTATTTTGCAACTCTAGTTTAATTTGACAGCATGTGAAATGTCATTAATGACATTTCCATGCAATTAATCGATAACATACAAAAACTTGTGTTGGCTAGACTTTTCTCTATCGCCGCGAAGCTGTTAACCCCGATAATTATCCCGGATAAGTCTTTGTTGTATTTAACATGAAATTTGTTTACGTTTCCTATCCTATAGCCGTGACGGGGACGAAAGAAACGCAGCTAATGGTAGTAAGCTGTTCTTAAATTGTATGAAAATCCACTCAATTTATGTTGATATCCATTGCGGCAGCCAAATGAAATTTTTTCTCTATTTTTCACAGACTTGTCTTCTAAATACGAAATTAATAACACACTTTTAAGTTTGAAAAAAGACAAATGTTTTGGTGTTAGTGTAAGTAGATGTGAATCTCGCTCAGATATCGAGATTCGCAAAACTGCTCTGACTCTGAAAAAAGTGTTTTTTTTTTTTGCGGCCAATGGAACATGAAGTCTGACAGCCAGCTGATTTCGAGAGCAGAAAAACTGCTCTGACTCTCAAAAAAAGTGTTTTTTCTGTCTCAACGGAAAACGACATAAGTCTCCAACTGAGTTATTTGATATTTGATATTTATTGATATAAGATATCTCTGTACATTTAAGAATTAAAATTCTTATATAATACATGTACAGGTTTAGTTAGGATAGAGTAAGTACAAAATAAGCATAATATAAACATTTAGCAGTAATTTAAAAGAAATATTTATAAAGATTTAGACATGTTTAAGAAAAAGAAAGGGCATTTATAATTGCTTTAAAGATTACATAAAATTCGATTATTATTATTAAATTTATTATTAGATTAAATTATACAACCGAGTAGAGAAATTTCAGTAGTTATTAGAGAAAAATGAAAATATTGCAGAAGGCAAATCTTTTAGTTCAACATTAGACCTGATAGCAACGGGTAAAAGGTTCCACAAGCTAATGGCATGATTGAAAAATTGTCTGCGCGAGGCGTGATTGACGAGTGGATCTATTTAATGTAATTTTTTCGTATAGATAAGGTGGCTGTTTTTTGCATAAAATATTACCAAGGAAAGTGCAGCATTTGTATTTGAGAAAGCTGTCAAGAGTACATCCAAGAATTTGACGCGACACCGAGGAAACGTGATCGTATCTGCGGAGGTTGAAAACATACCGAGCAATGGAGTTAAAAGCCACATTCAGCCTTCGGGATGAGATAGAGTCCATATCAGAATAGATTTCACATCCATAAGTTATAATCGGAACTAAAAGAGCCTTGGCCAACTTTATCTTAATGTCGATTGGAAGAAAATGTCTACTTACAGAAAGACCACGCAAGGAAGCATATATTTTAGCTACAATACTATTAATATGATCATCCCATGATAATCTATTGTTGAAAGTAATGCCAAGGTTTTTTACTTTGGAGACTAATTGCACTTGCGTTCCATTCAGTAGAATATGTGGAAATTCGTCAAGGCCGCTCTCACGTTTAAAAATAGGCAAAGCTTTCGTTTTGGCGGGGTTCAGCGTTAGCTTATTTTGCTTTGACCAATTGGCAATAGCAGATAAGTCGACATTCATTTTCATTATTGCATCTTTAACAAAGCTATAATAAAGTTGCACATCGTCTGCATAGATATGGTATTTGCAGTGAGACAAAACGGACGGCAGATCATTAATAAACATGGAGAACAGAAGAGGACCAAGAATTGATCCTTGAGGGACGCCAATGTTCACAGGACGGAAAGACGAAAGCTGGTGGTTGTGGGAGACGGCTTGTTTACGGTTGGTGAGGTAGGACAAGATTAATTTGTTGGACGAGTTACAAAATTTGAACAATGTTGCAAGTTTCAAACATAGAATAGAGGGAATAACTGAGTCAAAGGCTTTGGAAAAATCAAGCAACGTGAGTATTGTTAGTTTATTGTTATCAATAGCTTGACGAACATCATCCGATACCTTTAAAAGCGCAGTGGTACAACTGTGTCCTGACCGGAAACCTGACTGAAGAGGGCATATGAGATTTTTGCTTTCAATGTGATGTTTTATTTGACTACTTATTAATGATTCAAAGGCCTTTGACAGAAAAGGAAGTATTGCAATGGGACGGTACTCGTTCTCCTTTCCGCTTTTTAAAATTGGTATTTTTGGCTGTTTTCCATAGTTCTGGGTAATTAGATGTCGTTATGACGTGGTTAAAAACATAAGTTATGTGAGAGAGAATAAAGGGAAGAAGTATTTTAACAAAATCAGGGTGGATATTATCGAGACCAGTGCATTTGGATCTTATAGAATAAATAGCTTTGCCAACTGATATTGGATCAACCACCGACAAGGAGAAGCTATCTTCCGAAGGAATAGATGGGAAGCTAGTTGGGGAGATGTTTATAGCATCATTACTATTGTTCGCAAAGTTCATATTCAGATCTTCGATATTCATATTACTTGCTAGTCAATAACCCCTTTTAAATTGGTCGGGTTTCCCTGTTACTTTTTGTTTTGCAGTATTGCCAACTTGCATGTAGTTCGGTACAAAACAAAATTTTACGGTGTAACCAGCACTCAGTTATGGAAAAGTGCAAAAAGTTTGAATTATAGTTGAACATTTAAATACAACTCTTTCGTGGTAAGTATTCTACCTACATTCATTTGAAAAAATATTTTCACGCTCCGATCTAAATAGGTGCGGGGTCCCTCAGCATTTGGATTTGCTACTACGTTGCTAATCTGCCTCTGGTTATTCAGTTACGCTATGGGTAAGTAGATTTTCGGCTTTGCATGCGTCACCCCTGGGAGCGGAGATATTCAGCACGAATGTAGACTGTGGCGTATGAGTAATACAATTTTTTTTCCCGATTTTCGTTGCAACAATATGTATGTTATTTTATGTGTTCTGCACCGAATGACCACACTAAACTAAAGCTTGAGCTTGCTTCACGAAATGGATATAAGATCTTCCTTCAGGAACTCAGCTGGTATATCATTTACAACGAGAGAAAGAGTTGAGGAGGCCATAGTCTTACTACCAAAAAACCCCCCACGATAAGGAGGAATCATGGCAAGCGTTCAACGAAAGTCACAACTTGCTCCATATCCCGAATGTAATCGCATACGAATTTATTTAAAAAATTATCCTCCTCTCCAATGAGGAAATGATGACAATATAAAATTGTTACTTTCTATTGATCATTTGTGATCTAAAATGTTTTCAAACTATTCTTAAAATTGGTGTCCACATTGTTCTTGACTCAAATTAATATCTACTTTTTTTAGCATCTCGTCTAGTACAATTGATTGGATTTCCCATTAATTTTCTAACCTTCGTATGAGTTTCTAAAATTTTTTTTTACAATTAGTCCAGATTTTTGTTTTTTTTAAGCAAAATTTTGTATTGTGGTTTGTTTTTTTAAATCGGTCATATTTTGAACACAACAAGCAACAGTGCGATCTGTCAAAATTTAGATTGAGAAAATGTTCAGACCCATTAAATGGGTGCCCTAAATTTTGACATCGACATGAATGACATTCTGCCACAAAATTTTACTTATTTAGCTCGAGCTTAGTACCACTCAGTTAAATGGGTTCGCTCAAATTTAGGTCAGTTACATTTTGGAGAGAATTTTGTATGGGAGCGAAAATTTAGCTCGAGCAGCGTACTAAACTTAAAGTTACATTTTATTTCGACATTTCATCTAGTAAAATCTAAAGGCAACTCTGTGGACATTCCCAATCTCTTTGATTTCTCATTTCTCGTGCACAATTTCATTGGTTTGGTTTTAAACCTCATAAATGCTCATAAATTAGAATAAATAGGTTACAAATAACTTAGTCTCGGTTGAAAAAAAAATATTATTTCTTGTTAAAAACTACCAAACATACTGTTTAAAAACACACACTTTATCAGTTGTTATCAATTAAGTTTCTGGATTAATATCAATCAGTTTGTTAGATTCTACAGAGATAGTTTGTTATTTACGACCTAGGAAATTTGGAAAGAATTTATAAATCGGTTATTTTTAAGCGAGTGATTATAAAAAATGCAATAGTCACATTCTTGACTAAAAGCGTTTTAGGTGTTATATTTTCAATAGGTAAGTGCTTTTTAGTTAATGCAAGTTTTAACATAATTGCTCTAGAAGTGCATTATATTGGTAGTTATTTTTTAAACAGGTATTTTATTTACAAGTTGTTGTCTTTTTTTAATTTTGCTATATTAAAAATAAATTTTATTGCAAATTGCGTTTGCTTTTTTATTTAAATTATTGGAAAAAGGAAAACATTTCATCCTCTATAACTTTGACTCAGAAACTTTGACTTGTGGAATATGTAAAATGATCAATATCTACATCAAGGAATTGATTTGAAACCGTGTAGTTCAACAAAAATTGGCCCAAATCATTCATTTCAAAATCTGCCTATTAATTGAGATTTTGAAATGTTTTTTTTTAACGCTTCACAAGAGCATTAATTGATTTGTCAAAGGCAAATGCCAGCGGCTGAGTAACATTCCATTCTCCAACCAAAGCTCGAATTGTTAGTTAAAGAACAAAAAGTTAAGCAAAACTTAAAACACTTTTCCAACCGACCATGACATAAGATTTCCCGTCAATCTAACTAATATCCTTCCAGATAATTGTACCACTATTCGTCTCTAATGACATACTGTCTAAAGTTTGTATTTTAATTCTTTCAGGATACGGCTAGAATTTAATTAAAACCGACCCACACATGTAGATGAAAATCTCTTTGTACCTTTGGCATTTTCATATTTCACCCTCATCTGGTTGCTTGCATTGCCAAATCAAGGTCTGTAATATTTTTAATTTCATATCATATTCAGCATAGAATAATACTGCCCCCATAAAATTCATTAAGGATGTGGGCGTAGCAGAGCACATGACAGTAATCCATCCATAGTAAGTACTTTCTTCACTCTGGTGGTGTCCTTCAGTGCGCCAACGTTTCAATTTTATGCAAGGATCTTTATTCACGTTTAATTTGAGTAGGGTTCCCATTCTCAGTGTAGGTACAGTGTACCTACATCTACTACATTCCCACACTCAGGCAGATTGTGCCTTTGGGCATTTTTCATGGTAATGGAAATTATAATTGCTCCCCGCCTCCATGTAACAAACAAAAGGACTTCCATTTATCTTTAGACATTTTTTTATGATTTTTTTGTTTATGATTTTTTTTCTTTCATATATACGGACGCAAGGTTGAATATTGCTGGTTCTGTTTGCATCGTTCAATTTCTGTGCAGCCATCCATCACATATTTTATATGTTGCACGTCATAGATTGAACAAAAAATAGGCAGAAGGATATTCAATGCAACAATACAACACCCAGCAGAGTGAACCATGTGCGGTAGCGTAGAGTTGGTTGGTGAATAGCATCCGTCGATTCTTCTCGTTTTTATTTTATAGACATTTCACGCTTGCAAGGACCCAAGGTCATACCAGATGGATAGATGAATAGATTCTTAAAAATCAATGGAACCTTATGCATAAAGCTAAAGATAGAAATGACGGCAACAAAAAAAAAAACTCAAAAAACTCTTGCGAGAAATGAAACAAATGAGAGAGCTACGAGTATCGACAAGTGCGAGTAAGAAAATGCTGTTCTCTGGCAATGCTCATGGAAATGTCACATAATGGAAACGGATACGCTGCAGAAAGCTCTTAAGATGGTTTCATTGTTAGGAGTGCCTTGGTTTACTTTAGGAAACCATTTGAGGTCAATTTTGGTTGCAGAACTTTTGCACGTTTTATTTCCTCAAGAGTGCCATGATGAAGGTTTTCATTTCTCTTGCCCCTGGCTATGTTACGAGAAAAGAATTAATCGCAACACTATTTTCCTTATAAACTGAGTTACGCAATGTCGTTCCAGCTTCTGGAAATGAATTATCTTTCTCGAGGCAAATTCAGAAGAATTGCTAGTTGCTAAAGTCAAGGACCAAGGAGATGTAACAATTTTGTTTTTAGATTGCTTTAAACTTATGTCAGCTGAGAGAACTTGTGGGAGCAGTGTGGATCGACAAGGCCCCGGAATGCGGATACTAAATGCCCAAATTTTATAGTCTTAGAAAGACTTGGGGCAATTGTATTGAACGTCGGATGCACAGCTATTTTTAAGCGGCCGAATTTGGTGGTATGGGATATCACACCTTCATGTCTTAAGTTAGAACTAACATCGGGCGGTTAGAAACTGGCGTGTAATTGAAGACTTCAAGAAAAATATACGACCAATATGGCCAAATACGAACATTCAGATAGGAAATTTGAAAGTCGTACAGAATATTGTACAAGGCTGTTCTAGTGAAGTGAAATTTACACTCCTCTAAAAATAGGGCTATCAAATTGAAAGTGAAATATTTGCTTCGAAATTTTTCGTGGAGAAATTTGTGCAGGGTGACTGAGCTCAAAAGCTGATATATTCAACTTTAGCACTTTTATTCTACTAAACAAGAAAACAGATGGAGGAAACAAATTCGAAACTTCACTTTTTGTGAATCATGTAATACAGTAAAATGCATTTTTGGAAGATATTCATCCCTGTCCAACCAAAATAAGTTATTGACGTTTTGAATTGCCACACAAAAAAAAACTTTTTAACTCAGTCACCCTGCATAAATTTCTCCAGCAAAATATTTCACTTTCTATTTCACAGCACTTTTTGGAGTTCAAGACTGGTAGGCTTAGTCTTCAACTTCCAAACATAAAACAAAATGTTTTGTCTTTTGTTTATGACAAAAAAGCACCCTGCTAATGGAAAATGTCATCCATGTGACCAAATTTCTGTAAACCTTACATTATCGGACTTTATTCAATGAAAAAACTATTTTTTAAATGCGAAAAACTTAGTATTCTCTTAAGGAAACATCTGAAATTCCAATAAACAGCTATAATAAAAATCTTTTTTTCACGCTGAAATGTCAAAAAATTAATTCAACGGACAATTATAACCGAGTGAAAAAGCTGTGGAGATATTTCAGTATTGCTGCCTACAGCTCAGTTTTGGAAGCGCTATTTTAAACTTGAACTAGTCAAATTTTCATGTGTAAAGTTCATTTTGACGTTTCGCTGTGAAAAATTTTAATGAAAAATTGGATTTCACGTTGGTATGCAACACTACTCTGGCCATTGTAAACTGGCTTTGTTATCCCACAAGTTTTTTTTTGTTATTTGAACGAAGATGAGTCCATTAATGAAAGGATGGGGTTCGCGAAACACTCCATACAAAGCGATATATTTACTCGAACAATTCTCAAAAGAAAGCGTCATAGAGAGAGCAAGATATTACCATTCCACTGAGAATTTTACTCAACAAATTTCTTGGATTAAAAATTAGAAACGCTGACAGTCACTTGACAATTAACACATGATTTGAAATTTTATGGCCTGTGTGGCTTACGCATGCATATCCTTCATCCTATTCCGCATTCTTACTATAATAAAAGTAAAGGAACAAACCTTACAACTTCGCCCTCTAATTTTCCCCTTAAAATCCTTGAATGACATTTGATTTAAAAATTCTTCACAGTCAAACGCTTTCCATTTGAAATTTTGGTGAATTATAGCTAAGCCGACCTAAAATTTTTAATTGTGTGGCCAATTACCCAAGTCTAATTGTACCGAAAAAAAAAATAAAATGTTTGGTTAATCTCATTTAGATTTAGATAGATATTTGACACATACAATCGCAAGTCCGTCCAATTCAATTGGAATGAGAAAACGAAAAGGACACCTTTCATATGCATTTACAGTGGATTCATCACTTCACCTTTCGGTTTTGTGAATTATCAACACATGTCAAAGCATATCAAGCGTCATCTCGAACAAATATTCGGCCCCTATAGGGACCAAACGGCAACGCTGGCACTTGCAGTTCTGCTGATTCCGATTGCTTTGTTCTCTATATCGGATTTTCGTTTTCACGAACCTTTTCACTGGTCGCAAACGACTTTGAAGCACCGAAATATTATTTAAACAAAATTCAAATAATTGTTGTATCTTAATCTACACTAGTCGGCATAAGTATTTTGACGAAACTATTTTCTGGCTATTGAATGAAGCTTAGCTTAGTATCGTTAAATAACGGGTCAAAAATGTTGCGCAAAAGAAAGAATCTATTTTTAGCTCTATGCATCAGCGATGCCAGATTACAAGATATATCTTTTTTTTCAAGATTTTTGAGCTCCAAAATATATACAAGACTTTTTACCTCAAATTCATCAAATTTCAAGATTTTTCAAATCGATAGTTTTCTAAATCGAACACATTAAACAATTCACACAGAACAGAGCCCATGCACAACTTCGGTTTTACTAACGTTTCCATCAACTCTAAAGTAAGGAAACTATTTGTCGTATGTAATTGATTAATTGACATTTACGAACGATACTCGATTGAACTCGTGTAACGGTACTAAATTCTTTCGTTTCTAGTGTTTTTTTTTTGTTGCGATTTCGTGAACTTTCAGTCTAGGCATTCATTTTTTGCTTCTGTATCACCAAAAGAATAATTGCGAAATGGACAAATATATCATTAAAACAGGTATGAATAATAGCATTTTTAATTCCATATAAAGTATTTCATATATTTCTTTATTTTTTAAGGAAAAAGCGGTCAATCTGAATCACAAATATAAGAATCAGAAGAGAATGAATGTGAAGAAGCGTGGGAATGGGAACTAGAACCGACGACATCGAAGGTAAAATATTTGCCTTGTAAATATTATTTGCAATCTTCATTTGTTCATATTATTGCCTTTTGGAAACGAAAGCTGTCTCAAAAATATGTGTCGTCCTGGGAAAGTGTTGAAGAATTCCAACCGTGGCTGAAGGAAGTTAAAAATCATCCGAAGTATGTGGCGTATTGTGCTTGGTGCTCATCCTACTTAAAAGTTACTGGCGGTAAACAGGATATTGTAAGACACTCAACAACAACCAATCACTTAAGCAATTCCAAAAAAATTGAAAGGAATCAGACCATTATGACGTGCTTTATAAAGCAACACAATTGTGGTGCTATGAATGCTGAATGTAGGCTAGCTGCACTAATAGCAGAACACAACTTATCATTCAATTTAACTGATCACCTTGTCAAATTGATTAAAAACACATTCACGGACTCAAAAATTGCAGAGAAAATCAGTTGTGGCAGGACCAAGACAACTGCAATTGTAAAGAATGTTTTGGGCGCTTCCCATTGTAAGCACATTTATGAAATTTTAAAGACCACAAAGTTTTCGATTTGTGTTGACGAGTCCACCGATGTATCAACAACGAAACTTTTAACAATAGTAGTTCGATTTTCTAATAATTTTAAAATTCAAGACTTTATAACGCTATCGTGGAAGTGTTCAATAAAGAAAATATTAATTATAAAACGATCTATCTAGGGGTTGAAGTTCAGCAAGAAATAGATGTTGCAGGCTTATGTGATAGTGAGGTGAATACGTTTAAAAATAGTTGCTTGGAGTTTTATTTGGAGCTAGTACGTCAAATTTTAAAAAGATTTGATTTTAATAACCAAATTGTGCAAAGTTTGTCTCTTATTAATCCAAGTAACATTATTAACAGAAAAACTCAATCTTTCGCAAAACTATACAAACATTTTCATAATTTAATTCCACAACAAGCACAAGTACAAGCTGCAGACATGGAATTTCGTCAAATTAGAAACATGAATTTCAACGAATTTGATGAAATAACTGATGTAGTATGTTTTTGGAAAAATGTTTTAGGAGTAAGAACAGCGGATGGAACGTTCGCATATCCAATCTTAAAAGAGTTTATTTTCAATATTTTATCACTTCCACATTCGTCTGCAAATGTCGAGAGAATTTTTTCGGCTGTAAATTTAAATAAAACTAAAATTCGTAATCGTTTGAACACTGAAACAGTTGAAAGTTTAATATTTACTAAGGATTTGTTGCGCTTTAATGAAGTGAATTGCTACGATCTTGATGTCAGCAATGAAGTTCTAAGTCGTTTTAATTCAAATATGTATAATTAAATATATTCCAACATTTAAAAAGCAATAACAATTATTTATGACCATAATAATTTGTTTATAGATATTTATTTGTTACCTATTAGATGCAATCTTTTTGAAAAAATACACATCAGTCTCATTTAAAGCATTTCAAAATTGTGTTTTACATTTCGCTCTTTTTGTAGGTATTTTGGAAAAATCTTGAAAAAAAGATATTTGATGTCGGAAAAACAAGATTTTCAGATTTTTTGTCTGGCAACACTGCTATGCATGCCAAATTTTGTACCGTTTACCTTTTTCATTCTCTTTCTGCTGATAAGAATTCATGGAGACATCAAATTTTTGAGCGGCATAAGTATTTTGACGGAACCTTTAAGTAAATATGTTCGCACTTTTGAGCACGTTAAAGCCAAACAACTTTTGTATTTAACTTTAATTGATCATAACGCTGATTAAAAAAACACATATTGATTAAAAGGTGTTATAAACAATAGGTAAAAAGGCAGAGTTGATTTTCGTTACCAGATCTTCGATGGTAGCAAAGTTTAACGCTGGAACGGCATTAAAAGACATTGCAAAAGAGTTAAATGTGTCTGTGAACTGTGAACTATCAAATTAATAAGTTTAAAAAACATGACGACATAAGTAACTTAACGAGATCAGGAGCTAAGCGCTAAACAACGCCCGCTCAAGACCGAGTCCTTCTACGGGAATTTAAGAAAAACATTTTTCTGAAGCCTCAATCTGCTGCAGATCAATGGAATTTGACGGCCAAGAACCCAATCAGTGAGCGCACTGTCCGACGACGTTTGAAGAAAGGAGATTTTAAGACAATTAAAGCTAAGAAGTGCCATATAGGTATATCGAAGGCAAACAAGCTTAAAAGACTGGCCTTCGCAAAGGAACATCTGCACAAGCCGAAGGAGTTTTGGAGAAGCGTTTTATGGACAGATGAGTGATCCTTTGAGTATAACTCTTCATAAAACAATTTTTTTGTAAGATTGCCAAAGGTAGTTGGGCAAAAGAAACGACCCGTTTGTCAAAAAGTGAGCCATGGCGGAGGCTCTGTCATGTTCTGGGGATGTGTGGCGTATAATGGACTGGTTGACTTGGTTCCTATCACCGGCTTGATGAACCAAAACCAACATTTAATGATCCTAAATGATAATGCCTTTACTTCTGGAGAAAGGCTTATTGGGGATTCATTTATCCTGCAACAGGATAACGCCCCGTGCCACAAAGCGCGAAAGATTTTTACATTTTTGAAAGATGTTGGGGTTAACACTTTGGACTGGCCACCTCAAAGTCTGGCTTTCAATATCATAGAAAACGTTTGGTCTGTTTTGAAACGCAAAAGAACAGTTTCGTTAAATAAAACAAGGGAGGAGACAATTTCTGAGATCACTTCTCTTTGGGAAGAGATATCTCCAGAGATTCTCCAAAATTTAGTGGATTCGGTACCAAGGCGCCTTCAAAAATTTATTGAAGCCAAAGAAGGATATACATTTTACTAACTTAGTCTTCATTTCTTTACTTTTGTTAAGTTTAAACAATGTTTTCTTAGTTTTATATTCTTGTCAAAATACTTATGCCAACACATGAAATTACAAATTAATTTATATCTTTTTACGTCGCTATGAAAAAATCTTGTTTTTTTTTATTTTTAAGTCTGAATTAGTTATATATAAAAAGGAAAAAATTAGGAGGAATTCTACAAAGCCGTTTAAAAGTTAAACGCAAAAATTCACTATTTTTATTTTGTCAAAATACTTATGCCGACTAGTGTATACACCATATTAAGCAGGCAATACAAATTTAGAGGAACAAAGGAGAATGGGTTTTATCCTTCTTTGGTTATGTGAAATCTGGTCCGCTTACATCGAACAATGTTACCATTTTAATACTCACGAAGAAGTTAAGACTATGGCGGACAAGGGCTCATATCAGTTTAACGAAGTGACATTGGCTAGTGAAATAAAACAAACAGCAGAAGATAGGTTCTAACACTCCGGGAAAATTGGTAATCTCTGATAGTGCATTATGAGCACGAGGCTATAGTCTTCTGCTACATTCCCTAGGCTTCTTTTCATCTTCCACATCTCCTCAATCACTCTATCGAACACCCTGTTATTCACAACTAAGATTCCTTTTCTCACAATCAAGCGGGGTATGACAGTATTTTCTAAGTTGAATGCAACCCAACCCGTCGTAGTTCTTTATAATACTCCCTTACAGATCATCAATCTGCAGAAAACTGAAATCCATTTCCTAGTGACACTTGCACACCACCACAGCTGTTCATCTTCATCGATGTGAATAATTACTCGCAAAACACAAAAGAAAATCGTAAATGCAAACGTAATTAATTAAAAGAAAATTTTCGCGAAAAAACAAATGATTTCACCCACTTTCCAGGAAGAACTTGTGGACTTTGCCATTCCTAATCCGTCTCCTGGGTAAGCTTACTTATGTACAATCAGTTCTCTCCGAGGACGGCATACCTACAAATTGTATTCGAAGGCGAATATAATAGCAATTTAAATAATTAAATTTGGATTAAACTTAAAACTTTGGGTTGAACCCGTTATTCATTTCGGCTATCGAATTGATATCCTCTCAAGCAGGCGGGATTACCAATGAAACATGTCAGACGTCAAAATGTACACCAACACAGGAGTGAAATCGTTTTTTTTTTTTTTCAACTATATTATGTACAAAGGATAATGACTGGCCATATGAAACCTTTTCTTTATTCGATGAAAAGACAAAAGAGGGAAAAATCCCAAGATGTTTAACTTAAGCTTCGAAAATTATCGACCCGTGAAAGATTTCCTCAGCGTCAACCCAAAGATTGGGTTAAGTTTGTGCGGGGGTGGGCCTGAAGGAAGGCTAGCGGAGGAGTACCTAAGTCTCGTAAGTTATTACATTTTCGATGGAAAATATTTATGAAATATTCACGACAGCAACTAAGGGTATCATTTGCAAGGATAACACAAAACGTTGGAGTTTTGTTTTTAAGAAATAGTTCTCATTTTCGTTGTTGTTGCTTTTGGTGCGGGTGCAGGGCATGGCTGGGTGCGAGTTGAAAGATTATAGGCTTGTGCGGGTTAAGCTTGAGCAACCTCCACCTACAAAGCTCGTTATTTATGTAGATCGACAAAGAAAACTAATTACAGTGCAAACAATGAAGAGATTTTGCCTTTTCGTTTGGGCATACAAGCACACACCGCACTTGGTTCGTGCTTATTGTGAAGGTATAACTATCACTGATGCCGTTAAAAAGGACGTGGAAGCAAATAAATTTCATCGTATAATGAAATGCTTCTAATTAACTATTGACAAAACCTTCGTGGCTGTTTATAAGGGTTTTCACACTGCATTCATAATGATACCAAGTGGTATCCTTACACTCTCACCTGGATGTGAATCGGGGCGCAAATTAATTGCTCGAGTTAGTTTAGAAACGAAGGATGCTACACCTGTGTAGCTATTCAACGTAGCATGTTATGATAAATAAATGTGGTTTTGGAGATTTAATTGACTGCGAGTCTAGGTAGATTTATTTTTCCCAAAGAGTTGTTAGTTGCGATTGATACAAATGCAATACATGAGGGCGCCGAGTTATTACTGCATTTGTAAACGCGTGTACTCATTACTTAGTGGTTCTGGTTGGTACGTGCTGAACAGCTGAGCGAGGGTCATTTTTTAAATGCTCTTTGGATGGCAGGACAAGCTCCTGCTTTAAACATCACATTCTTTGTAGATAGTTTTTCTGTAAGATTTTTGTTTCTAAGATTTGCTGTGTTAAAATAAATTATGACAGCAAGGTTGTTAGATTGTGAAGAACTTACAACACACGTTCTTAATAAAAGGGATGCCCAATGCTAAATAACCGTCTGAATGAAAGGGACATTGAAAAAACGTGTCATTTTAGTCGGCCATCTTGTGTACGGGGTAGGAATTATGGGCAAGTTCAGCATGTTGATGTTACGAAATTTCGCCTGCCAATAAAACAAAATTGCTTCAGAAAGTGATGAAGGGACATTCCCTCTATCCCCTCTATATTATTTCTGTAGTTTCTGTAGTTTCTCCCTTTTGCGGTTCACACGCTCAACCAATCTTAACAAACGAAGTGTAAAAAAAAAATATCTTCTGGGTGCTTATTAGAGATGCCACGAATAGTAATTTGGCCGGATACCGAATACCGAATATTCGGCGAGGCTCGTGGCCGACAACACTTAGTAGGTGTCTTCCGCGGTTGACAAGTCAAAACAGACCTTTACAAGTGGTGGTCACCAAACGCAAAACCCTTTCACAATTTGTTAAGATTTATTTATGCTGAAAAAAATTGTTTCCATCATAATTTACCACTGGTAAATTTTAAATATTAACATATTAATTTTTTGATAAAATAAACATCTTTGCAAGCAATATTTGGAGTTTTTTTTTCATGATTGGCTATTCGGTATCCGGCCGAATAGTTTGCCGAATACCGAATAGTTGCCGAATATTCGTGCGCGGCATCTCTAGTGCTTATCTTTGCATTTTTACTTTTTTTTTTGTAAATAGTAACAACTACAAAAATTCAATTTCACTACATTAAATTTGAACCACGCAGTTGTGTACAAACTGTGATTCCTGGAAATACTTTGTACTTGACTTGTACTTAGGAGGAAATATTATCTTCATAGTTTTCCTCGTCATCTGAAGACTGCAAGTCACCAAAAATACTCCATTTGTATGTGCAATAAGGGAAACATTTTTCAAGTGGATATCCATTTGTGATTTTTGCAAAAAACAATGCAATTTGATGAGGTGATACTGCTGTCAAATAACGCATTTACACAAAAGCGGATCAATTTCGTTGCATGTTCCATTTGCCGCGTAAAATCTTAAATCTGAAAAAGATTTCTGGTGGTCCCAACTCCCAATGGAAAACGACATAAGAAAGAATTTTATTTTCAAAATTTGCGGGGAATTGAGTTGATGGCGGTGTTGTCGATCTCCGAAACCACTCAACCGATTTCAATGAAATTTTGTGGATGGGTATGGTTGGTTCCAGTTTTTTAAGATAGGATAGTTTTAGACCAGACGAAAGGCATGGAGAAACCGGGTGGGTACCCCTATATAGAAAAGAGACTGACGTCTGTGTGTGCACTCATAACTCGAGAATGGATCGTATGATTTTTAAGATTTTAGGGACATATGCTACTTTTTAAGTTTAAAGGGGATAAGTATTGTAGTATTGGAACCGTACCTTAAAAAAAATTAGTCTGGATAGAGAAACTGGTAGTGCTACTTTAAGTAGCATTTATTTTAAATGTTTAATTTTTATATTATTTGCATGTGCCCTACACAATTTGAAATCGAATGTCGGCTCAGTTATAATTTTGTTGAGCAATCCCAATCAACGGAAATTTTTTTAACGGATCGCGTTTGGTTTGATTGTGAAGAATCTCAAATCAAATTTCATGGCAGCGAAGATTTTGACTTAAAAATTCAAGGCACGCAATACAATTCCGCGGATTACGATGATTTGCCATTGGGTTTCAACCGCCTTCAATTTTCCATGCGTATCGCTTTCATTTTAAAAAAATAAATAATAAGTCGCAAGGCCAATCGCTGGATATTTGTGAATTGTTACATCAATTCTTGAATTCCCATGTTTTTCACATCGTTTCACTTTAATGAAAAAGTGCAAAGTTGGCTGACACGTCAATCATTACGGTTTGATTTAAACACATCGACAATGCTATACTTTTGTTATTTCTATTGTATTTAATATAACTTTTGAATACAGAATTTGAATTGACCGAGTAACATAAAGCAGCATGTGCATTGTTCATTCTCGGAATTATTATTTTCATTAGGTACATTAACGAATTTGGGCGGATCGAATTTCGCTAGTTTGAATTTAATTGCTTAAAACAAGCGTATAAAAAACTGAACATTCAAGTAAACTTACGACAAAATACATTTGACGGTAAAATTGCATAACATGTAAACGCAAATGATTTTTGATTATATGTAACTGCTGCCCTCTCGAAGGAGACTCAAAATACAACCTCGTTTCGGTTTAATTTGGAATGTTTATTTCTAAAGAATACATAAAGGTACAAATAATTACAAGAAATACTTAAAACTAAATGCTAGGCCCTGGTTTGCTAGGCGTTAAAATTAAAATAAAATCAAAGTGCATATTTTGCTTCGTTGAGTCGAGTATCTTCGATAAATATTTTGGACAAAATTTTCCAAGCTTTACAATGAATTTTCCATCCTTACATTAAATCATGCAAAAAAATCTATGTAAAAAAAAACAATTTTCGATTTTTCCAATTTCCCGATTTTTACCAAAATTTTCTTGCGTTCAAACCTTCTCCCGACAATTTATTTCGAGCAACTAAAAAAATGTTTAGCCAAATCGGTTAAGCCGTTCGCAATTGATGAATTACTATACATTTTTCACACCATCTTATATATATAATTCTAGCGTACGTGTGTTGTCACTGAACTCCTCCTAAACGGCTGGACCGATTTGCATAAATTTTTTTGTATGCGTTTGGGTTTCGCCCCGGGTGGTTTAGATTTACAATTCGGTCCAATTGGACAATGGGGCGTGGTACCTCCCATACAAACCACAAATTAAAAATCAAATATTTCTGCTCCTGATAACGGTATTTGCACAAAATTTGGTACGTCGGTTTGGTGTGCATTTTTTAAGTGCTGCTGCAAATATGGGCGGGATTGTACAAAGGGGCGTGGTACCTCCGGCACACATTTCGTTTTTCATGGGGAAAAGCACTTTGAAAAAAAATAAACTGGATAGAAATCGAGTAGTGACACTTCAAATACAAAAAAAATATATTTTAAATTTTCAAAGCAATTGTTGTTGTCAGTTATTTTAATTATTTTCCAAGCAAATTGTTGTTGTCAACAATTTTGAATTTTTTTTTTTAAATATAACCTACCTAATAAGTTTATTTATGTTTACTATGTTACATTAAGTAACTTTTTGAAATGGAGTAGATACTTTGATTTATTTCGTGTTTTTTGAATCCATCATTTTTGTTTAACATGTATTTTCAGGATCCTTGCATAAGTATGTGTGAGTAAGTTGAAATGTAGGGGTGATTAAGATGACGTGGACAATGATGACACGCAACAGGAGTTGTGGAGCGTTTTGAGTTTGCACTTAGGGGTTGTTACAAAAAATGAGCGAGTAACAATCGTGGGATTCTGCTCATTAGTGAATAGGGTTATGGGGAACGCAACTTAAAGGTACCCATAACGCCTTCGGTACCGGTGTAGAGAGAGAAGGGAAAATGCTTACAATTTACCAACCAAGTTGATAGATGCGGTAAGTTTTCTTCATGGCTGTTAAAGTTACAAATAATTCTTCGGTCGCTGATGAACTCTATTGTTAAGCATCGTGTCCTTGGTTATACTCGATGTTGGATGTATTCGATTGAATGGCAAAAAAGAGGCTTGCCTCATGCTTACATTCTCATTTGGTTAGTCGAAAGAATGCAACCAGACCAAGATGATGACATCATATGTGCCGAGGTTCCAGATCCCGAAACCGATGTAGACCTGCATGATGTCATAATTACAAACATGATTCATGGGAAAATTTGAAAATGGTATCAGTATTTTTATTTCACATTTTCTGTTTCGTGCGAACCAAATTACAAACACATGAAAACCAATTAAACAGTCACAAGTCATTCCCAAATACATTACACACTGGGACTTACTAATAATCATTTTTAACCTTCACACTAAATATTTCCTAGGTCACAATATACAATTTTGTATGGAAATTTTTCCATTGAGAGCTGGAAAAATGTAGTCTGGACGATGAAAATATTATTAGTACCACGGACTGTTATACTGTTACGGAAATATGTCTGAAATGTAGGACACTATAACCATCAACTTTTACTTGGGTTCTGGACCCGATAGGTGGCGCTGAAGGATAGGATACCACACTATAGGTATGGTACTTTGCAAAACATAAGCGGTATAGGAAAACGATTTGTGGCACCTCCCATTCAAAAATAAAATCAAGCGCTATTTCTTAAGTCACATAATTAAAATTATAATGGACATTGTCCAAATAAAGCACTTTGCAGACCTCTGCGGATTCCGCTTATTCAGAACGGCTTGCCATTGGTATTTAAGCGTCTACATAAAATAGCATGTGCATTGGGCATGGTCGAAATTATTACTTTCATTACATTAACAAATTTGGGCGGAACGAAGTTCGCGGGGTCAGCTAGTTTTTATATATATATTTAAAAAACAATTACAAGGAAATGTTATAGTTAGAAGGAAATGTAATATTGAAGGTTAAGGTAATTTGTGAAACGCATTTTTATGGACGCAACGATTGTCCAGAGCTCTTCTTCTGTACAACGCACCCCATATACGGAAAGTAAACTTACTCACATACTCCAGTCTAAATTTGTCTTTAAAGATTTTTGGTATGGTTCAGAAACTCCAAGTCGTAGAAAATATTTAATCAACTGATAATCTGCTCGGGATCTCTTCAAATCCCCGATTTGCATGACTCGCTGGGTATAATGATTTAGCAGATAAACATTACCTAAGCAGTCGTTCAGTTCATTGAATAGAACCATAAATCAGGAGTATAAATGCTTTGGCAGCACCTGAGCAAGACAAATGTCGATTTCGCGTGCGGTGAGAAATTGGGGATTTGTTCAAAATTCCTTGTGGATTTATTCAAATCTCCGATTTGCGTGGAATGCAGCGTTAGCCTTGTATACGTTGGAAAAGTTATGTCAGATCCTTGAAGAAAATTGTCTTCCATTCAACTCTAGGAAAAGAAAACTTTTCAGAACGTTTCTTCTTTAATAAATTACAAACTCCACACCAAAGTTAGGAACATGTGTGATTGGAATTGGGATTGGGATTGCATTGCGGGCCAAACGTACACCCAACTCTCAGGGTTGCACTGTAAGTGTTATAAAACACTTTTTGTTACCGAGTGGCACGTCTGTATGGTATACCCAAACATTTACTTAGCCTCATGCACTCAGCAGAATCCACCCTAATTAATATACGTCCTTCAACATTCATGAGGATCTGTAGTTTGTTTTCAAACTATTCAAAAAGTGTATATTAGCAAAACTAACACGTAAGTATCCTTGTGAGTGCTTTCTGTAGGTACATGCTTCATAAATGATAATCCGAATTGTGTAAATAAAACTGGCGCAACAGAGGGGTGCTCTCGCGTTACTCTTAGTACCCCATTTTGTAATATATACGCCACACCATCCAGCAGAATGCGAACCACATGTATCCGCCACAGAAATCCATTTAACAACAGTGCTAAGCTTTTACAAACCCAAAACTAAATGTTGCTTCCACCCCTACCCTATGTACGTACATCCCTATATGTGGGAACGTTTGTACAAAAGAAACAATATTGCAAGACTGGCAAGAGAGCATCACCATCCCCCCCCATCTTGCTCTGCGTAAGTGGAAGTACATTCATAGATCGTGTACCTCCCAGCTATCCCAGCTGCATCCCTATATACATTCCTCCTGGATACACATCGAAAATACAATTGCAATTGAATCCTTCCCTACAAAGTCGTCCGCAGGAAGGAAGCGAGAAAGAGAACGACTGCCAGAGTGCATTCTGTACATACGAATAGGACGCTCAATTCCATTCAACTTTCGTATATATATACGGGAAGCAGCATGGCATGGTCTCCCTGATGATGTTGTTGCACTTCCCAGAGAATGTAGCTATTTTTAGCTGGGGTAAAATTATTTACGGATGCATAAATGCATTATAACCTAGTTCATGTGTACAGAGAAACCCATGTTTCTCTGTTGACCAAAGAAATGGCTTTTCTCCGATGCCGATGGTGGTGGTTGGTGGAAAACTTTGAGAGAGCTTTGACCTAGACCTGCAGAACTACATTCGTTGTGTTATTTTCCAGTGATTTGAGTTGCATACAACAGTGTTGTATATAAATGCACAGACCCTGTTCTGTGAAGTTCCGCTGAGCGTCATCTATTGTCAGCAAGAGAGCTGACTACGGGAGAATATATATATACAGCATGCAGTGTTAATGTTAATATATCTTTACGCTGACGGTGTTGCAGATTATACTCGCTATGAAAATCACCGAAAATACGGATGAATGTGTGCAATCGTATTCACACAAACAGAAAATAAAAACAGATGATTTAGGGAAAATTCATTCGAAAAATATAGCACTGAGGCACATTTGCACTTACATCCTCGAAAGGGATTACACTGAACACTGGCCCTGGGAGCTTTTCTAATGGGAAATAGTTTTGTACTACTCTTTACTATGATGACTCGCTGGGTAATGTATTTACGAGTTTGTGATGGAATCCATTTCCGCCACAATAAGCTGCAGATAAAAACGAAATTTATTTCAATTTTCGCCAACTTGAATAGCTATGGGGGTGTCCTCACTCGACTGCCACTGATTCGATGGCAGTTAACAGCCGTATAACTGACATAATTGACCTCGTTTCGAGGGCTGGATGTTGTTCAGTTTCTGCAGATGAAACGTTTAATTGATTTTTAATATATCTTCCTTGCATGGGCGCTTATTGGTGTGTGCAGTGTGCATGGAGAGGACTGTTTTTTTCACTTGTATGCTGGAAATTACAGAGAATCTGGGGAAATTGTTTGGAAGTCAATTAGGGTTTTTTTTTTAATTGGCAATTTGAAAGAAGGATGATTCCCTTGAAATGAGTTTTTATTGGCGTGGATAGTTTGTTTAGTCTGTTCCCGAAAAAATATTGGCTGTCGAATCTGGCGGGATTGTTTTTTTTGTACATCGATTGGCAAACAGAAATGTTGTGGGTGTTTGTACTTATTCCTTCAAGATGATCTGCTTAATAAGAACCGTCCTTTAGTAGAATTTAAAAATCAGATCCTGTCTGACATATTTCGTGTTAATGTCAAGCGTATAAATGGTAAAGCGTCGGTGTTGAGTGTTGAGAGATGGGGACGACCCTTATTGTGTATTGTATTGCTCGTGGCACGCTTGCGGTTGCACAGCATGAACTCGTTGGTGAGGTGGGATCTTGCTTTAATCTACCTCAGATTTCAAATAATTATAGTGCCAAAAAAAGGGATTTGGCTTGAAATAGAGTTAGTAAAAACTAAAGCAAGGACGGCAGCATGCGAACAGGTCAAGAAGAGAGTAGAAAACGAGAGATTATAGAAAAAGGTGTATATGAACCGATCCAATCCACATTAGTGAATTGTGGCGTCGTAGAAATTATGTCGTCCTGAGGAACCGCCATTTGAATGTGGCAATGCCGGATGCACCAAGGTTAGACCTTTGCCTTTCTTATATGTAGAACAGACCCTAAGGACAGCCGTCTATTTCACGTCAGCGATCACATCACTCACACTGTTTCGCAGGACAATTTACCACATTATAATCATGGTTGCCAATTTGGTAATATCTTACCAAATTTGGTAAAATTTTTGTTGGTTATTGGTTTTTGGTAATTGATAACTGGTTTTGGTAAGTGTTTGAACAAGAGAACTGGAAAAATAACTCGAATTGGGAAAGCCACTGCATTTGATAAGGATCAGGAGAAGGATTTAAAAAAATACTAGTTCTAGATAAGTTAGTGACTTAAGTCCTACTACTTTTGTACTACATATAACTATATTTAGTAGCAGTTGTTTAACTACTCAAAGACTGAAAAAGGTTCCTACTTGCATAAATTATACCTCTAATTGAACTCAAAAGACTTGTATGTTTTAAAAATATATTTTATGGATAAAAATGAAATGAGTATTCGCGTACTTTCCCGAGCCAAATACTAAAAATCTGTCAAACTCAAAGGATTGAACGAAACTCTCTCAGAAAGCTGAAAATATACTCAAAGGTACGTGGATAGAATTCGAGATACCTGGAGCCACTTTCATCCATGACATCTATCCATGTCACAAATAAAAATATAAAACTTACATTTTTGCTACATATGAAACGTTCTAGGAGAAAATATTTTCACAGATTTTATTTTTCTGTGCAGTTGATTTTTAAGACGGATTTTGAATTTATTTCTTGTCAAATTTGTGCATTTGCCAAAATTATCAGAACTTGACGCTGAAATGTCAAAAATTTAGAGGAAAGGAAAGGAAAGGACGAACTGTTAGTTACAGCTGCTAGGAAAAAAAAATAATTCTACGGCTCCAGTCAAATTCAAGCGACTTTGCGCCAAAATAAGAGGAAAAAAAGGGGTGTTGAAGCAAGCGTGTCTACGGTAAAGCGGATTATTTCAAATTCTAAGAACTTAAAGCGGCTAAAAAAAAAAAACCGGTATGGCATTCATTCGTGAGATACCGGCCGATATGTGTGAAAGAGTATGCCAAAATTGGACTCAGCGGATGGGCTACCTGAGACGCAGCCGCGGTCAACATTTGCATGAAATTATCTTTAAACATTAAATTGCAAGGTTCAAACTATCGATTCAAATAAATATTTCATTAATTTTTTTCGAATTTTTTGTGCTTTTTTTTTTAAAAAAGTTCTAAGCCTCTTAAAAAATCACCCGTTATAACAACACTTTTCTAAGCTATTTAATTGGACTCTGTGGCCGAGAATACTTCACACGTGGTTTCAGAAGATAAAATATCAAAATACTCTCCGCCAGTCAATCAAAAAGGCTCTTGACTCTTACACATTCAAATTCAATTGGAACTGCCTGAACACTATCCACAAGCATGCTGCCCAAATCAAAGTAGCGCTCTCTCGGGTTTCAGTCGACAAATTGTCATATTTGTGCTGAATCAAGATCAACGCCTCTGTCAAAGTAGCAGGGACTTCAAATGGCTAATAAAATTCTTGGGCCTGATAAGGGAGTTTCTTGCTACGTGCGAGTAAAAAGAGATCCAAAGCGAATGAGATCTAATCGCATAGATCATATTTAACTGATGAGTCTTGTAGCCCATTGCTCACAGCAGCTCAGACCGACGCAACGTAACCAACAATTCAACTAATTTCAATTAACGACATTACTTACTGAAAAAGAATATTAGTTGAGATAGCGACGAACATTTTCAGCTCGAAAATTAAATGCAAACAGGAACCCCAATCTCGATTTTAACTTCCCCTTCACATTGAACAGCCGCGACTACTGTCAACCACGAAATTAGTTTCATTTGTTTTAGCGAATTTCAAACTCGTCGACAAATTCCACAAAGTAAATGATTCTTCCATAATTAAAATTGCCGAAAAAGAAAGTCGGAATTCCATTTAAAATTCATAAACATCACCATACACAGTGTAACACCTACACCCACTTCTGCTGGGGGTTTTGTTATTCCAGTCACGTTGTCCCTTGGTCTTGGAACAACCAAAAAGGCATTATCCTTAGGACGTTTATTTTTGTCTTCAATTTTTTGATGGCTCCTCCAGAGATGTTGAAACTTGAAACAAAACGAAAGGACGACCAAGAGAAACATAATATTATTTGAACAAATTTAAAATTCAATGTGAAAGCAAATTACATTTTTTTTGTCTGCACCAACCGTCGCTACCCGATATGGTGTGGGTGGTGTATCCCGGCGGAGGAGCCGCCTTCATATTTCACTCCCACTCGTGGTGACTTTAACTTTGAGTCGCATCGATAGAGAGCTGCTGCGGCTGCAGACATTTAGCAATTAAAAGTCTACGTCTGGTGATGTCCATCAGGATTGCTAAAAGTAAAAATTAGATTCGTATTGTCATCTCCATCATTTCAATTTTTCGCTTTCATTTTCCACCTGTAATTGATATTTGGCAACTTCGTCCTGCCGCTGTAGTGGTAATGTGGTTATGGCTGTGCTGTTCAGGATATCAAAACAAGATGGGATACACATCGTACCAGCTGGTGGGGGGCAGCCACATGGGATTTTTTTAATATTGGTTTCTGCACAATTGGACTTCCCCTCGGATACCTATCTTAGATTAGATGGGAATATCGACCTGGTTGAGAGGAGTTTCAGTTTTCATTTCGTAAATGCAGAAAAGTAATCCAATGGCCCTTTTGTTTTGCGGTGTATGGTGTTGGCCAGGAGGATTACCCCGAAGATGCGGTCGTCCAATTAATTTTTAAAGCGAGCTTCTCCAAAAGGGTTGCCGCTTTTGGATTAGTTCAAACTCTTAAGCAAATTTTAGACACGAAAAGGTGTGTATGATTCGAATTGGATATTGGCCAGGAAATAGGTCAGCAGCAGTTTGCGCCAACTGGGACTTGGCAAAAGTTTTTAATTAATTTTGCCCTTTTCAATGAGCCGAAATGTTAATAGAAAAAGTAATAACTCTGCAGAAGACGGAGCTGTTACTTTTGTTACAGAATTTGATTATACCATTGATATGACGGAATGCTGCTGACTCAATTTCGAAAGTGGAATGGGGTGGCAGCTTTGTGATAAGGGTTGCATGAGATGGAGGTGTCTGACAGGAGAGATGTGTACAATTATGCGATGAAGTCAGTCGAAGTCGAAGTCATTAAGTTACAAATTATTTATATCGACTCATGAGGTAATTCAGTTTGTCAGGTGGATTATTAAATAATTTTCCCCGTCTATGGAGAGGATACGGCACATTGATTTGGAAAAGGTTAGGGCAGCTCTCTTTAGCTGTTCAACTGCGCTATAAGTGTGTTAAGCTGCCATTGAAGAATGTCTGAAGTGTACTAAGGGGTTTGGTTGAGGCAATGATGCTGAAACTTTTAGGAGAATGATCAAATCTATATGTAAGAAAGACCAAAACTGTTTTTGAGTAGTTAATTAGGAGAAGCCGAAAACGAGTGGCAATATATTAACTCAAGTTCGAATCTGTTGGTTATGGAATCGAAGTTCTCTGTAGCATTGCCGCCAATTCATTCGATACCTATAGTTGAGAAAGTACAGTCCATTTGTTCCGGACTTTCGGAATAGCAGTCCTTGTGCCACTCGACCGAAATGGTATCGCAGACCTTTTCGCTTAAAATTTTCGTAAAGCCGTCGGCGCAGTCTCACAGTGGTCAATGTGATGGAACACTGAGTTGGTAGACATAGAACAAATTGCAACACTATGCAATAAGTTTTACAAGTATTTACATAAAACTGCCAGGCTGAATATGTCAGCAATAGAATGTCATACGTTCTTCCCGAAACATGCAGAGTTCCCCAAGGGTCCATCCTAGGACCCCTACTGTTTTGCCTGTATTTTAATTTTTTTGTCTTCATGGTCGAAACAGAATTCGCTACTTTAGAGCCCAAACAGTCAAAATGTATTGCCATTTGCCATTTCAAGGAAAAACACATCACTCTTTCCACCTGTCTACCATTATGATGGTCCGATATCGATCACCAACTTTGGTCTCCGCGTTATTCTTGTCAAGGGTGTGTTTTTTAGAGGCATACAACTTTAAGTTGGCAACACTATCTGAACTGGCCGCCATTTCGTCAGCTGTCAATTGATTTATTTTTAGTTTGGTTTGGCATTTCATCATGGTTCCACATAGTTTCGCGATTTAACGCCGCTTGACTATTTTCTGTGGAGTTAGGTATGTGAAGACGCTAGTCTACGCCGATAAGCCCGAAAAGATTGACCACTTGGAGGACAACATTCGACGCGATCATGCCTATATACGGCCACAAATATTGGAAAAAGTCGTCGAAAATTGGACCTCCAAATTAGACTATACGTCCGAGAAAACCGGGCCAGAAATCATATTTAAATTATATTAAGCCAGAAGATTATCTTTCAAATAAAGTAAATTTCATGACAATTTAAAAAATCAATTTTGTTTTATTCCATTTCAAAATGTATATAGGTTTTATATGTAACTTGAACTGTACCTTAAAGGTTGTATCACTTTTCTTTCTTTCAAAGGTATACAACGTTACCATTTCATTTCCAACCTCAACAATAATTAAACGATTGGTATTAATACCATACTGAAGTGGTATTTTACACTATTTTAGTACTTATAGTATGAAAATACCAAATGTCACCAAATAATTTCTCTAGAATCAGAATTCTTCTATCTTCCATTTGTCAACAAAGTACTAGGCCTTTTTTAGACAGAATTAATTTGAATTTGAAATAAGTAAATAAAGATAGTACAGAAAAAAGCAAATACAAAATGCAAGCAATACAATTGCAAATGGAAATATTAAAAAAGATGGATTTTATTAATGGTATTGTCATATTAATGTCAATTAAGGACGCACACTCATCGTACAATAACATTAAATCATTTAAAGAGAATAATCTGCCGCGAACGAGGAATATAAAAGAATTTGTTACTACGCAAATTAAGTGATGGAACATTAAGACCGACAAAACTTAAAATATCAGGACAGTGAATCTCCCCAATAAGTATTCTGTTGAGAAGACCACCTCGCTCGTAGTGACAGTCGGTTCCCCTGCCTCCACTAAGCCGTATAGTATTAATTATAATCGAACTAAGGCAGCGCAATTCTTGGCGATTGAGAGTCGCCATTAAAAGTCAGTACGTACAATCCAATTCTCCCGAAACGATTTATGTCCATAGCGACGACATCTTTTTATCGATCTATGTCCCAAATTTCGAAAGTCCTCGCTGTGGAAATAGGTTTTTCTGCCAATATTCCACAAGCGACTTTGTCATCACTTTCATGAGCTCTTTAACAGAGACTCAGCGAACTAATTTACAGTTTGCTCTTAATTTCCCCCACCTGAGCCGAAACAATACCACCCGCAAGAACAAGTTTCCACACTGGCCAGCAACCCGCCGGAGAACAGTTATTATGTAGCCAGGTAACTCCAACGACGGAAAATGGCCGGAGAACTTTGCTTCTTCTAATTACAATCCAATCACAGGATGTTTTCCTTATTTTAATTAAAGCAAAGATCACCATCTCATGCCGCTGCATATGACATTTAGCAAACGTGAGCTTACCCACTCATGGGTGACCTTTAAAAATTGCTTATTGAATGGAATTCAAATTCAACTTGGCGACCGGGAGCGGATGAGCTGACTTAAGGGGTTGGCCGAACAGCACAGCACGTCAATCTCTTCATCGTTTTACTACCGCCCACCATCATAACTATCATCACTATTGCCACCGTCCAACACCAACCCCACCACCGCCACCCCTCAAGTGAACTCTGACATTCTGACAAAGCTTTTCCCGGGCAAAACTCGTTGCAGGTTACACAGTCAGCTTGCACTTACTTGTGTGTCTGTATATATTGTATATGAGAAAAAATGAGCCAACGAACATTTCATATTGCACGTTACTGCCGATGCCGAGGCAGTTAGTTTAACTGGGGCAGTAATATGTGTGTGTGCGCGAATTAAAACACTTGTTTCTTACTTTTAAAATTAAACAATATTTATTTGGAACTATGTCCTTTATTATTGAAATACTTTTTACTAATTCTAAAAGGAGCTTAAGGCTACTATGTAGTTACAATAAGACTGTTGATAAATTCATCATACAGTCGTATTTATATACTTTTCTTATCTATCTACAAGGAGACCCAAGCGTACAATCGTCTTGCTTGATAATGAAGAAGAGATAATATTCCAACATTGTATACAAACGATATTATCTCTTTTACATATGTTATCATTGTAGCGTTGTGTGCAAGACTGTACTAGAGACTAAAGATATCATTGAATACAAATAATGTTATCTTTTTTCTCAATATGTCTTGCTATGGATACTTAACTCCCCCCCTTGTTAAACGAAATCGTCCCGATTTTTCGACGCTATTTTTAACATTTCTCTTTCATAAGTTTTGTTATATGCGTCAATCTTTTTTTGTTTTTGACGATCTGTTATACATTGTATAGTTTTTATCATTACGTACGTAAATGCTAGAATAACAATCAGTGTTACAATTGTGTATATAGTTGATAATATCGGTTTTTCTTCAAAAGGAATAATTAGTTTTTTTAAAGTATCTATGTTATCGAATTTGTACATTGTATCTTCTTTAATTATTTGGTCGATGTAAGACTCTGAATTATGATTTCTTAATATAACTTCTTTAATTTGCTTATGCATGTTTTTGTATATTTTATCGTCTAGATTTATAGTATTTTCATAAGTAACTAAGTTTATACCATTAATTGTTTGATTATTTAACTTATGCTTACCGCTTAATAACATAACACCGGATTCAATTTCTAAGTCGTAATCGTATTCTTGTTTAATGTTGCATTTTGAAGTTATATTCTTTAAAAGTGGAATAAGACAATTTTCTTCTTCAAAGTTAATTTCACAAATGTTTTTACTTAGATGATTTTGACAATTTCTTGTTCTTAAATAAGTTTGGTTACATAAGGCAATTGTTTTATCTGTAATGATTTTTCCATGTTTTGAATTTAAAGGTGTTACTTTATACAATTTACATGATTTAATTAGAACTGGATATTTATATATTGTGATGAAGAATTCATCAGTTCTAGCTAATAATATTTTAGAGTACTCAAGTATATTTATTATGGGTACTTGAATTATTTCATGTTGAATAATATTTTTAATGTCATCTAAGTCTAGGCTTTCTGATAAATATTCATTATTTTTTGCTGCATTAATTGTTCTGGTCAATAATAATAATTGTTCGTACACTTGTTCTATTACTAAATGTTCTTTAAGGCTCTGACCTTCGAATTGTTGCAAAATTTGTTCAAATCTAGAATTTATAGTTTTTTGTTTATTATTGTTTTCTATGAGATTATTTATACTCGTTTCTATGTTAACTAAGTCATAATGGTCAGGATTACCAAACACATATTTGAAAGCTGTTCCTAAAAAGTTAATTGATCTAGTATGCCTAGTATGTTCTTGTAATTGGTCTGCTAAATTCTTAATTTTACTTAACCAAATTTTTTCTTCTTGTGTAGGTTGATATTTACTAGTTACGATATTTACGTAAGGTTGAAATATCGAAGTCAGGTTGGTGGCATGTAACAAATAAGTTTGTTCTTTGAATAAATACACGTCATCTGTTTGCGTAAGTATAAACTTCTTGTTTAGTAACTCAGTTATTTGAACGTTTCCTTGCCCTTCTTGACTCTGTACAATTCCTAGTAATGTTAGGAATATTAATATTTTCGTCATCTGAAAAATGATAATTCTTTATGTTATCCTTGTGAATTTTTATTCCTTCTTTAGAGATTACAGTGTCTCCTTTATCTTCTTCTACTATTCTTGTTATGTATCTGGCGTTAGATTTCTTTCTAAGACCTGTGATTCTTACCATTATCTTATCTCCTTTTTTATACTCTCTGTGTCGAGTTCCTTTATTTAGACGTTCGATCACTTTTTTGGATGCTGAGTTTAGTTTATTTATTATAATTTCACTATTGCTATATTTATTTTGATTAAAGAAAATGTCTCTAGGTTTCAAACCGGTAACTGAGTGTATAGAATTATTTAATTCACGCACTGTTCTAAATATTTCTTCGATAAGTCTTGTTTTATTCTGAATTGTGAATATTCTAGACAGTTCAGTTATTGTACCGTTTACACGTTCTACCTGACCGTTCGCTGTCGATCTGTATACTGGAGTTTCTACTTTAGTTATGTTGTATTTCAAACACATTTGGTTCACCATTTCTGTTTTGAATCCCTTCTCGTTATCTGTCATGAGTCGTTCACATTTTGGGAAATAATTAGATAAGACCTCTTCCATAACGTCGTACAGTCTGTTTCGAGTTTCGATTTCCCGAAGGATTGTATATTTAGAATACTTATCTACTGTTACAAGGAAAGTATACTTGTCGTTGAAGTATATGTCCATATGAATGTGTGTTCCCACATGTGTTGGTATTTCTGAATTATTCAGAGGTTCTCTGATAGGTTTTCTTTCATATTTTCCAAATAGACATGCTATGCATTTTCTGTTGAAACTCTTTGCTTGTTTATTTAGATCGGGCCAGTAATATTTCTCTGAGATTTCTTGTATATTGTTACGTAACCCTCGGTGTGCTCTTTCGTGAGTTACCCTTACAAGTTTTAGTTGTTCCTCCAAATTTGTCACGTCTTGAAGTTTTCTTGGTGTGAATATAAATCTTACTAGTGGGAATTCTTTTTTTATGTTTTCACCATATTTGTATATGTTTTCAAATTTCGTATGCAAAGCTACAATCTTTTGGGGTTGTATAACTTCTTTCATCTGCCTTAGTAAAGAGTCTTTGTCCTTAAACTTTATTATGAGTCTTATTTTGTTACTAAAATAGATTTGTGTTTCGATATTATTTGTTATATCTTCAATAAGTTCGAACTGTGCAGTGTATGCATTAAAAGGCTGATTCACAGTTTTTATTATATCATTAGAAGAACTTTCAGCTGAATGTGCTGTTTCTATGGTAGAAGTATTTATGCGTTGACGTGATAATGCGTCAGCTACAAGATTTAGGTTTCCTGGTTTATAAACTAATTTTGCTCCAAAGTCTTCAATGATTCCCTTCCAACGTTTCAGCTTTGTGAATGCTGAATCATTCAGATTTAACTTAATATTTTTACTTTGTTTTTTGTTTACTTTACCGTTATCTCCTCGTAAATATAATGTCAGGGGCTTGGCTATGCTTGCGTATCCTTTTATAAACTTACGATAGTAACCTGTAAGACCTAAAAATCCTCTCAAATCCTTTACCGTTTGTGGGACTGGAAAATTTTCTATAGCTGCTATTTTCTCAGGGTTCGTAGTGATTCTACCATGTCTGATTATGTGACCTAAGTATTCTACTTCTTCTTGAAAAAACTTACTTTTCTCATCAGATATTTTTAATGTGGCTTTATTGAGTACGTCGAATACTTGACTTATGTGCTGTATATGTTCTTCCTCAGATGAAGAATATATCAATACGTCATCAATGTAAACGTGTACGAATTTACCTACAAAGTCTCTCAAAATGTCGTCCACGCATCTCTGAAATATGCTTGGTGCATTTTTGAGCCCGAAAGGCATTCGTTTAAAATGATATTTTGCGCCATTTATAGCAAAAGCTGTTTTTTCTTTATCATCTGTTTTGATTTTAATTTGGTGGAAACCTGACTCCAAATCTAATGTTGTAAAGTACTTGGCTTTACCTAAATTTTGAATTGTCATGTTGACATCCGGAATGGGGTATCTGTCTGTTACAGTGTGAACGTTAAGTTTTTGGAAATCAACAACCATGCGCCGTTTTGGTTTTCCTTTTTCGTCCAAACCTTTTTTAGGTACTGTCCATATGGGACTGTTATAAGGACTATGGCTTTTTTCTATTATATCGTCATGTAAGAGTTTCTGTATTTCTTTGTTTACGAATTCGTTATCTGCTATGGGATATGGATATTGTTTAACATAAACCGGATTATCATTGGTCGTCCTAATGCTTGCTTCTATAGTATCTGTAAAGGGTAACGGTCCTATGCTGTTATTAATCTTCATCAGTCTATCTATGTCTGCTTTATAAATATTATTTTCCCCAATTATGTAATTAATTTTCTGAATAGATTCGACACTGCTTATGGTAGTTAGAGTCATATTACTGAAATTTATTTCCGCGTTTAGAACTTTAAGTCCTTCATATCCTAATATCATATCAAAAGACTGAATATCCTCTAATTCAAAAAATGTTATATTTTTCTTTAATATCCTAACTACTTTCTTTGTATCTACCATAGAATAACCATGCATTGTTTTTATTTTTATAGGTTTAATTTTAATTTTTTCGCTAGAATCGCATTTTCTATTAATGTAATTATGGGTTGCACCAGTATCAATAAGAATTTTATAAATTTCCTTAGAAATAGTACTAGTTAAATTTAAGCAGGGCAACCCGTCTACTAGTTTAAATGATCTATTCTTATGTTATTATTTACCATACATTCCGTTTCATCTGCTTCTGCATATGTACTGCTGACATCGTCTCTGCGTTGTTGTCGGGAGTTATTTACTCTCTGCTGCTTGAAGTTCTGCTGATAAGATCGTTGCGGTCTGTTGTGTGTGTTGAAACTCCCGCTGTGTTCACGTTTCGCTGGTGGATTATATACATCGGGTTTGTATTGATTCCAATTTTGTCGCTGTGCATGTACAATTTGTCTCGAGTTTATCTCCATCGGCTGTGGTCCTTGATTGTGTTGCTGCATATTATCGTATTGCTTCTGGGGTTGATAATTCGTTGTTTGGCTCGAATAATTTGGTCTTCTTTCGTTTCTGCGTTCATGTGGCATATTTTTGTGGTGCTTATCTTGAGTGAGATGTAAATGCCTGTGCACATTATCATGTTCTATTCTGCGAGCAATTGCGAATGCGTGTTCTAGATCATTTATTGTAGCTGAATATAATGATCCTCTTGTAAAGTTGTCACTCATACCATCAATGAATATACGAACTGCGTCGTCGTTAGCATTTTTAATTAGTCTGTCGATTATATTCGGCGGATCACCTGACATAGTGATTTTTGATATTATTAAATTGAGATTTTTATTTATCTCGTCGTGGTATTCAGACAGTGTGCTTCTTTTTTGCGTGATGGCTTTCATCATGTCTTGTAGCACGTATAGAGGTTCTTGATTAGAGTACGTATAATCTAATCTGTTACGTATCGCCTCAAAATTAAAAATTGTGTTATAATTGGTTAACACATTCGCGGCTGCACCCTGTATTTTACTTTTCACTATAGTCAATGCTGCTGCGTACTTACTGTGTGTTTTGAAGTTTTTAATGCTGTCCATTAATCTGGATGCTTCTTCGCGCCACGACCGATAATTTGATTGATCGCCGTTGAAAATAGGTAGGCTTTTAAATGCGTCTAACTGTATTTCACTACCATCTGTATATGTGGTTCTTATTTCCTCTAGCACAGGTATGTTTGGTACTATGCCTAATCCAGATTTTACTTCATTTAGTTTTGTTTCTAAATTAGTGTTTATTTGATTTTGGTTAGTTATTATTGCTGCTAACCTTGCATTCTCTGTGCGTGTGTGCTCTAGGGTTTGTGTTACTGTGTTGCTCCTGGTTTCTAAAGCTTCTAATCTTGCCATTAATACTGCGAGTTGTTCCATTTTGAACTCGTGTCTGTTGTCGTCGAATTTGTGTGTTTTTTTTCTCCACATATACACTTTCACTGAATTGCTTTGCTGCTTCGTACGAAGAAGCTATATTTGTACCTGCTATGCTAGGTAATTCTTGTAACCGGTAACGCGAGTGTTCTGTTTATACTAGATTTCACTACTTGTTCCCGAGGTCCGCTCGATTGAAGTTAAAAAGTATATTTAACCTCCTGGCAGGATCGCCAATTAAAACACTTGTTTCTTACTTTTAAAATTAAACAATATTTATTTGGAACTATGTCCTTTATTATTGAAATACTTTTTACTAATTCTAAAAGGAGCTTAAGGCTACTATGTAGTTACAATAAGACTGTTGATAAATTCATCATACAGTCGTATTTATATACTTTTCTTATCTATCTACAAGGAGACCCAAGCGTACAATCGTCTTGCTTGATAATGAAGAAGAGATAATATTCCAACATTGTATACAAACGATATTATCTCTTTTACATATGTTATCATTGTAGCGTTGTGTGCAAGACTGTACTAGAGACTAAAGATATCATTGAATACAAATAATGTTATCTTTTTTCTCAATATGTCTTGCTATGGATACTTAACTCGCGGCATGTGTACAGATGGAGTGTGCAAGGGTGCTGTATGTACGGAAACGTCCTATTTACAGTCATGTAATATGCATTGTAAAATCTCACAAGTGGCACACGCACAAGTTGCTGTTGCTTCCTGCTCCTGCTGGCGCTGATGGTTATACAACACTATGGCACAATGGCACTCCAAGCGATGCATCGGTGTCATTTCGCAAGGACGAACAATTTTAAATGCTGTGTAAATATTTATAGCAACCACTTTTTATGCATTGTTAAGCAATTCATTTTAATTTAAGTAGTCCAATCATTTATGCAAAGGAGCGCGTTTATGGATTCTCTCGGCATCTGGAGATCCTTTTGAAAGGGATTAACCACCGCGAATGGAGTTGTTCGGTTAAATTATCTATCGGTCGTTTCTAATCGGTGGATAATCTTTGTTGGCAGTACGCGGTATTGGGACATCTAACTTATGTAAAGCTCTTGGATGGGTAACTTATATTTGAGCTTTATGGATTAAAGTTGGTAAAGTTGGAGTTGGTTATACAATCTTTAACCAGAGTTCCGATGATCAATATATTGCACATTCTGTCGGTGGGCAAAATATTCCGACTTTATTGACACTTTTAATGAGCTCTTTAACAGGAACTCAGCGAAATATTTTTTTTTTTTTGTCGGAATTAGATATTGTGACCTGCAATAAGTTTGAATAGTGCTCGGAATAATTTCCGCAATTGGTAGACTATTGGTTATTGATCGATTTGATAGTTTTGCTTCTTGAGCCTGAGATGCAGGTGGTTGGAAGAAGGTGTAGGTATCTATAGACTGAAAAAAATAATACATTTCTTTTAAGGTTTCTAATGACTATACGACGTAGCTACATAAAAATTAAGTTGACGGGAAACAAAAAAATTATTTCTGGTCCGTACAAACAAAAATCGTTTACCCCTTTGGAGGATACAGTGATTGCTCCGATTAGCATCAATGATTCCATTGATGGCAGTGAGTGAAACAGATATTTATGGAGAAAAACATAAAGATGCTGGGCAAACTATGTATAACGAATCGTCCAAAAAAAAGAAAGACGAAAGACTTTATCGTCTATTCATGTTCTTAGCAATTAAGTTGCAAAACAAGAGGCTTACTTCCACCATATGGATGCTTACATTGAGGACACAGCTAAGACCTTACAAGAAACAGCGGTCCATCTCAGAAGGTTGTACGGTGTACCAATCGGTTGAAAATATTTGTGAAAAAAAAAATCTAAAAGAAATGCAATATTACATCGCAGAAATGCGAAAAATTTCAATGCGCAACAGCAAGCCGAAAATGCTTGAAATTGAGATTTCAAATACCAACTTGTTGCTGGGTTGATTTCATTAAGAGAAAAATTAACGCCTAGGAGGCTAGTACCATTATATTAATACGCGAACATCCGAGCTTTCCGAACGCTTTTTTGGTATTTAATATGAAATGAGGAGAATGAAACTTATGTTATTTCAAAGGTGCTGCGCCATAGATGTGCACAAACACAAAAACCGTGGGTATATGTCGCCATTAAGACTGGTAAAATTAAGTTATGACTTCTCCATACAAAACAGGTAATAAATGGATTTTGGTGACAATCAATTTGTCGCCGTCATGCTTCCATAGCAACGTATTTAATCATCTTAGATTACAACCTTTTGGAGAGAATCATTCACCCATAAAGGTATGCAATTTACCTGCCCCTAAAAATAAGCAATCATTTTAAGAAATTTATTTAGGGGAATTATTTATTATTTGTCGCCATTGTCGCCTTACCATTGTAAGTACCTATTTAAATATAAATCATCTTAGATTAGAGTCTGTTTCCAATTGAGCAGCTCATTTACGTATTTTTTTCGATATATTATAGATGTCTTTTCGTTTCGTTTATAAAAAACCTAAATAAATAACGAGAATAATTGTCGTACGTTTTTTAGTATACATACTTATGAAAGGTATGGTCGATTTTCGACCACAAGCAATACCAGTATTTTTTTATTTTTAAGGTTCCGTACCCAAAGGGAAAAAAACTGAAATTTGTTTCGCTTTTGTCTGTGTGTCCGAACCCACTATACTCTATCAACTGCTTCCTCGGCGAAAACGTCAATTTCCCAAATATTTGGCTCAACAACCGGTTCAACGTGTAGACACATCGATGCCATTTTTCATTGTAAGCCCTTTTAAGTGCTGTCGTTAATAAATCCCGTATTTTAGCCATTTTAAATGACTTGTTCTGGCCTGCTATAAACCCTTTCAGTTGAGCCCAAACCAATTCTATTGGATGAAGGTCACAGTGATAAGGCGGCAAGCGAAGCACTTTAGGTATGTCCCGCATTTTGAGCTATTTCATACACGATGTATGTTTTATACTTGGCTTTATAACGTTTAACGATTTCAAACAGCTCTGCTTTAACCATATAATGCTCGAAACTTATCGCACCACACCTGAACCACTTTCTTATTTCTGGTACACGTCAGCGTTCTTGTCCTCGTGGTAGTCTCCGGATTTTTCCGAGTTGAAGCATAAAATTCCTTCATCGAAGAAACCTGTAGAACTTCTAAAATGGGTTATAACTAATCTCTTTTCCAGATAATGATCGCAGTCCTGTTGACAATCCTTCATTAAACGCCTGTCGTGGTATTGTAATAGTTGGGGCTATCCAATTTTTTTTCTCGAGTGTGTCCAGCATTTCCAAGTCATTCAGACGTTTCAACACTGTTTGTTTTTTTTAAATTGTCAGCGTTGGTTTTGACCTCTTGGGCACCAAAACTGTAATTTGCTTGAACACAGCTTCAGAGTAGATAAAATAAAATAAAGAAACTTTCTCGTTTAGTGCGAGTCTGACTGACTTTCAGAGTCTTCAGCAAATCGAAAATTGAAGACACAATAGTTTTGAAAACATCCATTTGACTCCAAGTTTGCATTTTGGTCAAAATCGTTATCGCCGTTTTCCGGTAAACTGAAAACAAAATAAATTTTAAAAATATTCCTTTTTTTTCAAAAATCAATTATACTGAGAAAAACTGAGTTTGCTATTAAGATATAAATGACCACATTACCTAAGAAATTAATTTTTGTTACAATCGTACCTATAGACCGTTTTCGACATATGTCGAAATTTCAAAAGTACCGATGTTCGAATTTTTAGCCAAAAATTGGGTAAACAGTCATGGTATCCACACCTAATTAAGCGTAGATATAAATTTTTATTGAAATCGTTAGAGCCGTTTTCGATCAAACTGGTACGAACATTTTATATGGGAAGTATCATTATTCATTAATATCGAGGTTACCTTGCAAAAAAAAAACGTTCCCGACGGTAAGCCCATTTTTGAGTTCCTCTATCATCGTAGTATCAGAACTGATTAATATCTCGAGATCGAAATTTTGTACGAAAACAATATCTTTCTCTTACTACTGGCGAAAGTTAAAAATTAATGACAAGAAGTTGGTTTTATTAAGCCAATGGTACGTTCAACTATATTTCTTGCACTCCTGTGGGATGTATTAAAAGAGCTCTCATTGCTATGTCGTCTGGGATTCGGCGTCATAGACCACGGCTCCAATGCATACCCTGGCCTTATAATATAAAAATCACCAAAAGAATGTGGTAGGTTTCTACGGAATATAGTGACTAACCGACCAGCTACCTCTTGCACCACTTAAATAGCTTTGTTCAACATAACGACGTTCCGGACTCAAAGCCCAAATATGAGAATCATTTATGGCTCCTTGATTTGAATTTTTTGGCGTTATATAAGGGAGCCTGCTTCGAATTAGATTTTGGAGTTACAGTCATGCAGAATGGATCTCTTGAAACAAGTCTTGGGTATACCTTGGAAATTCGTAAAAAGGTTGACTAAATTATAACTCATGAAAGGGCTATTCTCCAAAGTGGACAGTCCAATATTTCACGCAATTGTCTTCTGTCATAAGCTTTCCCGACTAATAAATCTCAACAACAAATACTCAAGCCAACACCTAGCTCCTAATCCAATATGACTGCATTATAAGAGCACGTTGGACGAATTCCTTTGTACCCTCACACGTAGACATTCTAGCCAGCACGAGCTACTAACGTCTTCCCGATGCCATACACAAGTCACAAATCACATTATGTTCCCACAATGCATCGTCGATTGCAACTTTCGCACGTCGCACATAATTAGTCTTAGTTACGAAAAGCCTTTCAATTCTATTCGCCCAGTCGCGACACCTACCAGCACAGAACCACACAGTCGGCAATGCCCCGCCGACACTGGAAAATCGATTCCACAATCGAAATGTCAAGGCTGAGCCGCAATTCAAAGCAAAACACGTGCCTCAACAGCAACAAACAAAAAAAAAATGCATTCGCCAAAGAGAGAATCTTTAATTTCCAACACATGCGGAGAGACACTGCATATCCCATTCCGATTCCCATACATGAGTTCCATAATGTGGGCTTATTATTTATTTTTATAAAGCAAATAAAGCACAGACCCGACATAGCCTAGACCATGCCTGGCGCATCCTTCGACTCCCGAACACATGAAATGATATGATATTAAGAAAATCAAAACTTACATAAACAACAAATGCACACATATGAAAAGATAAACAAAACGCCAAGTGCATGGAGCGTGCGGCAGAGCGCGTCATGTTTACCTAGACTTTTTCAATACAACAACCCATCACATGCCGATGGTGGAGCCCCAGCTATACACGGTAGCCTGTCTCGAGCGCATCTAAATGCATGGGGCCTAATTATGCACTAGAGCTATTTGTGGAGTGATGGCAGCAGGGGGGAGCAAAACGCGCGGTAAATTGCACTCGAGGCTAAGAACGAAAACTTTGGAATACTCGTATCCATGCCGGAGCCGAGTTCTCCTGTATGCTAAGACAATCCTCCTCCTCCTCTCACAAAAGGCAAGCAGTGGGCGCGCTTTTCTACCTTCTGCAAGAAACTGGGGCATGAATTCTTTTGCGCGTCAAGAGTTGAGGATATATGAATGCAAGCGCGAGGTTTTATGAATCCGCTCTTGATTTTGTTTTTATTGTTGTTCATCCCTCGTTACGAGCTTATATAATTTTGTTTTCCTTTTCACAATTAAATTGTTTTTCAGTCAAGTTAATAATTTAATGGAGGATTTTTTTTATTTTTGTAGTCTTTGCTTTACTTCGGGCTGTGGCAGGAGATTCGTTACAAACGCTAATGAGTTTGGGCATAAAGAACAAAAAGTTTTATGGTCTCTTTTAATGTGCGAACCGAATGGGTTTATGCAGTGCTATCTGGTGAACACGCAGCCCGGATATGAAAACGATAAATTTGGAATGAGGCAACGCGGAAGGCGGAAGGAACTTCAAATTCATTAAAAGGATTATAAGCGCTGCGATTAAACGAGTTTAAAGATTTTCATCTGGCTTTAAGCAGCTGTTAGAAGTGGTTGGTATATAGGACAGGCACTGATAAACCTATTTATTTGGAGGTACCCACTAGCCACTACTCAGTGCTGAAACGTCAATAGGGTCCTTGTTTTAGCTCTTCCGAGTAGTCACAGCATGACAGCATGTATTTGCTACACAGCCAGCAGATGCACAATATGCACGAATTTTGAGACAAAAGTCATAAGGACTTCCGATAATTTCTTTTCAATTCGGGGACTATGACTTCGCAGCCGATACATTAGGCTCTACTGAAGGTAGATTGAATTTTAAGTAAGGTAATGATGCGAGAAAACAGACCTGTAGACATGACCATCACCAATACAACTGAAAGATGACTGTTGAAGCAGGCAGCCTATCTGCAGATGTGCAGAGTCATATTTAAAGGACAGCGGCAGGAGAATAATATTGCTAAAAAGAGAACACAAATTCATTTCCAAGATTTGTTTGTATGATTTTCGGTCCCGTTTGCCGTTTTTTAGGGGGGAAAAGGTTTAACTGTCACATACTGCAAGGACATGTGTAGATCGAATGATATAGCAAAAACTCTCTGATCTTTGATCTCGAGATGGAGGAGCACCAGAGTATATGAAGAGCTCAACGTAGACGATACGATTGAAGTGATTGGGGTCCGCAAAAATTAAAAAAATATTAAAGAAAAAAAAACCTACCTTATCTAAAAGCCCCCATACAAAAATGTTTCCAAAGATAAAATTAAGCAAAGCAGTTAAGCCAAGCAGTACCTACACAGTTCAAGCTAATTTGTTAGCCACTGTAAGAAAACCCTCTACAGAATTTAACTAAGGGTAGTGAAAAATACATTTTTCCACAGCTAAATTTTGACAGGTCAGAGAAAACAAAATTTCAAACGAAAGCAAATTAACAGTACCTAGAGAATGGTTAATTCAACACGAAGAAATTCGTTGATGTTAATTTAATTACTTTTAGAATTTTGAAATTTCTTTAGAAAGTACCAATTGACTAAACAGAGCAAGTCAAACAGCTGTGCCAACACAGTTTTTCTTTTTGACGGAACTTACACTGTCAAATTTAAGCGAAGAAACATGGAGAGAAACTTCCGATTCTTGTTCTACGAAAATTTGAAACTAAACTCTTCATACGAATAATTTGTAACTTTCTCGGATCCGTATAGTATGAGATAGATAGATATAGCTCAGTTTTTCTCTATATTAATGTACAATGGATTTTTGAACAAACCTATTTTTTTTTAATTTGCTTATGTTTATGAAAACGGTAATAACGATTTTGACCAAAATGCATACTAAGAGTAAAGTTTATGTTTCAACAATAAAAACCAATTAACGCTTACATCCCAAACATTGTCTTACGTATACTCAGTTTTCAGCTAAAAAGTTAAGCAATACTTTTTCAAACTATAGATTGAAATATTGATTTTGCTTCTTTTTTTTTGTGCAGAGTTTTAGAAAAACCTCAAAAATGATGTGGAATTGCTGCAGCGGGAATGGCAAAACGTGTTATTTGGATTTTTCTCAACGCACCATAGAAAATGGAATATGTGAGAACGGGAGCATAGTGAAACACAGCTCTTTTTAAGTTGATAGGTGGTGCAGGGGTCCTTCGGTCTTCACGTCGAATATGGCTAAGATTAACATCTCAATCATCATTTGCACGAAGGCTAGCTTTCAAATTCTGGATAATCACCTTGCGGTATGAAATATGCTTTAAAACCTATCCTCATTAGAACTCTATATAAACAAAAAAAAATTCATAAAAACCATTCCAGCCATTTCGGGTGAGTGCGACCACAAACACCGTGACCACGGTTGCCACATTTGTCATTTGTGATCAAATTTGGTCATTTTTTTTTCTCTTGACCACATTGCATTTTTTATTGCATTTGGTAATTTTTGCTGCTTTAACTTTTATGCAAACTAAAGCGCTTTTGTTTTCGTCGAATGAAAATGTGTAGTGCATTGATGTGTTTAATTGAACTCACTGATGCACGACTACTGAATGCATTCATTTCCTTCATTTGACAATTTATTGACCCACGATCTTTCATCCCGAAATATCATTTAAACTGCTCACCTGAATATAATAATACTTCTGTTTAATATTCATTTAAGTTTATTTTATATTTACAACTAGTTTCATATTTGGCATCACTGTGTATATCGTAAAAAATAATATCCAATTTACATCCACACCCACATAAGATCCCCTCATCTGTCATCCTACCCATTCCTATTCATTCCGATTTTTGTTGCTAAGCCGCCACTTGAGATTTCACTTTTCACTATCGAATCCACTTCCGACATAAGGATTTGCATAATATTTTTTTGAAGAAAAATTGCCCCTAAGGATATCAGTCAAATCTGCACTTCTAGAAACAAAATCACTTTATTTTCGCGCCGCAATTGAATTGTGATTGTAATTTCGCAACCATAATATTACTTCTAAAAGCTAATATGATTTATTAATCCACACATGTCCCATATAAAATCTTATGCGTGAACACGAGCTCACATTTTGTGAAGTAGAACGCAATGCTCCTAAATATATAATATACTCAAATTCAATTAATCACACCCAGAGGGTTTTGAGCTTGCCAATAAATCACATCATACTGTTTTCGATATTTTTAGGCCCACTGTAGAAACAAGGTGTATGGAACTAAAGTTGCCATCCAACAACTTATATATGCACATCCTTCTCTGGCTATTTAAAGAAAGGTAAACGCAAACGTAAACAAGAACATGGGAAAAGGACACATTCCACGAGTGCTGGTGCTTGATCCAATTTCAATGGGACTAAATATTTGATTTGACATGGCAATCATGCTGAATGTTGGTGAATGCCGCGGGACGCGCTCTTGGGAAGAAACAAGAAACCGCAAAGTGTATTATACCACATAAACGGAATATGAACATTGGAGCGGAAGCTAAATATAACATGCTCTAAGGAATTGCAATCATATTTATGGTTGTTTACGCGCTTGCTTACTTTTCTGTTGTTCTAATTATATGGTCCAGGTTGTAGGCTGAGGTGCAGATGGGAGATATGCTGCGATGGGAGTTTAGTGGTTAGTTTGTAAGACTAAAAAATCCAATGACGCTACTTGTTAAAATCTGACATATTGGAAAAATTGTTAGGTAATATGATTTGGACAAAAATTCATTCTTAATATTTAGAGCGGTTTCATTTTGCGACCCAAGAAACAGACTGGGGTACCATAGGTCCTCCCGATTAAAGTCACGTTTAAACTTTCTTCAATTTTATTTTAGTATTGTTGATAGCAGAAACGCATTTGGAAATTAAGTTTTGCAAAAGTTTATTTTTATTTAAATTCATGAAAAAAAATGTTGTAAGAATTTTTCTAGTTTTGTGATGAAAGTTGTTCATAACGGTTTTTTTAGCAATAGGCATTATGTATATAGATTTCTTCAAGTGCCAGATTTTAATTTTATTGACCTTAGCTTAAAAAGAAAATTAGGGAGTAGTACCCATGCCATAACCAATAAAAACTCGAACAAATCAACTTTGCCATCTTTACATAATAAACAGAATTTAAAAAAAAAAATGCTTAGATTACGAAGTGGAGGTAAGTTGGGTCCCTCTGACTTTGAAATAAATCTTTTGTTGTTAAAAAAATGACAAAAAACTTGACTACGTGAATAAATAATTAAAAGCAATTATTATTAAACGTATAATATAGACAGAAACATGGTCGTGGGGTACCCAAAGTCTTCCCATCGTTGCTCTATAGGTTAAGGTATTATATTAATTTCAACCTTGATAGCAAACTCAGTTTTTGTTTTTTCAAAACTATCGTACATCACATTTAATAATAAAATGCACGAATCAATGACTTTCTAAACACTCCCCTCTATAAAGCCAACTATTCCCAACAGCTGCCGCTTCTCTGGTTGTGTTTATGCTATGACTTTAATATGACAAACGCAAAGATGAATATTTTATGTTTGCCCCAACCGAAAATATGTGTTCCTTCTCATTTAAAGAACTCGACACAAATTACTTACATCACGCAAGGCCATTTCAGCAGCACCACCAGCTGGTAGATAAGTCAAAACAATATTTTCGAAACAACAACAGCAAAGGCAATGCCGATGCAAGTCCTTTAAGTCCCGCCCGAGAAATGTTTGCAATTCAAATTGGAACAGCAAATATAAATGAGTTAGAATTCTTGCGACGTCACTTTGGTAAATAAATGTCATCGTAGTTGTACATGAAGTGCTGGGCCCACTTGAGGCTCCTATTATTTTTGCATTGGAGTATCATTGGATGAACATTGAATACAAAGTGCTGCTGAGAACACTTTAAAGTTGCATTATTTGGTCCTCTCCCAAAGTTGATCTGTTTTGTGTATCAATTGGGAGATTTTTAGGTGGCATTGCTGGGGAAGGCGTTTCAAGGTTTGGGTAATGCTATAGCTAGTATCATACGACTAAAGGGCATAAATGGGAAACAAGTCAGCTATTGTTATATGCAAATTATAAGCGAAAGAAGTTGGCCTGCTAAATTGTTTACGTGCTCAGTGTTCTTTCAATGTGACTAGCATAGAAAATATACAACAAAAATGCACAGGATCGCACTTGGGAATTTCGTGTGTGCTCATAAATATGTGAAAAGAATTGAACCTCTAAGCGCTAAGGTGCGAGTTTAGTAAGTTACATAAAAGTGTGTCATCGCATCAAAACCAAATACAGCTGAATTATGGACATGCCGGTTATGTATACCTAAATCGCATCGAACTGTGGACATTCCATTCAAAGTGAATGGTTTCTTTAGCTTGCGTTGCCCAACACAATGATGACTTTTCACCAACAAAATTTATTTAAATTAACAATAGAAAAAAAAAACAAAGAATTGAAATAAGAAAAATGTATTTGGTTCAGTGACTTGTTTGACTAACCAAAATGAATTGATAACAAAATACCCTATTTGCAAATGGCAGCTGCGGACACATAAATATTAATGCGAAACGGGTTAGCTTTTCTAAACTTCAAGCTAACGAAACTGATAAGGATAAGGAATAAACAGACCGAAAAGTTGAATTGTTTATCGGTGCAGAGCTAAACAAAAAACTCTGCTTCCTTCGGAATAAGAAAAACACATCTGACAGAGACTCTAAGCTCTAAGGTAAAGAAATTCGATTTCGAGTTAACCTTGACATTAACACGGAACAAGAACAAATTTTTTCCTGAAGGTGCAGGAACATAGATCGTTGTAGAGAAATTTGTTTCTAAAAAAATAACGAAGCCATTGCACCATGGATTTTTAAGTGCTATAATTTGTGAATCCTAAAAAGAGGGAATATAAATATTGAAAAGAGCATTAACAACGTTTACAAAAAAACTAAGTAGAATATAAATAGACTGACAGCTTTCCTACTTCACCCCGATTTCCCCGCAAAATTTTTCCAGCCTTACACTACCTGTCTCTGTCACCTAAACTACCGCTGACAAGGACATCACTGACAATTATCTTTGATATTTGAATTTCTTAGAAACGAAGCCTCCATTCTCCCCGAGTATGAGTTTCCTTCATCAATTCCCCCGTAAAACACTTCTTATTGTCAATAATGAAATTTGAAATGATAATGTATTGCAATATTAATTGGATACCTCTATCGAAGCAGGAACTCTTTATCGCTCTCCCTAGTGATCCCGACCTGGTTGGCAATACTTTTTCCAATTGTCAGAATAAAGTTATTTACTTCTTAACCCAGTTCCAATGGCAGGGATAATAATTTTCTCCATCGATTAGTGCTTTGAAAAATATCCTCGAATTGTTTTCGAATTCCAAAAATATCCTCCATTGTACTTCCGTTGGTTATCTGTGTTATTTTGTTGAGTAGCTTTTTTTGGTAAAAAAAAAAGGAAAATGGAGACCGATATAAAATTACTAAGCCGAAGGAGAATTGGAGAATGTGCTTTCGCCCAACTATGTTTTTAGGACAACGTCATCCAATGGATGTAATGAGGTGTACAAAAATTTGGATTAATGCCATGAGTTGCCTTACAGCACGCTCAATGGCATGCCAATTGCAGTGCAATAACAGGGAATATCTAAACAGTGAGAAAAAAAAGTTGTATGTACTGAAAATCAATAATGGGAAAGAGTTTCTAGCACGTGGCTAAGAGCACGGAAGTCAATTATGTGCTGTGCTAGAAAATGTGAATGGAAATTGGTTTGTTTTCTAGTTACCTAGATTTGTGATAGTATTTCCATGGAAAATTCTTTCTCACTCGTGTTTGGGGGAAGTTTTGTGTAACATCTTCGTGATGGAGAGAGTTGATGTTTATGTAGTTCGTTTTGTTGCATTTTTTACGTGCCGCAAAGTGAATTCGTAAGAAATATTTGCAGTGCCGTCTTTAGTTGCTTGTGGGAGGGTTTTGTTACTGAATTGGGCTATTGTTCTTATTTCCATTGAACTGAGCTGCCTTCTTTTACCTATTGAGACTGGACCGTTCGCTTTTGCTTAGTATAGTCACAGATGTACCAGTGACTACACATATTCTTATGAATATACGTGTTAAAACCTAGTTAGAGGATTTAGGGATTCAAAGTTTTCTGAAAAACGGTAGATGGAATTGTCACATGTACAATTTTCGAAGCTCACACTTGTCTCTCACCCCTTCAGGTCGGGGTAAGAATAGACCTGAGGTAAGGTATGCCTGTCGTAAGAGGCGACTAAAATCCATTCGTGTTCCGTGTTCAACCCTGAATGATGCTGAGGTAATACATCCGATAAAGCATTGTTAACGGAACACACTAGAAGGAGGTTCACTGCGAAACCCAATAAGCAGCTTCCCAACCAGATGGGCGGAGAAGGAGGGCTTGGCTGAAAAGGTCAAAGGAACCCCTATGAACTCTCTGCGACAAGACGAGCAAGCACCGTCTTCCAAGTAAGTGCTCCGCACCCACAAGGTGGCAACGAGGGATACAGCAAATGGCGAGATCCGGCGGTACCCGCCACAAGGTGAAAGTTGCAGTTTCTTCACCATAAAGGGACTGCACGCACATATTTTTATAACACAGTGTAATGCTATAAAACTAGTATTATATTAAAATAAATGGTAAGAATAACCCTAAAACATTAAGACTGAGCCCAGTAAGGTCTTAATTATGGCATACTGGAAAAAGAATTGGAATGACAACTATGAGGGCTGACGTTTGTAGTATTCTGTTACCTGAGTAAGCAAGAGTGAAATTTTGCGGAAATGGCTTTCAGGCTAATGCTGCAAGCGCCCCCGTCCCGTTAAAACCCTGGCAGGCCTCAAAGAACGCTCAATATTTCGTCGCCATTAAGTTGGTGGGGTAGGTACAGATGTAACATTCCTGTTTAGCACCGATCTGGCTCTGGCACACGACCCCATAAGGGCTTGTGTCAACCCTCGCATGGCCTCACTGCTCGCATAGATAACCATGGGATCATAAGGTGACTGCACATCCGAATATTGATAACGGCTTTGAGTGGGGACCCAATAGACATGATTACAACAAACCAAAAAAACACCAACGAAGAAAATGGGGAGAACTATGTGAACCCCTTCCAGAGAAGTTCTGCCTTGCAGAGATCGCCCATTGTTAAGGCGTCCACGCCTCAAATGTATATGGAGGAAGGTGTGGCTCCCCCAATGCGTCCAGCTTCGGAACCGCAATTAATCACCCAGCCAACCACCCAGACAGTCTTCCATAAACTGGGAGAACAGATAAAAACGCTGGTGGAAATGCTAGAAGATGGCAAGAGGCGCTCCATCCACCAACCAATGAGAGACGCCATCGAAAGCATTAAGGCACTCTACGAGCTCTCGGCAATTGAGATGCATGATGACATGGCCAAGGAAGTCATAAGAAAAAATAATAGCTCACAGACTTCACCATGGCTTAAAGCGGCAGTTGTGGATTCAAAAAGGAGAACGGAACCCAACGGCGAAACACCGAGCTCAAAACGTCGACAGAAGCCGCCACTAGCCACTGGGAGCAAGGTAACCCGGAGCAAAGCCGACAACAAGAATACCGGCAAAGTCGAAAAAGGTGCTAACGTCAAGTCTCTAAAGGCTGACAAGGCCGTGAATAACGGACAGACGGTAACCGAAGATAAAAAGGAGTGGTCAAAAGTCGTTACCAAAAAGAAGGCGGAACCCAAAAAGACAATAGTTACCAAGGAGAATATGCGACCCGATGCAATTGTGGTAGCAGCTAAGGGAGAGCTATCGTATGCGGAGATATTACGCAAGGTTAAGGCTGATCCCAAGCTTGGCAACTTGGGGGAGTCGGTAACAAGAATAAGACGTACCCAAAAAGGTGACCTCCTGTTCGAACTAAAGAAGCAAGGGGAGAAAACCGAGCAGTTCAAGGGGATACTCGGGGAAACTCTCGGCGCCAACGCGGAGGTCCGGACACTGATCCACCGATCCACGATAGAAATCAAGGATATCGACGAGGTCACCACTAAGGGAGATATCTGCGAGGCCATAAAGTCGCAGTTCCAGCTGAAAGAGGTATGTGAAGCAGATGTCCTGAACTTAAGGAAGGCCTACGGAGGCACGCAAGTCGCGAAGATCGGGTTGCCAGTAGACAGCGCAAATAAGATGCTTAAGTCGGGCAGGATTAAGATTGGGTGGATAAACTGCCGCATACGAGTGCGTTTAGTGCTAACTAAATGCTTTAGGTGCCTAGAATTCGGGCACACGGCGCGTCACTGCAAGAGCGAGTATGACCGATCCAAGCAGTGTAGAAGATGTGGGGAAGAAGGTCACATTGCCAAGGCTTGTGCAAAGAAACCTCTATGTTTCTGGTGCAAGTCGGACAAGCCTGATAACGCTGGACACGTGGCTGGTAGTGGCCAGTGTCCAGTATTCAAGAAGGCCCTGACGAACAAAGTATGATGAAGGTCGTCCAGATAAACCTTAACCACTGTGCGGCCGCGCAGGACTTGCTGGTGCAGATGACAAGGGAACAAAATGTAGATATTGCCCTAGTTAGTGAGCCCTACAAATCTTTGGATGGTTGTAGCTGGATAGATGATATCTCAAAGAAGACAGCGATATGGACCTGTGGAAGCCACGCCATGCAAAAAGTCGGTGGGCCAGCGGAATACTTCGTTACCGCTAGGATAAACGGCATCCACTTCTATAGTTGCTATGCACCCCCTAGCCTAACACCTAGGGCCTATCTGAAGCTGCTGGATGACATTGTAGCTGACGCTCGAGGAAAACACCCAATTATAATTGCTGGCGATTTCAATGCATGGGCTACAGAATGGGGCAGCAGGATAACGGACGCAAGGGGTCGAGCTCTACTAGAAGCATTCGCAACACTAGATGTGAGTTTGGCGAACAATGGCGCAAAAAACACATTTCGGAAAGCAGGCAAGGGGTCTATCATAGATATCACCTTTATGAGTAACTCACTCCTGCGCAAAACAAAATGGCAAGTAAGCGAAGAATATACGCACAGCGATCACCAGGCGATCATATTTAGCTTGAACAAAGACAAGCCCAGGCAGCCCCCCAAACTAACAGGGCCAAAGTGGAAAGACACCCACTTTGACAAAGATACGTTCGAGGTAATGATGAATACCGAACTTGCATTCAGCAGCGAAACATCGGAGACACTGTCACAACAATTGACGCAAACAATTACCACAGCGTGTGATGCAGCAATGCCTAGAAGAACTGCCAGTAAAAGAGGGGCCCCGTGTTATTGGTGGAACGACGAAGTTAAAACGCTCAAAGCAGCTTGCCTCCGGGCTAGACGCAGATCCCAGCGATGCAGGGGAAGGCCAGAGTTTCAAGAAAGGCTATCTATCTTCAGATTAGCAAGGCGAGATTTCGAAAAGGCCATCAAAGAGAGCAAGGCAAGATGCTTTAAACAACTCTGCGATGGGGCAGACCTAGACCCCTGGGGTATGGCATATAGGATGGTGATGAAGAAACTTAAGGGCAGTAGGTCCCCACAAATATCCTGCCCAATAATGCTAAAGACAATAGTTGAGCACTTATTCCCATATAGGCCGTCAACTTTGATCATCACCACAAGAGACACAAGTTCGGAACGCATCCCTGCAATCACGCCGAAGGAACTATACGAAGCGTGCAGGAAGATAGGCGACAACAAAGCGCCCGGACCCGATGGCATCCCGAATGTGGCGGTTAAAGCGGCCGTTCGAAAACGACCGGAGCTTTTTATTGCAACAATGCAACGGTGTCTGGAGGAAGGGGTATTCCCGAGGTCGTGGAAACTCCAGCACCTGGTTTTACTGCCAAAGGGGAAAAAACCACCAGAGGAACCGTCCTCATACCGGCCAATATGCCTATTAGATACAATGGGAAAAATCTTAGAACGGATCATATACTGCAGACTACTCGAGGTGGCAGAGGAGCTTTGTCTGATGACCAGTATGGATTCAGAAAATCGCGTTCTACCGTCGATGCCATTAAGGCGGTAGTAGATACAGCGGCTGAAGCAATACGGAGAAAAAGATGGAGAGGAGGGACGAAGCAATATTGCGCGGTTGTGACCCTTGATGTTAAAAATGCCTTCAATTCGGCAAGCTGGTCATGCATTAGGAGATCCTTGGTCAGAATGGAAACGCCGTACTACCTGCTGAATATAGTAGATAACTACCTTACCGACAGGAAGTTAAGGTACCATACTGACGATGGCGTTAAGTACTACAACATCACCGCGGGAGTACCACAAGGGTCGGTTCTTGGACCCCTCCTGTGGAACATAATGTACGACGGGGTTCTCCGAATAACGCTGCCACAAGGAGTTAAGGTTATAGGCTTTGCTGACGATATCGCTGTGGTTACTGTGGCCAAACATATCCACGAGATAGAGTCCGCTACGGATGAAGCAGTAGCCAGAATCAAGAATTGGCTAGAGTCTGCAGGGCTAGAACTAGCTGACCACAAGACCGAAGCTGTGTTGATAACCAGCCGAAAGACTGTGGAATATGCATCTTTCCGTGTTGGAAACCAACTAATTAGATCAAAGGAGTCACTAATGTACCTAGGAGTAATGCTCGACAACAAGTTAAGCTTTAAAACGCACATCCAGTACGCCAGCAAAAGGGCGTCACAGATGCAAGCAGCTCTTTCCCGGATTATGCCAAATATCGGTGGCCCTGGATACGCCAGAAGGATTCTGTTATCCTGGGTGGTCAGCTCAATACTGATATACGCTGCACCGGTCTGGGCAGGGGCTCTTACAATTAAGGAAACAAGAAGGAAGCTCTCGTCAGCATACAGGCTCTGCGCAATAAGAACAATAAGCGGATTCCGAACAATTTCGGACGAAGCAGCCTGCGTTATTGCGGGAATGATTCCCATCGACATTCTCGCCAACGAAATGCAAAGGATCTACCTTAGGCTAACCGTCAATAGGCAAGAGTCCATCATAAAGAAAAGGATAAAAGAAGAAGAAAGGGCAACATCTCTAGCACTGTGGCAAGTCCGGTGGGATAACACGGCAAAAGGCAGATGGACCCACAAACTGATCCCAAACATCGAGGTCTGGACAAGAAGAAAAAGCGGGGACTGCAACTACCACCTCACGCAGTTCCTGTCCGGGCACGGCGGCTATCGAAGTTACCTTCACAGATTCGGCCACGATAGCTCGCCTCTATGCCCCGAATGCCCAGATGAAGAAGAGGATACGGAGCACGTAATGTTCCACTGCAGAAGATTTTCAGGAGGAAGGGTGAACTTACCCATTCCACAGCTTCTCATAGAGCGTATGATGAGCTCAGAAGACGACTGGCTGGAAATATGTTCATACATAACGAGCGTACAAAACGAGCTAAGAAGAGCCGAAAGACAAAGAAGGGTCGAAGTGGCAAACGTTGACGATTTAGCATGAGTTGCTAACCAGCCCCGCGAAGTAATACCTAACGGCAGTCCCGCGGGGAGAGTGGTAGAAGAGTACATGGGTGTGGTTTAGTACGTAAGGCGCGAGGCACTGGAGAAACATATCCCGCGAATCGTGCATGCTAGTAGCACGGGCAACTAGTATCTTTCGAAGATTACACATCCTTTGGACGCAACCAAAACAAAAAAAAAAAAAAAAAAACACTTGTCTCTCAGTTGGGAATCGTGTCGTTTTTTTTTGCGTTTGTTTGATGCTGCATTTACGTTAACAATTGAAGTGAGTAAGAGGGACATTGACTTATTAAACTAAACTTAAATACCTAAATCAATTGGAACATTCCGGTATCAGCATAATCGTATTTAAAAAAAACTAGAAACATCCCATAACAGGTTTTTTTCCCTAACTACTTGTTTCCAGTTGCGTACACAAAAACAAAGGTCACTCTACAATTTTGAGCCCCTCCTAATTCCAACTAAAGGTCGCAAAGAAAACCTTGAGGAGAATTTTAAGAACTGAGGCCGAATTACCACACCCATGAGCGACATATACGTCACTGAATTTTTAGGATTTTAGAAGCAAAACAATAACAAATTAAGTCACGTATTACTCGATCACGGATGTGGTAATTCAACCCCTGGTTTGTATATTTAATATTCAGTCAATTTCAGGGGGTCAATTCTCGTTCTGTGAAAAAGTGAACGAAAATAGGTTCGTGCGTGTACTTTCATCATAGAAAAATTAAAAATGTCAAAAATCGGGAGTGAAATCTCTTCTCTAGAAATCTCTCAATTTCAAGAGAAGTACCTGACAAAAGTTTTTGAAATGTCATTTTGACATTATCGTAAAATAAATGTTACTTACCTAACGTTATAAAATGTGTAACACTATAACAAGCAATATCTTGCAAGCTATATGTAATGAAAAGGAAAACAAATCAGGACATTTTTGTGGGCTTTTCAGAACTCATTCATCTACCCAAAGCTGCCTAGAGCTTGTGGAGGTTATTTTTCTTAATTATTCAACATTCTTTAACTACTTTCTTTCTTTGCAGATTATTTAATATATGGTGAGTGACTGCATATCAGTGCATGGAGAATTTACTCACTACATATCGGGATAGTGGACATCTTACAAGAGCTAAAAATTCATCTAATATTAAGTTCAGTTCCTGTCTCGTTAGGAAAGGAAACTCTTTTGGAATTTTGAACAACGTTTTCGTCAGCTATATTACTGTAAGCTTTGAACTACTGAAAACTTTGTAATTTCGATAGACCTTGCCAGATAACAGCGTTGGAAAATATCTTCGCCATCAAATCTGCACACAATTGCAACTTCAATAAAGCAGCAAACGTCTTATTAAATTGTGTTTGAATTGGATGTAAATTACATCTTTATCTGCTAATAAAATATTCGTGTAAGGAATTTGTATTTTTACTACATATTTATATTTCTTAAAGTGTATAGCTTCGCTTCAAATTATACATAGCATTTACTAAGTGATCAGTCTTTGTTCTAGGTAAGTTTTTTGAGAATACTAAAAACAGCTCGATTTCAAAGAACACAAACGAATCAGTTTTTTATCTCTAAAAACTTCTCTAGTAACTGAATCTTCTTCACATCTCTCTCACATTTTTTCTTCATCAACCGCAAGGCCTAAGCCTCAATTTGGGATACCGTAAATATATACCCAGCGTTTGTCATCTCATTCCGAATGTGCATCCACATTTTCTTTTTCGTTTGAAATTTATGGGACCTACAATTTTTTTTTTTTCAATTCCTGTATTAATACCAGCGGCATTTTAGTCGGCGCTTCCAACCATATGCTTTTCGTGTTTCCACTTACCGACGAGACACCGAAATCGTCGGGATCTTCCCAAATGTGGTCCAATTGGTCAATTCCAATTGGAACAAAGTCTTGTTCATCTCATTCATTTTCGTTTGGCTCTGAAGTACCTTGTTCGGAGATAAACCCTTTTTGAGCAAGGTTCTCTTTTTAGATGCAGGATCTACAATTTTTTTCACTTCAACAAAATGTTTGTAATATTGCTAATCTGTATTTTGTTTGGCTAACAAACATTTTGCATAAGTTTCGTCAGTTTTACAAACATTTGCATCAGTGATTACTGGTTCTGCTTTATGGACATAACAAAAACTTCGTTAGTTCAACAATAAAATTGTTGAGTTGGTACAATATCGATTTATTAAACTAAAAATTGTGTTTTGTTGATTTAACAATTGTTTTATCCGTTTGACAAAATATCGTTCAAATTGATAAAACTTAAGTTGTATTGATAATTATACAACCATTTTTGGTTCAATCCAACAAAACTATTTTTGTTAAATTTTTACAATAGAATTTTGTCAATATTACCTGATATTATATTATCAACATACAGGTCACCGACCATCACGGCCCAGTCAATAAAAGTATGTGTATAATAAATCACTAATTACGCTGCTGAAAACTATTAATTTTTAATTTGAAAATAGAGCATAAGCTATACCGATTGTAGTAGGTACACCCGCACATAAATTTGCATCAACTGTGTCCACACAGCTATTTGTTTTAAAACAAATGCGGTTGGACTTCCGCTTTGAAGCATGAGAGATTATGCTGCACACAACACACAATCAACGTTTTTTGCCACCACATAAACAACCAAAATATGATTAGGAAACCACAAGGGCCGCAAATATCCCCACCAACCCTGACACAGCTTAAAAACTTAGATACCTACCTATGTACGTAGGTACTTCCTCCTTTGTAAATAAAAAAAAAAAAACGAAATTGTAACACAGAACATCAAAGCCATCTAAAGTTTCAGTTTGTGATCTGTTCTGTGATTGTGGTTGGAAAATACCCACATGAAAGCGGAATATTTGAAATATTTTACTTTGACCCAAAATGTAATAAAAATAAAATCAGACTTCAGACCTACAGATAAATCAGGTATTTCATGGACGCATATTGCATACCCTGGAAACAGTTTCTAAGTTTAATAGAAATCCAATATTTTTGTCCCCCTCCTGTGGGTATTTCTTACCCTGGCACTATGTCAATCATTTTCCCAGTGTGAATGTGGTTGACATATTCCTCTCAATTCGACTTCCTGGAATCGAATCACATTGTTTCTCACCATTTATCAATATCAATCCAACCAGCCATAGTTAATCTTACATGTCCCGAGTCCGAAGTCTTATCTGTTATCTATTGTGCAACAATTTCCAATTGTCCTCAATTCTGCAGCCTTCCGTCATTGGCATCATTTCACGACCGGCAAACTATTCACCGACAGTTTGCCAGTGGAACGATGGCAGAGAGGAGGAATTCTTTCTGCATTCTTCATCGGCACCATCGTCATCGTCATCGTCATCGACACAATGAACAGCAGCAGCAGAATTGTTGCCAAAGGAACTCGGTTTCTGTGAGGGGTGGTGGCCTGGTCCACTGCCCACGTTGTTAGTTCTTGTTCGCACAGCTATGGCTGACCTAGATTCACGTGCATTTATGTATACCTACAGTATTATGTGAAATTTTGCTATCGAAATGGTATACCCTATGACTGTTATAAATAAGCATTAAATATGCTCTGCGCACATTTTGAATACACATGCTGTTGTTCAGAAAGATAGGGAAATTCTTTCTGAATTATAATACAACGCCGGGAAGAACTTGTGGTGTTTAGGAAAGGATTCTCCGACATGTTACCTGGATAAAATTCAGAAATGATAATGAATGTCGTGTTTAAACTGTAGGTCAAACAACTCGTTATATAACAAGAAAAACTTAAGCTTGTTGTCGAGTTGAAACTGGCCAGTGTGTAAAAAAATAGAAACCTTTTATTAGAAAAATTGTCTAGCATATAAATTATGAATCAGCAAGAATTATAGGGCTATGTAGTGTAAACACTCTTTACAGGTATCTCTCTCTCTACTTCAGTCCTCACCATTAAGAGATCTGCCAGATTCAGCCATTACTAACACCTCTTCACCCACAGTATGAGTTCAACCGATCTTTTTCAATTGAGGTTCAAATAAAATGAAAAATGTTTTCTTTTGTGCGTAGCTTGCATAAGCTGATTTGATCATACCCGTGGATTATTTTCGCCAAAAACCAAAGACTATCCAAACTAGACAGCCAACTTCCGTGCACCTACCCGATTTTCCACGCAAATTTTGGATGATTTTTTCATGACTTTAACTACGTTTTATTAATGGCCGCCAGGTGTCACTTTTTCAATAAAATCAATTTATAAAAAGTAAGTGGAAAAATAATAAATGTTGAGTGTGGTATTCGATAGCTTTACTTTTTACCCGACTGTACACAGGGAGGGTTATGTTTTTCGCGCGTATCCTATGTACGTTCCTACGGGACGCCCAAACGGATTGACCGATTTTGAAGATTTGTATTCTTCCCCGGAGTGTCATAGGCTAAAAAAAAATAAAAGAAAAAGTTAATTTAAAAAACCAAAAATCCCGACTGACTTTAAATCAATTTTTTTAAACAAGACACTATAACTAACTGATTGACAATCGGAGACTATACCAACCTACACAGCTAAACAAAAATCTGTGTACTCTCCGACTACTGCCAAATAGTTAGTTATAGTGTTAAAAAAAATGTTATTTAAAGTCAGTCGGGGTTTTTGGTTTTTTTAAATTAACTTTTTTTTTCTCTATCCATCTTCGGTGCCAAAAAAATGTCCATCCATTCACATTACGTTTTTTTTTAATTTTCTTTATAGGAGTAATATTTTTGACAGCAGAATTCATGCAATTAACTTGGGGGGTTGTTCCAAAAATAGATTAATAACATGCTAGTTAAACCCAAGTTTCCACCAGGAAAAAGTGAATATTAAGAAATATTCCCAAACATTGCATAATTTTCTATTACGCTTGGTGGGTGTTTTCAACCTTGTTTTCTTAGCACCATGTTTGAAAAAAGTCAAAATATGATTTTAAATCCTGTGGCTTAATATGAGTGAACATTTTTAAACTATGTTACTAATACCATGTTTCCACCAACGTGATTTTGCTAAATCCACTTGATATAGCTTAATCATCTCATAAATTACGTGATTTACCATACATTTTCGTGATAACTAATTACGTGATTTAGACGTATTTAATTTTTAATTACGTATCTGTCATCGCAAATCCACACAAAATAAAATCGAACATACCTGCAGCGCTTTCAATTCATTCAATGTTATTCAACAAACAAAAAAAAAAAAACACAAATGTCAAAAATATTATCCCAAATTCAATTTTCTTCATGTTTCGGTTTATTTTGGTATTTTTATTAAGTACAACAATCATAAATTGTTTTATTTTTGGCAGAGGTGTGATAACAAAAGAAAAACAACGAAAAAAAAAACTACCCTCTCCGAATTGGACGAATTCTTTCTGCTGCATGTCAAACTAAATCACGTAAAATTCGGTGGAGACCCCTTTCGTGATTTATAAATCATATGGGCTAAATCACGTTGGTGGGAACATGGTATTAGGAACAGTGAAAATGCAAATGATAGGTATTCATATTAAAAAAAAAAAAAAACATATTAATGTGGAAAAGCAAAATCGAAAAAAATACAAGTATATGATTGAACTCCTAGCAAATAGGTATACAATATAATGTGGTATTTAAATGGATTATGCGATTTGATCCGATCTCAGATTGTGCGCATTCAATCGAACGTAAGAATCCAAATTGTTTTGTTAATTGCTTGAATTTACATGTTCTATTTCGTTTTCAATAGACAAATTTTACAAATTTTATAGCAATGTACGAGGGGAGTTCAATATATTCGCGGTATGGGGGGGATAGTCCAAAGATGTGAAAAAAATATTTCGTGATTTTAGTAGCCCCGCTATTCAAGTGTTTTACTGTAAAATTTCATTTGGCTGTGATTATAAGTTTGCTTTGTATTTTGCGTTGAACTAAGGTGAAATGGCTGTTGTCGCGATGATCACTAAAATTGAGAACCGCGCTGTGATAAAATTTCTTACTAAACAAGGAAAAAGTAAAAAAAAATATTCACGAAGAGATGGTGGCTGTTTTTCGAGATTCTGCACCTTCGTTGTCAACTGTTCAAAAGTGGTCAAGTTTATTTCAAAGGGGTAGGGGGAGCATTGAAGACGATCCTCGCTTAGGCTGCCCACTAACTGGCTGCACCGGAGAAAACATTACACAAGTCGAGAAACTTGTACTTGTATGTCCGAGTAAAGGTTAAAACGATACCTATGATGATTAACCTTTCTATTAGTACCATACACACCATTCTTCATGACTGTATAAATCTTTCCAAAGTCAGTGCAAGATGGATGCCTCGAATGCTCACATCGCTCACAATGCTCCGGTTCACACGGCATGGATTTCTATGGCTGTTGTACGGGATTGTGGTTTCGAAAAAATTCAACATCCAGCCTATGGTCCAGACCTTGCCCCTAGTGATTAATTTGTGTTCCCAGATTTAAAAAAAACCTTCGTGGTAAGCGATTTACCGATGATGAGGAGCTCAAAACTGCAATAAATGAACATTTTGGAAAGAAAGATGAAAACTATTTTTTTGAGGGTATAGAATAGTTAATCTCAAGATGTAATAAATGCATTAATGTAAGAGAAGATTATATTGAAAAATAAAAATATTTTTAATTTAATTCGTGTTTTCCTTCATGTCGATACCGCGAATATATTGAACTCCCCTCGTATTTTTAAATCTTTACTGATATTTTTATAAACCTCTCTAAATTATTATTTAAACTAGCTGGATGTACCCGCTTTGCTGGGTCCTTTAATAAATGCATAAGTACATGTGAACATGAGGTAAGGATACTAAAAACCATCCTATGTAATACCGCTACTCACGACAAATCGATTGCTATATATTATTGAGGTATCGTTACGTACCTACTCCCTACTCGCGGACAAACAGAAAAATGTGTTCTCTTTTATAGAGGTAGAGAAGAGAGGGGGCGGGTTTCCAATATGCGCACTAAGCAAACATTTTTTTTTATTTTTTTATAGCTTAAAATGGGCTAAAAAACATAAATATAATTTTTTTTTTTTGAGGAAATGAATTTTTTTTTTTAATTTTTTTATTAATTTTTTACTTTTTTTTATATTAAATTTTAATTTTTTTTTTTAATGAAACCATGTTTATGTGATTTATGCACAAAGATTTGAAACCTTTTTTTTCCGAAATCTCAATACACATGCACAACTGCTCCGCTAAGGGTATGTCAACAACTATCAGGCAGGCGCCTTTAAGAAAGTCTGGTGTATTTAAAGAATGGGGTGCGTGGCTCGCTTCGCTCGCTAACAGGATTTTACCCCTTTTTTTCGCAGGGTTTAGACTTTAGACGCTCACGCGACTTCGTCGCTCCGCTAAGGGTATGCCAACAACTGTCAGGCAGGCGCCTGGAGCTAAAGTTTATATATATATATTTAGAAGTATAATATGTTCAGTTAAAAAAACTGCAAAACAAACGTTATGCAAATGGAACGTGTCCATTTGTGCAGTTTGTTTGTTTGTTTGTTTGAAATAAAAAAAAATAGGAAAAAAAGTTTCCGCAGAAAAATTCTTCTACAGTACATCTAAGAATAACTCAATTTAAATAAAAAAAATAAAAAAAATTAATTTGCTCAGTGCGCATATTGGAAACCTCTGCCCAACCATGCATATAAACAAAGTTTCATTGCGATCGGTTGAGTTTCTAAGAAAACGGACAACAGCGCCGCCTATCGGGTCCAAAACTATCCTACCTATCTAGCTGCATACAAACATGCACACATACAAAGTTTCATTGAGATCGGTTGAGTTTCTCAAAAAAATCGACAACAGCGCCACCTATCGGGTCCGGAACTATCCTATCTTTCTAGCTGCATACAAACATGCACACATACAAAGTTTCATTGAGATCAGTTGAGTTTCTCAAAAAAATCGACAACAGCGCCACCCATCGGGTCCAAAACTATCCTATCTTTCTAGCTGCATACAAACATGCACACATACAAAGTTTCATTGAGATCGGTTGAGTTTCTCAGAAAATCGACAACAGCGCCACCTATCGGGTCCAAAACTATCCTATCTTTCTAGCTGCATACAAACATGCACACATACAAAGTTTCATTGAGATCGGTTGAGTTTCTCAGAAAATCCAAAACAGCGCAACCTATCGGGTCCAAAACTATCCTATCATTGTAGCTGCATACAATCATGCACACATACAAATTTTCATTGAGATCGGTTGTGTTTCTCAAAAAAGTCGACAACAGCGCCACCTATCGGGTCCAAAACTATCCTATCTTTCTAGCTGCATACAAACATGCACACATACAAAGTTACATTGAGATCGGTTGAGTTTCTCCAAAAAAATCGACAACAGCGCCACCTATCGGGTCCAAAACTATCCTATCTTTCTAGCTGCATACAACCATGCACACATACAAAGTTTCATTGAAATCGGTTGAGTTTCTCAAAAAAAAAAGACAACAGCGCCACCTATCGGGTCCAAAACTATCCTATCTTTCTGGTTGCATACAAACATGCACACATACAAAGTTTCATTGAGATCGGTTGTTTCTCAAAAAATCGACAACAGCGCCACCTATCGGGTCCAAAACTATCCTATCTTTCTAGCTGCATACAAACATGCACTTATACAAAGTTTCATTGGGATCGGTTGAGTTTCTCAGAAAATCGACAACAGCGCCACCTATCGGGTCCAAAACTATCCTATCATTCTAGCTGCATACAATCATGCACACATACAAATTTTCATTGAGATCGGTTGTGTTTCTCAAAAAAGTCGACAACAGCGCCACCTATCGGGTCCAAAACTATCCTATCTTTCTAGCTGCATACAAACATGCACACATACAAAGTTTCATTGAGATCGGTTGAGTTTCTCAGAAAATCGACAACAGCGCCACCTATCGGGTGTCGGTTTCTCGGTGACGATGACGCGGTGTCGTTTTAAAGGTAACGCGAATTCATTAATTTCTTCCCATCTTAAAGTGCCCAACGCTAAAGAAGTAATAACTTCAAAAAACTAAAAAAATATTAACCAGACACTCACACTATACCTACACAATAGCTAGTAGTCTAGTACAAAGAAAGAAGAGAGAAGAAAAAAAAAAAAAATTGATAAACGTGTCCGCACAGCGATGCCAACCTATGCTTTTTCATGCCTTTTAGGCATTATTTCATTAGCTAAGGCTAAGGCTTTTTTATTTCCAAAAAGGCATCTTTTTTTTATTTCAAATATGTATATATTTTTTTGATTCAACGTATACTGACTTTTTTGACCTTTAGACCTTTTGACCTTTCGACCTTTTGACTTTTTGACCTTTCGACCTTTTGAACATTCGACCTTTTGACCTTTTGACATTTCGACCTTTTGACCTTTCGAGCTTTCGACGTCGAAATAGTTTCGACCTATTGACCTTTTGACCTTTCGACCTTTCGACATTTTGACCTTTGGACCTTTTGACCTTTAGACCTTTTGACTTTTTGACCTTTCGACCTTTTGAACATTCGACCTTTTGACCATTTGACATTTCGACCTTTTGACCTTTCGAGCTTTCGACGTCGAAATAGTTAGCCACAGTATGGAGGCTTGTGCGACCTTTTGACTTTTTGACCTTTCGACCTTTTGAACATTCGACCTTTTGACCTTTTGACATTTCGACCTTTTGACCTTTCGAGCTTTCGACGTCGAAATAGTTAGCCACTTCTCAGGAGCAGGTCAAAGGTTTGACTTCAAAAGTGGCAAGATAAGTCATCTCATTTTTCCTGATCCATAGCACAGCAACCGTAGTAGATACTTTAACGAAAAAGATATGAGATATAAAAAATGGTAACATAACTCAATTTTGACATAAGTCGGCTTAAGCTTTTCACTTAGCCTATACCATTTTCTCCACTTACTCGAAAAACAATAACACATCAAATAAATATTATCCAAAAGCAAAACCAAAGTTTTCCGTTAAAAAAAAAGAATACAGCCAGAGAACATCTGTTGTCAAATTTTGCGCAACAATGTAAGAGTATCCCTGAACAGATGTATTTTTTAAATCAAATGTGCTCGCGCTGGTAATTTTTTAGTATTCGGTATTGTGAAGAACTTATTTCGAGACTAAAATGACGTGATTTTGAGCCATCCTAGTTTTGTGAATCATTGGCAACGAAACATCGCCCTAAAGTTAAAAATCTAGCCACGGTATCAGTATGGAGGCTTGTGCGAAAGTGCACATACAAAGTTTCATTGAGATCGGTTGTTTCTCAAAAAATCGACAACAGCGCCACCTATCGGGTCCAAAACTATCCTATCATTCTAGCTGCATACAATCATGCGCACATACAAATTTTCATTGAGATCGGTTGTGTTTCTCAAAAAAGTCGACAACAGCGCCACCTATCGGGTCCAAAACTATCCTATCTTTCTAGCTGCATACAAACATGCACACATACAAAGTTTCATTGAGATCGGTTGAGTTTCTCAGAAAATCGACAACAGCGCCACCTATCGGGTGTCGGTTTCTCGGTGACGATGACGCGGTGTCGTTCTAAAGGTAACGCGAATTCATTAATTTCTTCCCATCTTAAAGTGCCCAACGCTAAAGAAGTAATAACTTCAAAAAACTAAAAAAATATTAACCAGACACTCACACTATACCTACACAATAGCTAGTAGTCTAGTACAAAGAAAGAAGAGAGAAGAAAAAAAAAAATTGATAAACGTGTCCGCACAGCGATGCCAACCTATGCTTTTTCATGCCTTTTAGGCATTATTTCATTAGCTAAGGCTAAGGCTTTTTTATTTCCAAAAAGGCATCTTTTTTTTTATTTCAAATATGTATATATTTTTTTGATTCAACGTATACTGACTTTTTTGACCTTTAGACCTTTTGACCTTTCGACCTTTTGACTTTTTGACCTTTCGACCTTTTGAACATTCGACCTTTTGACCTTTTGACATTTCGACCTTTTGACCTTTCGAGCTTTCGACGTCGAAATAGTTATCCACAGTATGGAGGCTTGTGCGAAAGTACGACATCAGATCTTTTCGCCTTTAGACCTTTTGACCTTTTGACCTTTCGACCTATTGACCTTTTGACCTTTCGACCTTTCGACCTTTTGACCTTTCGACCTTTTGACCTTTAGACCTTTTGACCTTTTGACCTTTTGACCTTTCGACCTATTGACCTTTTGACCTTTTGACCTATTGACCTTTTGACCTATTGACCTTTTGACCTTTCGACCTTTCGACCTTTTGACCTTTCGACCTTTTGACCTTTAGACCTTTTGACCTTTTGACCTTTTGACCTTTCGACCTATTGACCTTTCGACCTTTCGACCTTTTGACCTTTTGACCTTTTGACCTTTCGACCTATTGACCTTTTGACCTTTCGACCTTTCGACCTTTTGACCTTTCGACCTTTTGACCTTTAGACCTTTTGACCTTTTGACCTTTTGACCTTTCGACCTATTGACCTTTTGACCTTTCGACCTTTCGACCTTTTGACCTTTAGACCTTTTGACCTTTTGACCTTTTGACCTTTTGACCTTTCGACCTATTGACCTTTTGACCTTTCGACCTTTCGACCTTTTGACCTTTTGACCTTTTGACCTTTCGACCTTTAGACCTTTTGACCTTTCGACCTTTTGACTTTTTTGACCTTTAGACCTTTTGACCTTTCGACCTTTTGACTTTTTGACCTTTCGACCTTTTGAACATTCGACCTTTTGACCTTTTGACATTTCGACCTTTTGACCTTTCGAGCTTTCGACGTCGAAATAGTTAGCCACAGTATGGAGGCTTGTACGACCTTTTGACTTTTTGACCTTTCGACCTTTTGAACATTCGACCTTTTGACCTTTTGACATTTCGACCTTTTGACCTTTCGAGCTTTCGACGTCGAAATAGTTAGCCACTTCTCAGGAGCAGGTCAAAGGTTTGACTTCAAAAGTGGCAAGAAAAGTCATCTCATTTTTCCTGATCCATAGCACAGCAACCGTAGTAGATACTTTAACGAAAAAGATATGAGATATAAAAAATGGTAACATAACTCAATTTTGACATAAGTCGGCTTAAGCTTTTCACTTAGCCTATACCATTTTCTCCACTTACTCGAAAAACAATAACACATCAAATAAATATTATCCAAAAGCAAAACCAAAGTTTTCCGTTAAAAAAAAAGAATACAGCCAGAGAACATCTGTTGTCAAATTTTGCGCAACAATGTAAGAGTATCCCTGAACAGATGTATTTTTTAAATCAAATGTGCTCGCGCTGGTAATTTTTTAGTATTCGGTATTGTGAAGAACTTATTTCGAGACTAAAATGACGTGATTTTGAGCCATCCTAGTTTTGTGAATCATTGGCAACGAAACATCGCCCTAAAGTTAAAAATCTAGCCACGGTATCAGTATGGAGGCTTGTGCGAAAGTGCACATACAAAGTTTCATTGAGATCGGTTGTTTCTCAAAAAATCGACAACAGCGCCACCTATCGGGTCCAAAACTATCCTATCATTCTAGCTGCATACAATCATGCACACATACAAATTTTCATTGAGATCGGTTGTGTTTCTCAAAAAAGTCGACAACAGCGCCACCTATCGGGTCCAAAACTATCCTATCTTTCTAGCTGCATACAAACATGCACACATACAAAGTTTCATTGAGATCGGTTGAGTTTCTCAGAAAATCGACAACAGCGCCACCTATCGGGTGTCGGTTTCTCGGTGACGATGACGCGGTGTCGTTTTAAAGGTAACGCGAATTCATTAATTTCTTCCCATCTTAAAGTGCCCAACGCTAAAGAAGTAATAACTTCAAAAAACTAAAAAAATATTAACCAGACACTCACACTATACCTACACAATAGCTAGTAGTCTAGTACAAAGAAAGAAGAGAGAAGAAAAAAAAAATTGATAAACGTGTCCGCACAGCGATGCCAACCTATGCTTTTTCATGCCTTTTAGGCATTATTTCATTAGCTAAGGCTAAGGCTTTTTTATTTCCAAAAAGGCATCTTTTTTTTTATTTCAAATATGTATATATTTTTTTGATTCAACGTATACTGACTTTTTTGACCTTTAGACCTTTTGACCTTTCGACCTTTTGACTTTTTGACCTTTCGACCTTTTGAACATTCGACCTTTTGACCTTTTGACATTTCGACCTTTTGATCTTTCGAGCTTTCGACGTCGAAATAGTTAGCCACAGTATGGAGGCTTGTGCGAAAGTACGACATCAGATCTTTTCGCCTTTAGACCTTTTGACCTTTTGACCTTTCGACCTATTGACCTTTTGACCTTTCGACCTTTCGACCTTTTGACCTTTCGACCTTTTGACCTTTAGACCTTTTGACCTTTTGACCTTTTGACCTTTCGACCTATTGACCTTTTGACCTTTTGACCTATTGACCTTTTGACCTATTGACCTTTTGACCTTTCGACCTTTTGACTTTTTTGACCTTTAGACCTTTTGACCTTTCGACCTTTTGACCTTTTGACCTTTTGACCTTTTGAACATTCGACCTTTTGACCTTTTGACCTTTTGACCTTTCGAGCTTTCGACGTCGAAATAGTTAGCCACAGTATGGAGGCTTGTGCGACCTTTTGACTTTTTGACCTTTCGACCTTTTGAACATTCGACCTTTTGACCTTTTGACATTTCGACCTTTTGACCTTTCGAGCTTTCGACGTCGAAATAGTTTCGACCTATTGACCTTTTGACCTTTCGACCTTTCGGCATTTTGACCTTTGGACCTTTTGACCTTTAGACCTTTTGACCTTTTGACCTTTTGACCTTTCGACCTATTGACCTTTTGACCTTTCGACCTTTCGACCTTTTGACCTTTTGACCTTTTGACCTTTTGACCTTTCGACCTTTAGACCTTTTGACCTTTCGACCTTTTGACTTTTTTGACCTTTAGACCTTTTGACCTTTCGACCTTTTGACTTTTTGACCTTTCGACCTTTTGAACATTCGACCTTTTGACCATTTGACATTTCGACCTTTTGACCTTTCGAGCTTTCGACGTCGAAATAGTTAGCCACAGTATGGAGGCTTGTGCGACCTTTTGACCTTTTGACCTTTCGACCTATTGACCTTTTGACCTTTCGACCTTTCGACCTTTTGACCTTTTGACCTTTTGACCTTTTGACCTTTCGACCTTTAGACCTTTTGACCTTTCGACCTTTTGACTTTTTTGACCTTTAGACCTTTTGACCTTTCGACCTTTTGACTTTTTGACCTTTCGACCTTTTGAACATTCGACCTTTTGACCTTTTGACATTTCGACCTTTTGACCTTTCGAGCTTTCGACGTCGAAATAGTTAGCCACTTCTCAGGAGCAGGTCAAAGGTTTGACTTCAAAAGTGGCAAGAAAAGTCATCTCATTTTTCCTGATCCATAGCACAGCAACCGTAGTAGATACTTTAACGAAAAAGATATGAGATATAAAAAATGGTAACATAACTCAATTTTGACATAAGTCGGCTTAAGCTTTTCACTTAGCCTATACCATTTTCTCCACTTACTCGAAAAACAATAACACATCAAATAAATATTATCCAAAAGCAAAACCAAAGTTTTCCGTTAAAAAAAAAGAATACAGCCAGAGAACATCTGTTGTCAAATTTTGCGCAACAATGTAAGAGTATCCCTGAACAGATGTATTTTTTAAATCAAATGTGCTCGCGCTGGTAATTTTTTAGTATTCGGTATTGTGAAGAACTTATTTCGAGACTAAAATGACGTGATTTTGAGCCATCCTAGTTTTGTGAATCATTGGCAACGAAACATCGCCCTAAAGTTAAAAATCTAGCCACGGTATCAGTATGGAGGCTTGTGCGAAAGTGCACATACAAAGTTTCATTGAGATCGGTTGTTTCTCAAAAAATCGACAACAGCGCCACCTATCGGGTCCAAAACTATCCTATCATTCTAGCTGCATACAATCATGCACACATACAAATTTTCATTGAGATCGGTTGTGTTTCTCAAAAAAGTCGACAACAGCGCCACCTATCGGGTCCAAAACTATCCTATCTTTCTAGCTGCATACAAACATGCACACATACAAAGTTTCATTGAGATCGGTTGAGTTTCTCAGAAAATCGACAACAGCGCCACCTATCGGGTGTCGGTTTCTCGGTGACGATGACGCGGTGTCGTTTTAAAGGTAACGCGAATTCATTAATTTCTTCCCATCTTAAAGTGCCCAACGCTAAAGAAGTAATAACTTCAAAAAACTAAACAAAATATTAACCAGACACTCACACTATACCTACACAATAGCTAGTAGTCTAGTACAAAGAAAGAAGAGAGAAGAAAAAAAAAAAATTGATAAACGTGTCCGCACAGCGATGCCAACCTATGCTTTTTCATGCCTTTTAGGCATTATTTCATTAGCTAAGGCTAAGGCTTTTTTATTTCCAAAAAGGCATCTTTTTTTTATTTCAAATATGTATATATTTTTTTGATTCAACGTATACTGACTTTTTTGACCTTTAGACCTTTTGACCTTTCGACCTTTTGACTTTTTGACCTTTCGACCTTTTGAACATTCGACCTTTTGACCTTTCGAGCTTTCGACGTCGAAATAGTTAGCCACAGTATGGAGGCTTGTGCGAAAGTACGACATCAGATCTTTTCGCCTTTAGACCTTTTGACCTATTGACCTTTTGACCTTTCGACCTTTCGACCTTTTGACCTTTCGACCTTTTGACCTTTAGACCTTTTGACCTTTTGACCTTTTGACCTTTCGACCTATTGACCTTTTGACCATTCGACCTTTCGACCTTTTGACCTTTTGACCTTTTGACCTTTCGACCTTTAGACCTTTAGACCTTTTGACCTTTCGACCTTTTGACTTTTTTGACCTTTAGACCTTTTGACCTTTCGACCTTTTGACTTTTTGACCTTTCGACCTTTTGAACATTCGACCTTTTGACCTTTTGACATTTCGACCTTTTGACCTTTCGAGCTTTCGACGTCGAAATAGTTAGCCACAGTATGGAGGCTTGTGCGACCTTTTGACTTTTTGACCTTTCGACCTTTTGAACATTCGACCTTTTGACCTTTTGACATTTCGACCTTTTGACCTTTCGAGCTTTCGACGTCGAAATAATTAGCCACTTCTCAGGAGCAGGTCAAAGGTTTGACTTCAAAAGTGGCAAGATAAGTCATCTCATTTTTCCTGATCCATAGCACAGCAACCGTAGTAGATACTTTAACGAAAAAGATATGAGATATAAAAAATGGTAACATAACTCAATTTTGACATAAGTCGGCTTAAGCTTTTCACTTAGCCGATACCATTTTCTCCACTTACTCGAAAAACAATAACACATCAAATAAATATTATCCAAAAGCAAAACCAAAGTTTTCCGTTAAAAAAAAAGAATACAGCCAGAGAACATCTGTTGTCAAATTTTGCGCAACAATGTAAGAATATCCCTGAACAGATGTATTTTTTAAATCAAATGTGCTCGCGCTGGTAATTTTTTAGTATTCGGTATTGTGAAGAACTTATTTCGAGACTAAAATGACGTGATTTTGAGCCATCCTAGTTTTGTGAATCATTGGCAACGAAACATCGCCCTAAAGTTAAAAATCTAGCCACGGTATCAGTATGGAGGCTTGTGCGAAAGTGCACATACAAAGTTTCATTGAGATCGGTTGTTTCTCAAAAAATCGACAACAGCGCCACCTATCGGGTCCAAAACTATCCTATCATTCTAGCTGCATACAATCATGCACACATACAAATTTTCATTGAGATCGGTTGTGTTTCTCAAAAAAGTCGACAACAGCGCCACCTATCGGGTCCAAAACTATCCTATCTTTCTAGCTGCATACAAACATGCACACATACAAAGTTTCATTGAGATCGGTTGAGTTTCTCAGAAAATCGACAACAGCGCCACCTATCGGGTGTCGGTTTCTCGGTGACGATGACGCGGTGTCGTTTTAAAGGTAACGCGAATTCATTAATTTCTTCCCATCTTAAAGTGCCCAACGCTAAAGAAGTAATAACTTCAAAAAACTAAAAAAATATTAACCAGACACTCACACTATACCTACACAATAGCTAGTAGTCTAGTACAAAGAAAGAAGAGAGAAGAAAAAAAAAAAATTGATAAACGTGTCCGCACAGCGATGCCAACCTATGCTTTTTCATGCCTTTTAGGCATTATTTCATTAGCTAAGGCTAAGGCTTTTTTATTTCCAAAAAAGCATCTTTTTTTTTATTTCAAATATGTATATATTTTTTTGATTCAACGTATACTGACTTTTTTGACCTTTAGACCTTTTGACCTTTCGACCTTTTGACTTTTTGACCTTTCGACCTTTTGAACATTCGACCTTTTGACCTTTTGACATTTCGACCTTTTGACCTTTCGAGCTTTCGACGTCGAAATAGTTAGCCACAGTATGGAGGCTTGTGCGAAAGTACGACATCAGATCTTTTCGCCTTTAGACCTTTTGACCTTTTGACCTTTCGACCTATTGACCTTTTGACCTTTAGACCTTTTGACCTTTTGACCTTTTGACCTTTCGACCTATTGACCTTTTGACCTTTCGACCTTTCGACCTTTTGACCTTTTGACCTTTTGACCTTTCGACCTATTGACCTTTTGACCTTTCGACATTTCGACCTTTTGACCTTTCGACCTTTTGACCTTTAGACCTTTTGACCTTTTGACCTTTCGACCTATTGACCTTTTGACCTTTCGACCTTTCGACCTTTTGACCTTTTGACCTTTTGACCTTTCGACCTATTGACCTTTTGACCTTTCGACCTTTCGACCTTTTGACCTTTCGACCTTTTGACCTTTAGACCTTTTGACCTTTTGACCTTTTGACCTTTTGACCTTTCGACCTATTGACCTTTTGACCTTTCGACCTTTCGACCTTTTGACCTTTTGACCTTTTGACCTTTCGACCTTTAGACCTTTTGACCTTTCGACCTTTTGACTTTTTTGACCTTTAGACCTTTTGACCTTTCGACCTTTTGACTTTTTGACCTTTCGACCTTTTGAACATTCGACCTTTTGACCTTTTGACATTTCGACCTTTTGACCTTTCGAGCTTTCGACGTCGAAATAGTTAGCCACAGTATGGAGGCTTGTGCGACCTTTTGACTTTTTGACCTTTCGACCTTTTGAACATTCGACCTTTTGACCTTTTGACATTTCGACCTTTTGACCTTTCGAGCTTTCGACGTCGAAATAGTTAGCCACTTCTCAGGAGCAGGTCAAAGGTTTGACTTCAAAAGTGGCAAGATAAGTCATCTCATTTTTCCTGATCCATAGCACAGCAACCGTAGTAGATACTTTAACGAAAAAGATATGAGATATAAAAAATGGTAACATAACTCAATTTTGACATAAGTCGGCTTAAGCTTTTCACTTAGCCTATACCATTTTCTCCACTTACTCGAAAAACAATAACACATCAAATAAATATTATCCAAAAGCAAAACCAAAGTTTTCCGTTAAAAAAAAAGAATACAGCCAGAGAACATCTGTTGTCAAATTTTGCGCAACAATGTAAGAGTATCCCTGAACAGATGTATTTTTTAAATCAAATGTGCTCGCGCTGGTAATTTTTTAGTATTCGGTATTGTGAAGAACTTATTTCGAGACTAAAATGACGTGATTTTGAGCCATCCTAGTTTTGTGAATCATTGGCAACGAAACATCGCCCTAAAGTTAAAAATCTAGCCACGGTATCAGTATGGAGGCTTGTGCGAAAGTGCACATACAAAGTTTCATTGAGATCGGTTGTTTCTCAAAAAATCGACAACAGCGCCACCTATCGGGTCCAAAACTATCCTATCATTCTAGCTGCATACAATCATGCACACATACAAATTTTCATTGAGATCGGTTGTGTTTCTCAAAAAAGTCGACAACAGCGCCACCTATCGGGTCCAAAACTATCCTATCTTTCTAGCTGCATACAAACATGCACACATACAAAGTTTCATTGAGATCGGTTGAGTTTCTCAGAAAATCGACAACAGCGCCACCTATCGGGTGTCGGTTTCTCGGTGACGATGACGCGGTGTCGTTTTAAAGGTAACGCGAATTCATTAATTTCTTCCCATCTTAAAGTGCCCAAAGCTAAAGAAGTAATAACTTCAAAAAACTAAAAAAATATTAACCAGACACTCACACTATACCTACACAATAGCTAGTAGTCTAGTACAAAGAAAGAAGAGAGAAGAAAAAAAAAAAAAATTGATAAACGTGTCCGCACAGCGATGCCAACCTATGCTTTTTCATGCCTTTTAGGCATTATTTCATTAGCTAAGGCTAAGGCTTTTTTATTTCCAAAAAGGCATCTTTTTTTTTATTTTAAATATGTATATATTTTTTTGATTCAACGTATACTGACTTTTTTGACCTTTAGACCTTTTGACCTTTCGACCTTTTGACTTTTTGACCTTTCGACCTTTTGAACATTCGACCTTTTGACCTTTTGACATTTCGACCTTTTGACCTTTCGAGCTTTCGACGTCGAAATAGTTAGCCACAGTATGGAGGCTTGTGCGAAAGTACGACATCAGATCTTTTCGCCTTTAGACCTTTTGACCTTTTGACCTTTCGACCTATTGACCTTTTGGCCTTTCGACCTTTCGACCTTTTGACCTTTCGACCTTTTGACCTTTAGACCTTTTGACCTTTTGACCTTTTGACCTTTCGACCTATTGACCTTTTGACCTTTTGACCTATTGACCTTTTGACCTTTCGACCTTTCGACCTTTTGACCTTTCGACCTTTTGACCTTTAGACCTTTTGACCTTTTGACCTTTTGACCTTTCGACCTATTGACCTTTTGACCTTTCGACCTTTCGACCTTTTGACCTTTTGACCTTTTGACCTTTCGACCTATTGACCTTTTGACCTTTCGACCTTTCGACCTTTTGACCTTTCGACCTTTTGACCTTTAGACCTTTTGACCTTTTGACCTTTTGACCTTTCGACCTATTGACCTTTTGACCTTTCGACCTTTCGACCTTTTGACCTTTTGACCTTTTGACCTTTCGACCTATTGACCTTTTGACCTTTCGACCTTTCGACCTTTTGACCTTTCGACCTTTTGACCTTTAGACCTTTTGACCTTTTGACCTTTTGACCTTTTGACCTTTCGACCTATTGACCTTTTGACCTTTCGACCTTTCGACCTTTTGACCTTTTGACCTTTTGACCTTTCGACCTTTAGACCTTTTGACCTTTCGACCTTTTGACTTTTTTGACCTTTAGACCTTTTGACCTTTCTCCCTTTTGACTTTTTGACCTTTCGACCTTTTGAACATTCGACCTTTTGACCTTTTGACATTTCGACCTTTTGACCTTTCGAGCTTTCGACGTCGAAATAGTTAGCCACTTCTCAGGAGCAGGTCAAAGGTTTGACTTCAAAAGTGGCAAGATAAGTCATCTCATTTTTCCTGATCCATAGCACAGCAACCGTAGTAGATACTTTAACGAAAAAGATATGAGATATAAAAAATGGTAACATAACTCAATTTTGACATAAGTCGGCTTAAGCTTTTCACTTAGCCGATACCATTTTCTCCACTTACTCGAAAAACAATAACACATCAAATAAATATTATCCAAAAGCAAAACCAAAGTTTTCCGTTAAAAAAAAAGAATACAGCCAGAGAACATCTGTTGTCAAATTTTGCGCAACAATGTAAGAGTATCCCTGAACAGATGTATTTTTTAAATCAAATGTGCTCGCGCTGGTAATTTTTTAGTATTCGGTATTGTGAAGAACTTATTTCGAGACTAAAATGACGTGATTTTGAGCCATCCTAGTTTTGTGAATCATTGGCAACGAAACATCGCCCTAAAGTTAAAAATCTAGCCACGGTATCAGTATGGAGGCTTGTGCGAAAGTGCACATACAAAGTTTCATTGAGATCGGTTGTCTCTCAAAAAATCGACAACAGCGCCACCTATCGGGTCCAAAACTATCCTATCATTCTAGCTGCATACAATCATGCACACATACAAATTTTCATTGAGATCGGTTGTGTTTCTCAAAAAAGTCGACAACAGCGCCACCTATCGGGTCCAAAACTATCCTATCTTTCTAGCTGCATACAAACATGCACACATACAAAGTTTCATTGAGATCGGTTGAGTTTCTCAGAAAATCGACAACAGCGCCACCTATCGGGTGTCGGTTTCTCGGTGACGATGACGCGGTGTCGTTTTAAAGGTAACGCGAATTCATTAATTTCTTCCCATCTTAAAGTGCCCAACGCTAAAGAAGTAATAACTTCAAAAAACTAAAAAAATATTAACCAGACACTCACACTATACCTACACAATAGCTAGTAGTCTAGTACAAAGAAAGAAGAGAGAAGAAAAAAAAAAAATTGATAAACGTGTCCGCACAGCGATGCCAACCTATGCTTTTTCATGCCTTTTAGGCATTATTTCATTAGCTAAGGCTAAGGCTTTTTTATTTCCAAAAAGGCATCTTTTTTTTTATTTTAAATATGTATATATTTTTTTGATTCAACGTATACTGACTTTTTTGACCTTTAGACCTTTTGACCTTTCGACCTCCATACTGTGGCTAACTTTCGACCTATTGACCTTTTGGCCTTTCGACCTTTCGACCTTTTGACCTTTCGACCTTTTGACCTTTAGACCTTTTGACCTTTTGACCTTTTGACCTTTCGACCTATTGACCTTTTGACCTTTTGACCTATTGACCTTTTGACCTTTCAACCTTTCGACCTTTTGACCTTTCGACCTTTTGACCTTTAGACCTTTTGACCTTTTGACCTTTTGACCTTTCGACCTATTGACCTTTTGACCTTTCGACCTTTCGACCTTTTGACCTTTTGACCTTTTGACCTTTCGACCTATTGACCTTTTGACCTTTCGACCTTTCGACCTTTTGACCTTTCGACCTTTTGACCTTTAGACCTTTTGACCTTTTGACCTTTTGACCTTTTGACCTTTTGACCTTTCGACCTATTGACCTTTTGACCTTTCGACCTTTCGACCTTTTGACCTTTTGACCTTTTGACCTTTCGACCTATTGACCTTTTGACCTTTCGACCTTTCGACCTTTTGACCTTTCGACCTTTTGACCTTTAGACCTTTTGACCTTTTGACCTTTTGACCTTTTGACCTTTCGACCTATTGACCTTTTGACCTTTCGACCTTTCGACCTTTTGACCTTTTGACCTTTTGACCTTTCGACCTATTGACCTTTTGACCTTTCGACCTTTCGACCTTTTGACCTTTCGACCTTTTGACCTTTAGACCTTTTGACCTTTTGACCTTTTGACCTTTTGACCTTTCGACCTATTGACCTTTTGACCTTTCGACCTTTCGACCTTTTGACCTTTTGACCTTTTGACCTTTCGACCTTTAGACCTTTTGACCTTTCGACCTTTTGACTTTTTTGACCTTTAGACCTTTTGACCTTTCTCCCTTTTGACTTTTTGACCTTTCGACCTTTTGAACATTCGACCTTTTGACCTTTTGACATTTCGACCTTTTGACCTTTCGAGCTTTCGACGTCGAAATAGTTAGCCACTTCTCAGGAGCAGGTCAAAGGTTTGACTTCAAAAGTGGCAAGATAAGTCATCTCATTTTTCCTGATCCATAGCACAGCAACCGTAGTAGATACTTTAACGAAAAAGATATGAGATATAAAAAATGGTAACATAACTCAATTTTGACATAAGTCGGCTTAAGCTTTTCACTTAGCCGATACCATTTTCTCCACTTACTCGAAAAACAATAACACATCAAATAAATATTATCCAAAAGCAAAACCAAAGTTTTCCGTTAAAAAAAAAGAATACAGCCAGAGAACATCTGTTGTCAAATTTTGCGCAACAATGTAAGAGTATCCCTGAACAGATGTATTTTTTAAATCAAATGTGCTCGCGCTGGTAATTTTTTAGTATTCGGTATTGTGAAGAACTTATTTCGAGACTAAAATGACGTGATTTTGAGCCATCCTAGTTTTGTGAATCATTGGCAACGAAACATCGCCCTAAAGTTAAAAATCTAGCCACGGTATCAGTATGGAGGCTTGTGCGAAAGTGCACATACAAAGTTTCATTGAGATCGGTTGTTTCTCAAAAAATCGACAACAGCGCCACCTATCGGGTCCAAAACTATCCTATCATTCTAGCTGCATACAATCATGCACACATACAAATTTTCATTGAGATCGGTTGTGTTTCTCAAAAAAGTCGACAACAGCGCCACCTATCGGGTCCAAAACTATCCTATCTTTCTAGCTGCATACAAACATGCACACATACAAAGTTTCATTGAGATCGGTTGAGTTTCTCAGAAAATCGACAACAGCGCCACCTATCGGGTGTCGGTTTCTCGGTGACGATGACGCGGTGTCGTTTTAAAGGTAACGCGAATTCATTAATTTCTTCCCATCTTAAAGTGCCCAACGCTAAAGAAGTAATAACTTCAAAAAACTAAACAAAATATTAACCAGACACTCACACTATACCTACACAATAGCTAGTAGTCTAGTACAAAGAAAGAAGAGAGAAGAAAAAAAAAAAATTGATAAACGTGTCCGCACAGCGATGCCAACCTATGCTTTTTCATGCCTTTTAGGCATTATTTCATTAGCTAAGGCTAAGGCTTTTTTATTTCCAAAAAGGCATCTTTTTTTTATTTCAAATATGTATATATTTTTTTGATTCAACGTATACTGACTTTTTTGACCTTTAGACCTTTTGACCTTTCGACCTTTTGACTTTTTGACCTTTCGACCTTTTGAACATTCGACCTTTTGACCTTTCGAGCTTTCGACGTCGAAATAGTTAGCCACAGTATGGAGGCTTGTGCGAAAGTACGACATCAGATCTTTTCGCCTTTAGACCTTTTGACCTATTGACCTTTTGACCTTTCGACCTTTCGACCTTTTGACCTTTCGACCTTTTGACCTTTAGACCTTTTGACCTTTTGACCTTTTGACCTTTTGACCTTTCGACCTATTGACCTTTTGACCTTTCGACCTTTCGACCTTTTGACCTTTTGACCTTTTGACCTTTCGACCTTTAGACCTTTTGACCTTTCGACCTTTTGACTTTTTTGACCTTTAGACCTTTTGACCTTTCGACCTTTTGACTTTTTGACCTTTCGACCTTTTGAACATTCGACCTTTTGACCTTTTGACATTTCGACCTTTTGACCTTTCGAGCTTTCGACGTCGAAATAGTTAGCCACAGTATGGAGGCTTGTGCGACCTTTTGACTTTTTGACCTTTCGACCTTTTGAACATTCGACCTTTTGACCTTTTGACATTTCGACCTTTTGACCTTTCGAGCTTTCGACGTCGAAATAGTTAGCCACTTCTCAGGAGCAGGTCAAAGGTTTGACTTCAAAAGTGGCAAGATAAGTCATCTCATTTTTCCTGATCCATAGCACAGCAACCGTAGTAGATACTTTAACGAAAAAGATATGAGATATAAAAAATGGTAACATAACTCAATTTTGACATAAGTCGGCTTAAGCTTTTCACTTAGCCTATACCATTTTCTCCACTTACTCGAAAAACAATAACACATCAAATAAATATTATCCAAAAGCAAAACCAAAGTTTTCCGTTAAAAAAAAAGAATACAGCCAGAGAACATCTGTTGTCAAATTTTGCGCAACAATGTAAGAGTATCCCTGAACAGATGTATTTTTTAAATCAAATGTGCTCGCGCTGGTAATTTTTTAGTATTCGGTATTGTGAAGAACTTATTTCGAGACTAAAATGACGTGATTTTGAGCCATCCTAGTTTTGTGAATCATTGGCAACGAAACATCGCCCTAAAGTTAAAAATCTAGCCACGGTATCAGTATGGAGGCTTGTGCGAAAGTGCACATACAAAGTTTCATTGAGATCGGTTGTTTCTCAAAAAATCGACAACAGCGCCACCTATCGGGTCCAAAACTATCCTATCATTCTAGCTGCATACAATCATGCACACATACAAATTTTCATTGAGATCGGTTGTGTTTCTCAAAAAAGTCGACAACAGCGCCACCTATCGGGTCCAAAACTATCCTATCTTTCTAGCTGCATACAAACATGCACACATACAAAGTTTCATTGAGATCGGTTGAGTTTCTCAGAAAATCGACAACAGCGCCACCTATCGGGTGTCGGTTTCTCGGTGACGATGACGCGGTGTCGTTTTAAAGGTAACGCGAATTCATTAATTTCTTCCCATCTTAAAGTGCCCAACGCTAAAGAAGTAATAACTTCAAAAAACTAAAAAAATATTAACCAGACACTCACACTATACCTACACAATAGCTAGTAGTCTAGTACAAAGAAAGAAGAGAGAAGAAAAAAAAAAAAATTGATAAACGTGTCCGCACAGCGATGCCAACCTATGCTTTTTCATGCCTTTTAGGCATTATTTCATTAGCTAAGGCTAAGGCTTTTTTATTTCCAAAAAGGCATCTTTTTTTTTATTTTAAATATGTATATATTTTTTTGATTCAACGTATACTGACTTTTTTGACCTTTAGACCTTTTGACCTTTCGACCTTTTGACTTTTTGACCTTTCGACCTTTTGAACATTCGACCTTTTGACCTTTTGACATTTCGACCTTTTGACCTTTCGAGCTTTCGACGTCGAAATAGTTAGCCACAGTATGGAGGCTTGTGCGAAAGTACGACATCAGATCTTTTCGCCTTTAGACCTTTTGACCTTTTGACCTTTCGACCTATTGACCTTTTGGCCTTTCGACCTTTCGACCTTTTGACCTTTCGACCTTTTGACCTTTAGACCTTTTGACCTTTTGACCTTTTGACCTTTCGACCTATTGACCTTTTGACCTTTTGACCTATTGACCTTTTGACCTTTCGACCTTTCGACCTTTTGACCTTTCGACCTTTTGACCTTTAGACCTTTTGACCTTTTGACCTTTTGACCTTTCGACCTATTGACCTTTTGACCTTTCGACCTTTCGACCTTTTGACCTTTTGACCTTTTGACCTTTCGACCTATTGACCTTTTGACCTTTCGACCTTTCGACCTTTTGACCTTTCGACCTTTTGACCTTTAGACCTTTTGACCTTTTGACCTTTTGACCTTTCGACCTATTGACCTTTTGACCTTTCGACCTTTCGACCTTTTGACCTTTTGACCTTTTGACCTTTCGACCTATTGACCTTTTGACCTTTCGACCTTTCGACCTTTTGACCTTTCGACCTTTTGACCTTTAGACCTTTTGACCTTTTGACCTTTTGACCTTTTGACCTTTCGACCTATTGACCTTTTGACCTTTCGACCTTTCGACCTTTTGACCTTTTGACCTTTTGACCTTTCGACCTTTAGACCTTTTGACCTTTCGACCTTTTGACTTTTTTGACCTTTAGACCTTTTGACCTTTCTCCCTTTTGACTTTTTGACCTTTCGACCTTTTGAACATTCGACCTTTTGACCTTTTGACATTTCGACCTTTTGACCTTTCGAGCTTTCGACGTCGAAATAGTTAGCCACTTCTCAGGAGCAGGTCAAAGGTTTGACTTCAAAAGTGGCAAGATAAGTCATCTCATTTTTCCTGATCCATAGCACAGCAACCGTAGTAGATACTTTAACGAAAAAGATATGAGATATAAAAAATGGTAACATAACTCAATTTTGACATAAGTCGGCTTAAGCTTTTCACTTAGCCGATACCATTTTCTCCACTTACTCGAAAAACAATAACACATCAAATAAATATTATCCAAAAGCAAAACCAAAGTTTTCCGTTAAAAAAAAAGAATACAGCCAGAGAACATCTGTTGTCAAATTTTGCGCAACAATGTAAGAGTATCCCTGAACAGATGTATTTTTTAAATCAAATGTGCTCGCGCTGGTAATTTTTTAGTATTCGGTATTGTGAAGAACTTATTTCGAGACTAAAATGACGTGATTTTGAGCCATCCTAGTTTTGTGAATCATTGGCAACGAAACATCGCCCTAAAGTTAAAAATCTAGCCACGGTATCAGTATGGAGGCTTGTGCGAAAGTGCACATACAAAGTTTCATTGAGATCGGTTGTTTCTCAAAAAATCGACAACAGCGCCACCAAAACTATCCTATCATTCTAGCTGCATACAATCATGCACACATACAAATTTTCATTGAGATCGGTTGTGTTTCTCAAAAAAGTCGACAACAGCGCCACCTATCGGGTCCAAAACTATCCTATCTTTCTAGCTGCATACAAACATGCACACATACAAAGTTTCATTGAGATCGGTTGAGTTTCTCAGAAAATCGACAACAGCGCCACCTATCGGGTGTCGGTTTCTCGGTGACGATGACGCGGTGTCGTTTTAAAGGTAACGCGAATTCATTAATTTCTTCCCATCTTAAAGTGTCCAACGCTAAAGAAGTAATAACTTCAAAAAACTAAAAAAATATTAACCAGACACTCACACTATACCTACACAATAGCTAGTAGTCTAGTACAAAGAAAGAAGAGAGAAGAAAAAAAAAAATTGATAAACGTGTCCGCACAGCGATGCCAACCTATGCTTTTTCATGCCTTTTAGGCATTATTTCATTAGCTAAGGCTAAGGCTTTTTTATTTCCAAAAAGGCATCTTTTTTTTATTTCAAATATGTATATATTTTTTTGATTCAACGTATACTGACTTTTTAATTTTTTAAAATTCTTAAAAAATCTTGGCAAAAAGAAGACTTCGGTGCTCGGTCTTAAAGAATGTGTTTCCAAACGAAAAAAAAGTTTTTGTTATTTTTTTTTATATTTGTGTTTAATTTTTGATTTATTGTTCCAATTTATATAAAAAAATATTTTATGCACTCTTTTATTGAAAAAGGCATCTTTTTTTTTCAAGATGGGCTTTTTTTCGTCAAAATTGGTTGGCAACGCTGTCCGCACTCCACTGGTAGGCTGTTGATTGCAATGACCTACGCATATCTGTGAAATATGTAAGTCTCAAATAATTACATTTTTGCTTATAACTTCTGTTATACAATTCAGAGAATAATGATTGATACATCAATCTCTTCACCGGGAAGTGTACTAAACGAAGAATAAATTCATATTCAAATTTGTTTGGCCGTTTCGTAGTAATATATGTTTAAACCATAAAAAATGGTATTTTTTTAGTTAAAAACTCATATAAAATGGGTTTGAAGGACCAATAACGGACTTTAGGATACTAAAAACCATCCTATGTAATACCGCTACTCACGACAAATCGATTAATATATATATTGTTAAGGTTTCGTTACGAACCTACTCCCTCTTCGCGGACAAACAGAAAAATGTGTTCTCTTTTATAGAGGTAGAGATAAACAAAAATGTACTCTATGACTTTTTGAAATGCAAAAAATGATACTGTTCCGAGTATTTTACATAAATAAAGGGCGATCTACATAGGATTTTTTTTATTGGTGAACTAACCTGAAATAGCCAAATGCATACATGTTGAAATTGAGAGCAATAGGTACCTAGTATAAACGGAAAAAAAAGTCGAATTCATTTTTTGAATTTAACAAATGCATACTTGCATACATTATATTGCAATAATTCATTTTAAATACAAATTACAGGTTAAAAATATGCTGAAACTAAAATATTATTTATTCTTTTGTGTTAAAATATTTATTTTGTTTCAATATGACTTCGAAATTAAAAGCAAAAAATCGACGAAAAAAAACTAAGTTACAAAATCTCTTTAAGAAAAGTGCAAGAAACCGTTTAACTTCATTTTTCTATCATTAATATCAAGAGATGGATTTTTGCTGGATGCGAAAACGTCAATATATCCAGATTATGGTTGAATTAGTCTTATGTTGTTGTACTTTCAATCTAAACTATACGCTCGGGTAGACTCTTCAATATAGGATAACAGCTTCTTCGGGAAATTTAATTTCATGTCAGCTGCTATTCGTTTTGGTGGTTGAAGCAGGTCAATGCATCTGCTATAGCCTTAAAACTCAATTTTTTTTAAGTTCGGATTTTTCTTAATTTTGCAACCCTACCAACAGCATATAAAACTCACTTTGCCATATCACTGCACCTCGTTTGTTTAATGTATGTTACCTTTATAACCTTCGATGCGAGAGTTTGAAAACATTGTTGTTTGGTGCTAAAAATCTGGATATTTTCTTTTAACCGTTCTGTAATTGATAAATTGTTCATACCTGTTGTCTTGTTTAGTATGACAGTAGTCCTGGACTGTGGATTTATGGGCTCTGAATGGCCTATATGCCTATGCTTATAATCACAAATCCAAAAATTTTTGGTAAATACTTAAGAGGGTCAATGGGCTCTGAGAAAAACTTTGTAGTTACCGAGAGACTATAATAGCTTTATTTAAAACTTTGAAAGTGAGTCAAAATTGAAGGTTTATGTCCTTAAAGCACAATTCGGAAGCATATTCGCATATTACTAGAGTTCATCACCTACCTTACGTGATCCAGCAGCTATGTATATGTGTACACCTGATGAACCACTGTTTTCTCTATCAAATTCCTATTGCGCGTTTTCCCCGCTCCTCCATTCCATCGGTGGTTTAGATAATTTATCTTCCAAACTATTGACATACACACAGGATACGTGGTAGTGATGATGCCAACGAGGGGTGCGCTCTATCCTTTGGGTAATTTCATCGCTGCGGTTGCAGCATACCGTGATGACACCCGCACTATAATAGGGTAAAAGGTCACATCGCTTGGAAAGAATATCCTCACATCGATGAAACATATACACAAACTTCCAGGTTCAGCTATGGTAGTGCATGTAAGCGGGTTTCACGCAAATCTCAGGTACAATGCTGTACAATATACATCGCTGCAATGTATCTTCTGTCTTCCGCTCGCCGGATGTGGCATCCATTCATTTTCGTACACTCCTATCCAAGGGCCAAATGAAATATATCCGTAGAAAAAAAAAAGTAATTTTATCGTTCTTTCCCCGCCCCATACCATAAAAGATCTATGCGAAAGCTTTTCCATTAATCTTTCGGATAGACCGTTCAATCTTACTTTGTATGCTGCCAACAAACGTGAGATGGAAATTATGGTTTTCCATATTCGATTGTTTTGCCACTCGAACAATGAGGAGCCACGCCAGGACGGATTTGGTTTCGACTTCCTTGGCTGGGGTATCCTGACAACTCATTGAAACATCATACTGGCATGTGATGTGTATTAGAGATGCAAAAGAGTCCACAAATTGTGGTTCGAGCTAAGTGCAAGGCCCCAGGCCATGCATGACGATGCAGAAATTATTATTCATATACTTCCCTCTACAACGTCCGTATATCCGGATGATGGGGGAGCTGTTATGATTTGTGTATTGGTGCGCGCGTACAACACTCTGGTGTGATAAATAGATGTCCTGGTTGAAGATGGAACTCGTGTGGACTGTGTATGACTGCAAACAAATGGCACAAGGGGAGCGAGCGCCAGTTAAATTTAGTTTTTGCCAATAAATAGGTCATTATATTGAAAGGGATGGCTGCGCATTAGTTTATTTCCAGGCAACCAGACTGACATAAATAATTATGTCAAGCATTTACGGCGTAAATGGGTGCGAGGAGTTTATTTTATGTGTTGTACGAGGTGTGAAATCCAGGGACTTGTGTGGGCTAAAAAAAAAAAAGAAGTCGGTCATTGTGAAATGGAAGACCTTTTGAAATGTGCACACAACCCAAAATAAAAAGAAGCTACTTTAGATATTATGTATCGTGTGGAAAGCTGCCCCAATTTGTAGGTATGTCGGTCAAAATTAATCCATTATTCCCATTAAGTGTGGTATCCGTATATAAAGTAGGGGATAAAATGAAATATTGCTTAGCACTACCATTAACAATAGGTATGTGTTGGAAATAAAAGACTCAACCACTTTAAAGACGCGGCGTATTGTTATGCCTTGAAAATGTTGAGGGCAACAGTGCAACCTATATTTCCAGCCGGTTTAAAGGGCCCAGCCCATAGAATCCGTTGCGTCCGTCGCGTCGATGAATTGCCGTATTTGACGGAACGAACTGTCCCATAGAATCCGTCGCATACGGTGGCAGGCAGAGTGTTTAAGTACTCTATACTTATTTGTCCCAAGAAACGTGGTAATTTATCCCTTTCCAACGTACTCAAATTTCCTTTTAAATAATTATTTTGATAGGCATTTTTTTGTGAAAAAATTAACTTTTAAAAGTAAAATTTATGTTGTACGGAAAAATAATCACATTAAATAACCTTTCGTATAAAAATCGCATTTTGTTAAAGTTATAATGATTACTTGTTGGTACTAGAAAATTGTGATATTTAAAAATCTTTCTGAAAATCGATTTAAAAAAGTTATGTTTTATGTACATTTATGTGTTAATTATCGTGGTGAAATGTAGACACTTATTTTGATTAAATTTAGAAAAAACAAACATTTTTTTTTTCAATGCTTTTTTAGATGTTTCTTTTTCCCACGGAAGGATTTCGGACATCGAAATTCCCAAAAAAGGAAGAAATCCCACAATATAAGAGCATTGGTGATAGCCGATGACAGCGTCTCTCACGCGCTCAATATTTCCACCAATAAAAAGGAATCCTCTCACACTGTTCCAACTGTCAACGTCAAGGTCAACGGAGGCGACGGACGGAGAGAAAAGTAGAAAGTAAACCTACTTTATCCGTCGCGTCCGGCACGTGCGCTGCTTATGGGTCACCTTCCATAAGAGAGCGTGTATTCTATCAGCCTGTCAGTCGAAAACTTTGCCGCAACGGACGCGACGGGTTCTATAGGTTTGTCCAGACCAGTGAAACATTTGTTTAATAAATGTTTATAAAATGTTTCCGATTTGCTTCAGAAACATTTCATAAATATTTATTCAACATCTCTTAAATGCTTCTTTCAGTCTGGACGCCAATGAAACATTTTTGAAACATTTATGAAATGTTTAATTTTTATCCAATTTTGCACTAAATAATGATGAACTCTAAAGCGGTAGAATTTTTAGCAGCGTGCTTCATTATCATAAAAAAAAAATTAAAAAAATAAAAAGATAATTTAATTAAACGAATCGATAACTTCCTCATTTCATTACCTACTCCAAGATTTTTTTTTGACATTTCAATTTTTATATTCACATAAATTCAAAAAACAGCGCCTACTCTCTGCCCGGAAACAAGTGAAACAAAAATTATTTCCCATCACGAATGGGAAACTGCGAAACATTTCATAAACATTTCAAAAATGTTTCATTGGTGTCCAGACCAACGAAATATTTAATAAACATTTCATAAACGTTAATGAAATATTTATGAAACATTTATTATAAATGTTTATGATATGTTTCGTTGGTCTGGACACACCTTATGGGTTGGGCCCTTAACTCTCATTTGGGAGTTAACACTTCACAGCAATTGACTACAGTTTATTATTGACAATCTAATCTAACGTTGAAAAAACGTGTTGATTTCATGAAAGCCGTCCCCCATTTTATACGTTTGACCGGGAAGCCCGGTTTTACAAAAGATCGGTACTGCAATCACATCATTTCAAACAAGATCATCGAAAAATGTCCTTCGTTGACAGAAATGTGATTTTTTTTTTAAATAATCTTGAACTAATATGTAACGAAACTATATCACCAGAGGTCGTCGATTTATGCCCGGTAGGAGCGTGAGGTATAACCCTCATCTTACCCAGGCCACCGTGCTTTGGTCGAACCGATGAAGTTAATATGAACGACCACCCCTGTCGATGCCTTCATATCCATATACCACCTCTATGACCCAAGACCACAGGACTCCTTGAGTCAGGCCAGGCAGCTGAATATGAAGGGTGTCCAAGCCACTACAGCAACAGACATGCTAGCTTCCGCCAGGTCTTAGCTCGTCGGATGGGGGAGGGGATCTTGCTGATGTGACGTTGGACGGTGTTACGCATTTTCCATGTCTGTAGATAAGATGTTGGTTACTAAAAAATATTTGCAGAGAGGAGCCCGAAATGTCTTAGGTTTGTAACGTACGTTCACGTTACGGAACGCAAGCGACCCCTTCTGCCATGTCAGCCAACACGCAGGCAAGTATTAACCTATACCTACGCGCAACTGAGTTGACCAACAACCAAACAAGAACAAAAAGGAAAGTCGAAATTCCTACGCCCCGCTACGCGAACCATACCCCATCCATCACTTAAACTACCCATATACCGCAAGGTCACAGGACCCCTACGGCAGTCCGGGCAGCATGACGGATGGGGTTGTCCAAGCCTCCTGCAACCAGGCATGACCGCTTCCTCCCGCGCTAGCCCTCGGTGGGTGGGGATCTTGTTGCAGGCCCTGGACTGGGGTTACCTCTAGTTTTACATGCCTGTTAATTCAAAAAAAGATAGATCGTAAAAGATGTTGGACACGACCGGATTAAACCACTATCCCTAACAATAAAGATTGCGAGGCCCGAGTAGTGCGATCCGTTGAAATATTTACATCCACAGTGAAAAAGAAGAAAGTGGGGGAAGAAATAGGTGGAAGTAATCTTCCCCTGAGCTGACCCACCCCTACTTAGCACCAAGGCCAAGCTACCATGGTCGTCGTCACGCTCCTATTGAACGACGACCCCTAGAGTCCGAATATCCTACTAACTACTAAACTACAACCATGAACCGAACTGCGTAAGACCACCTCGGATCGTGATCGTCCCCATGGCCGACATTCCCTTCAATACTTCCTTATCCGCACATCTGGCGGCTGCTTCCGAAACCTAAACTAAATTCCAAAGCCAATGAACACACATGATTGTTCTTCTTCGTGAAGTTCACAAGCTTATTTTTATTCAAAACCAAAAGATCTTAAGACTAGTACTTAATTAAGGGGGTGGACGTTACAACACAAGTCAGTACAAGTGCGGACATTCAAATTTTACTGTTGCCGCTCGATTACGTTATCGTTTACAACCAGAACAAAATTAACGAAAAAAAAACAATAACCCTTCGATGTTAGACGTAGAGACCAGAGCATGTGCCCGTGGCCTATCTACTCGCGTAATGCAGCGTTGTGGGACGTGACTCGTTATTGCGTCCGCGTGTATATTAAAAGAAAAACAAGTTGATGCTTCCACGACGAAGATTATACGCTCACGCTCTCATTGGTGAGATTCCTCACAGAGTGTCACAAATGCTAACGACTAAATCACTGGCGCACCGATCCGAACCTAACCTTACGTTATTTAGTTTTACTTTACAATGTATAAGCGACGACAAGACTAAACTGGGTCAATCGCACGACCACTCTCTAACTCTATAGCCTATCACAACTGGGCCAATACTACTTTTAATACACTGTGTTTCTTCCAAATGAGATTAATTTATTCCAAACTTACCCCGTTCTTTATTCAGGGGATAACTACCTGAACGCGATCCGTGGTGAGGGACTGCAGTGCACCGCCTTTCCTTCCAGGATGTTATGCATAAGCTCTTTGATATGCTTTAATTCGCGGATCTATACCTTAGTGGAAGATAAAATCATTTGGAGAAGTATAAATGTTTACAACAAGAAATTTTATTGGACCCAAACTACTTAACTTAAAGTATATCGGTAGGCGCAGTGTTGACGAAGAGGTGAATTTCGATGAGGTGACTATCGATGAGGTTGGTGTCTCGTCTCAAGCGAAGTCCGAAGGTTGGTGTATTCGATGGGGTGATGGTCTGTGGTGATGCTCGCTCCACCTACTGGAGGATGGATGCACGACTGCGTCTTAGCTCTGAGGTGTGGTGCTTCGCTAGTGCAACGACTGTGCTATGTGCTGCGCAATTTATATTATTTTCGTGGGACGTTGGGGAATTTTTCCCTTTCAATGTTCTAAACGTTTTAACTATTTTTTTCTCTTTTTGTATCACGATTTCAGCGCCCTTAACTGGGTGTCGATGAGGTTATCTTATGTTTTGGCGCGTCAGGAATTTTATTTCTTAGCGCGGGGTTGGATTTACGAAGAATTATTTTTGCCGAGTGGAATGGCGTAAAGCACACTACCGACTCTCGATTTTGTTTCTTTCCCTTTTTGTGGGGGTGGTTTTATGTATCCACGAGGTATGGTTCAACACACGCGGTCGAGAAGTTTTTCCTCGCGATATATATATATCGTGGGTTTTTTTTTTTTCTTTATTCGCTTTTCTTAAAACAATGCGCGAAACGATTTGCGGGTATTTGATCGGCTTCACCGAACTCAAAATTCCCTCGCCGGCGAATCACAATCGCGATATTTAACTTTTAATTTGCGATTTAGTTTTTTTTTCGGTCGACACAATGGCCGCCTACTTAGGATGCGCGAACAATGAAAACGTGGCAAAATGCCGAAAAAAAAATGCGACCATGCGCTAGTGCCCTACCAACCAACCGAACCTGACTCTCGATACTGACTGACTAAAAATCCAAGCGAACCAACGCTGTGCGTGGTTTACATCGAAGAGTTTTTCGTGTGGGGTGGTGTTGTCGTCTCGCTCGCACTTATGCGCTCGACTATGGCGTAAATTTTCAAAACGATATTGTGACGAATGGTATGTTCAGAAAAATCTGAAAACGATGTTAAAGCACAGGGGCGATTTTTCTACGTGTTATATGTAGATAAAGATAGAGGTTTGAATTAGATTCAACCGAGCATAGGGTGTTAAAGAAAAACCCATAAACTAGGCGAAAAGTGGACAAAAAAATATGGCTGCCACTGGTAGTGCGGGTGCGTTTACACGTAAGCGTTTGCGAAAGATGCAGCGCTTCTCAAACGAGGTGTTCCTATAATTTTCTTCTGCACATGAGTGCAGCGTTTCCTACACAACTTGACATTTTCAGAGACTTGCGACTGCAAAAGGTCAAGAAAATGAAACCTGCTAAATCCTACCAAACGACCCACGCCCGAGACACAAGAATCTCATGTTCTACCGACTCTGAGCGGTCAACTGTTTCCTTACTACTTCACTATCCTACTGGGACTTCGTAACGTCTCACCTACCTTCCTGTAACTATCATTCAAAAATATCCTACGGCTATGTCTTACCGACGAAGATCTTTGCTGTGGGTTCCACCTAGACTATGTCCGGTTGCATCGACTAACTCGTATAAGTTACTTCCGATAACCTTGCGAACTTTTGCCCGTATAAACTTCGGACAAAGCTTTGCGTTTCGGGATTTCGAGGCATTGCTAAGCACAAAATTGCGCCGGTACACAACGTCGCCCACCTTGTATTTCACCGATGAACTACGGGTGTTATAGGCACGTTCATGCCCGAGGTGTGCTTTCTCTAGAGATTGCTTAATATAAGAATGCAGAATGTTCATCCTCGCAGCTTTCGGCAGGATGTCTACTTCAGAATTATTCAGACCACCTAGCTTCCTTAACAAGCGGTAGTCGCTTGCGTGTTCCCATAACGGATGGAAGTTCACCTCTCGAGGGAAATGGAGACACTTCCGAGACTACATTGGGTGCTATCTGAAATAACTTCCAAAAATCGACTCCAAGGTACAAATCTTTGGTTAACGAAGGAACAACATAGAGGGTGATATCCTCAATCTGGTTTCTAAAGTGTATTTGGGTGTTTACCACGCCGATGATGTCTTGTTTGGTTCCGTCTGCAGTGGTAACAGCTGACGAAAACTTTCTGAGAGGGATTCCGTTGTTCTGCAAGAACGAAATGCCTCCTGCTCCTATACAACTAATGCACGCACCGCTGTCCAACAAGCCTAGCCACTCTCGGTCGAAAAGTTTGACCGTGACAAAAGGTCTTGGGTCCCCTGAGGATCCTAGCAAAGTTGTTGCCGCAATTGCGCGGTATTGCCGTTTCTTTCCCGCAAAGCGTTTCCTGACTTTAGCTATTTTCGGAGACAGGATTGGTGATCCGAAGATACGTTCTCTCGCTTGACGGTAATACGTTAGACGTTGGTGGAAGGTCAACTTGGGCTCACTGGGTTTCTTGGCTGTTGAGGGTGTGCTAGCGGCTCCTTCAACCCTATGGGCTTCCGGACGCTTTAGAATGGTTGGTGGGTTTGGATTTAGGCTGAGAGGTTCGCCGGGTTGACATCCCTCGAGCGAATCTCCCCGGTCGGCGGATTGCTCGGTTGGGCGTTTCCCGCGCATGTAGGACAACGAGGTGTCGTCGTGTTCTCACAACCGCATTTGTAACAGAACAGAGCTCTTTGAGGAATGGCACAATCGAAGAATGTGTGACCGAGTTCCTTGCAGTTCCAGCATTTCAGAACACTAGGGCTCCTTCGCCGGAAAGCAACTTCCTCAAGTTGTGCGGAAGAGACGGGTGTATCGTAACCTTCCTCGACCTGTTCTACTTCACTGATATTCCGACGGGGCAAATACGTTTGAGGTATCCGCTGCCGCGGTGGATCGTGTTCCTTTACGAACTTCTCAATCGTACGACACACATGAACCATTTCAGGGATGTTGTGTGTGCTGAAAGTTATGAGGTGTTCTCCTATCCTACGGTTGGCGTTCTGTTTCAGAAATTCAATTATCTCGCGATTGGACTTAGGGACTCGCAGTTTTGCGTTGAGGCGCATAAGGTCAGTGAAAAACGCGTCAAACGGTTCGTACAAACCCTGCCTCCGATCGGACATTCTTCGCGATAATTCGAAGTCAGTCTCCAAGCTGCGATACTGTTCTATCAAGGCGAGACGAAGTGTGGACCAATTCACGCCGGGATTACTCTTAAGGTACATCCAATACCATGTCTCAACTTGACCAGCGACAAAATGATGGAAATTGGCGACGACGTCACACCAAGTCACGTTATGGGATTCCTTTAATCTTCCAAGCCGAAAGAGGAAATCATCCACTGACATATGGGTGTTATCGAACCTGATTCCCCACTTGTGATAGTTGGGAGATCGGTTGAAGGAAGACGAGGGTGAAGACGTCTGAGCCGGCGGTTCCGGAGATGGAGTTGGTCCGCACAGATTCATTCTGCTGATTTGCTCTAAAAAGTTTTCCACGTTGCTACTTCGTGGCATGTTCACGGGGTATACCACAGGATTACCTGTCGGGGGAATATTCGGGGGCTCACTCGCCTGAAGTGGAGCTACCTCGGGTCGCCGATTTACGTCGTATTCTGCGTGAGCAGGTTGGGAGATACGATCTGCGTTAGGTTCTTGGTGGTCGTTGTTCGCTGCGGAAGCTGGAGGTCGCATAGCAGCTGATACGGCTGACTGAACCAACGAAGCGAGTTCGCGTTGGAGAGCAACACGACTTCGGTCGAGCTCTTCTCGCATGAACCGACGCTCGTCTGTCCGATTGAGACCGACGGTTGCCGTTACGACATCCTGAACATATTGTTCGAATTGTGCGCTTTCGTTAGCGTCATGCGTTCCCGGTGCTGTTCGAGGTGCAGACGGGTTCGTGACTGTTTGGTTATCTTGGGGATTTCCCGCGACTGTTGGTTGGCCAACCTCTTCGCTGGTTCCAACCATGTTCGGAAGAAGGCTCGGCTCTTCCGTAGTGGCCGGGATGTGCTTGCGCCCACTGCGCAGTGTGTAATCACTCTGAACTTCCCTTCGACTACTTTGGCCGAGATTGGACATTTTTACCACACAGCTGACTTGAAAACAATAATAATAAAAATACCAAAAAAAAGATGGTGAATTCTATACGAATTCAGGGACTTATATCCTAATGTAAAACTAGATATACTATTGCTATACTGTTGAGTCGTATAGGGTAATATATGACTAAACTCAATACTAAAACTAAAGTGAATGTGTGGAAGGCTGGCTTAGCAATCGCTAGCACTGAACTTCCGACTAAATCTTACTCAAATCTAAACGTTGGAGTACGTTCAATGACTACACTTCAAAACGAAACTTCTCAAAACTACACTGTCTCTAAACTTAACTCAAACTATCTCGATACTAAACTTTCTCAAAACTAAACTTTCTCAAAACTTTCTCAATACTAAACTTCCTCAAACTAAGCTTTCTCAAAACTAAATCAAAACTAAACCAAAACTAAACTTAACATCAACCTGAAGGAATGTCGAACACATAGAGGACAAACACGAGAACAACGAGGATAGATTCACACTTTCTATTCCACTGTGGCTACTGAAGAAGCGAAAACGCTTCTAGATGGATTAATGCTTTACAATCACTGCAGAATCGCAAGTGACATTAGAGTTGCTAAATTTCTGTGCTTTGCTATGGAACATGGTGAAGACAGCCTGAAGCAACGGACGTAAATGGAGACAAAGGTCGATCCAAATACCGGACTTAACAGAACTAACTTACCAAAGAAAAGCGAACTACACACCAGCCCTGAGTGCAAGCAACGGACGTAAGTGAGGAACAACTTCACCCACTTACCGGACATGAACTCGAAGGCTCAAATGCTGAAGATGGAAATGTGAAGAACTTATAAGCCCGAGCAACGGACGTAAATGGGGAACGAAGTCTACCCATCTACCGGACAAGGGACTTAAAGAACACTAAAGGATTACAAACTCCTACACCTATTTCCGCAAAACTAGATCTCAGACTTCAGCGTACAACAGACATGAATGGGGATGAAAATACACCCAAACACCGGTTACGTGAAACGAAAAAAAAGTAAAGTCGAAAATGGTGAAAAACAAAATTTTTTGTGTAAATTTTTTTGTAAATACTTCTGAATCATATCACTACTTCGGGCCCCACGTTGGGCGCCACCTGTAACGTACGTTCACGTTACGGAACGCAAGCGACCCCTTCTGCCATGTCAGCCAACACGCAGGCAAGTATTAACCTATACCTACGCGCAACTGAGTTGACCAACAACCAAACAAGAACAAAAAGGAAAGTCGAAATTCCTACGCCCCGCTACGCGAACCATACCCCATCCATCACTTAAACTACCCATATACCGCAAGGTCACAGGACCCCTACGGCAGTCCGGGCAGCATGACGGATGGGGTTGTCCAAGCCTCCTGCAACCAGGCATGACCGCTTCCTCCCGCGCTAGCCCTCGGTGGGTGGGGATCTTGTTGCAGGCCCTGGACTGGGGTTACCTCTAGTTTTACATGCCTGTTAATTCAAAAAAAGATAGATCGTAAAAGATGTTGGACACGACCGGATTAAACCACTATCCCTAACAATAAAGATTGCGAGGCCCGAGTAGTGCGATCCGTTGAAATATTTACATCCACAGTGAAAAAGAAGAAAGTGGGGGAAGAAATAGGTGGAAGTAATCTTCCCCTGAGCTGACCCACCCCTACTTAGCACCAAGGCCAAGCTACCATGGTCGTCGTCACGCTCCTATTGAACGACGACCCCTAGAGTCCGAATATCCTACTAACTACTAAACTACAACCATGAACCGAACTGCGTAAGACCACCTCGGATCGTGATCGTCCCCATGGCCGACATTCCCTTCAATACTTCCTTATCCGCACATCTGGCGGCTGCTTCCGAAACCTAAACTAAATTCCAAAGCCAATGAACACACATGATTGTTCTTCTTCGTGAAGTTCACAAGCTTATTTTTATTCAAAACCAAAAGATCTTAAGACTAGTACTTAATTAAGGGGGTGGACGTTACAACACAAGTCAGTACAAGTGCGGACATTCAAATTTTACTGTTGCCGCTCGATTACGTTATCGTTTACAACCAGAACAAAATTAACGAAAAAAAAACAATAACCCTTCGATGTTAGACGTAGAGACCAGAGCATGTGCCCGTGGCCTATCTACTCGCGTAATGCAGCGTTGTGGGACGTGACTCGTTATTGCGTCCGCGTGTATATTAAAAGAAAAACAAGTTGATGCTTCCACGACGAAGATTATACGCTCACGCTCTCATTGGTGAGATTCCTCACAGAGTGTCACAAATGCTAACGACTAAATCACTGGCGCACCGATCCGAACCTAACCTTACGTTATTTAGTTTTACTTTACAATGTATAAGCGACGACAAGACTAAACTGGGTCAATCGCACGACCACTCTCTAACTCTATAGCCTATCACAACTGGGCCAATACTACTTTTAATACACTGTGTTTCTTCCAAATGAGATTAATTTATTCCAAACTTACCCCGTTCTTTATTCAGGGGATAACTACCTGAACGCGATCCGTGGTGAGGGACTGCAGTGCACCGCCTTTCCTTCCAGGATGTTATGCATAAGCTCTTTGATATGCTTTAATTCGCGGATCTATACCTTAGTGGAAGATAAAATCATTTGGAGAAGTATAAATGTTTACAACAAGAAATTTTATTGGACCCAAACTACTTAACTTAAAGTATATCGGTAGGCGCAGTGTTGACGAAGAGGTGAATTTCGATGAGGTGACTATCGATGAGGTTGGTGTCTCGTCTCAAGCGAAGTCCGAAGGTTGGTGTATTCGATGGGGTGATGGTCTGTGGTGATGCTCGCTCCACCTACTGGAGGATGGATGCACGACTGCGTCTTAGCTCTGAGGTGTGGTGCTTCGCTAGTGCAACGACTGTGCTATGTGCTGCGCAATTTATATTATTTTCGTGGGACGTTGGGGAATTTTTCCCTTTCAATGTTCTAAACGTTTTAACTATTTTTTTCTCTTTTTGTATCACGATTTCAGCGCCCTTAACTGGGTGTCGATGAGGTTATCTTATGTTTTGGCGCGTCAGGAATTTTATTTCTTAGCGCGGGGTTGGATTTACGAAGAATTATTTTTGCCGAGTGGAATGGCGTAAAGCACACTACCGACTCTCGATTTTGTTTCTTTCCCTTTTTGTGGGGGTGGTTTTATGTATCCACGAGGTATGGTTCAACACACGCGGTCGAGAAGTTTTTCCTCGCGATATATATATATCGTGGGTTTTTTTTTTTTTCTTTATTCGCTTTTCTTAAAACAATGCGCGAAACGATTTGCGGGTATTTGATCGGCTTCACCGAACTCAAAATTCCCTCGCCGGCGAATCACAATCGCGATATTTAACTTTTAATTTGCGATTTAGTTTTTTTTTCGGTCGACACAATGGCCGCCTACTTAGGATGCGCGAACAATGAAAACGTGGCAAAATGCCGAAAAAAAAATGCGACCATGCGCTAGTGCCCTACCAACCAACCGAACCTGACTCTCGATACTGACTGACTAAAAATCCAAGCGAACCAACGCTGTGCGTGGTTTACATCGAAGAGTTTTTCGTGTGGGGTGGTGTTGTCGTCTCGCTCGCACTTATGCGCTCGACTATGGCGTAAATTTTCAAAACGATATTGTGACGAATGGTATGTTCAGAAAAATCTGAAAACGATGTTAAAGCACAGGGGCGATTTTTCTACGTGTTATATGTAGATAAAGATAGAGGTTTGAATTAGATTCAACCGAGCATAGGGTGTTAAAGAAAAACCCATAAACTAGGCGAAAAGTGGACAAAAAAATATGGCTGCCACTGGTAGTGCGGGTGCGTTTACACGTAAGCGTTTGCGAAAGATGCAGCGCTTCTCAAACGAGGTGTTCCTATAATTTTCTTCTGCACATGAGTGCAGCGTTTCCTACAGGTTGGGTTGTGTTTCTACGCCGGACCGAAAAGAGGGGGAGAGCTTGTGATGGTATTCGCTCCCCTTGAGTGTGCCCACCCCTACAGACTACCCTACTATCGTAAGAGTTAGTACTTCCATGGCTACCACGCCACTCTGTTATATTTGTGGTAGCCCCTAACACAAACGGTATTACCGCATCAAACTCGTTTACTCATCCTTTGTCAAGCCTTTGAACCGCGTCACATCCACCTGAAAAAAAAACCTAGATCGATCTCAAGATCTTAGAAAAAAAATCTTCCCAAAAAAAATTTGAGTCTCAACTTCATGTAGAGACTGAAGGCAACCAGCGAAAATCTCGTTCGAAAAATATTAGCCCGAGTAAAACATTGGATTACCAAATGATCCCTATCAGGAATTACAAATATTTATTAAAAAGAAAAAAGGAAAAAAAACTAAAACTACCCTACTAACATCATGGTCAAAAAAAATATTCAAAAGAAAATTCAGTAAAAGCTCCATAAAATTATAACAATGAAAATTCTAGGAAATCCTTAAAACTAACTTACATACTAATTACACCATCGGAAATATTCAAATCAACTTACAATCTAACTTAAATATATAATAAATCTCGCAATACGTCATAGCGCCACCGCCCGTGGATGACGATACGATGACGTTCCTTTGCGAACGCAGATGTAAGATACTAGGCTAGGAGAAGAGAAATTTTTATATGCATTTAAATACGTGCGGAACTACTAGGTACATAATCGAGATGAACAAATAAATTAATATCACTACTTAGCTAAATACGCTGTTGCGGATCGACGCTGGTGGCTCTACGCATGAGGATGATCGGTTTTTTTTTTTTTTTGACACGATTGTGGCTGTTGCGGTTCCTGGTGCTGGTGGCCGAAGCAAAACGACGAGGCGATTTTGGAACACTTTTGTTGTTGGTTGGTGTACACTGAATACTGCCGGTGCTTGGCCGGTACGATGAAAACTGATTGTAGGTGGCGGAGTGTTATCTCCGGGACGTTCGGTTTCGGGGAAGTAGATGTTCGTGACGTTGCGATGTCCAATTTCATCGACTTGAATCTGCGAGCTGGTTCGTTGTTGATGCCGTTTCGGGTGCTTTGGTTCGTCTTTTCAAATGGTGGTACTTTGTTTTTGTAGGCTAGATTTTGTTGTTACCTTCGCGAACAGTATCGTTGATAGACGGGGTTTTGCACATTATAATTTGACAAAGATTGCACTATTCGTAGACTTCGGATGATGAATGCGAAACTTGCATGCTGAAGCGCATGAGGGAGAGGAGTTTCTATTTGTTTTCTATCCGGAAGTAAAAATGATTATGTTGGGCCACGAATTTGGGTTTTTGTTGTAGCACTAGATTTTTTTGTATTTTAGCACTAGATTTCTTTGTTGTAGCACTAGGTTTTTTTTTTTGTTTTTTTTTTTATGTAGCACTAGAATTTTTGTTTTAGCCCTGGTTCTTTTTTGATGTAGCACTTTGGACTACTCTTAAACGTGGTAGGAATGTTGGCGGTAAGGTACAGTCTCAGACTCGTCAAGGCACAAATAAAAAAATCAATCAGCAACTACCGAACCACACAGACTAATCAACCAGAAGAGACGCGAAGCACGCGACTTTAGGCTTTTATACTGGCGTGGGTTTTACTGCGTTGCGCTATGTATTGCCCAATGCTACCGTTTTTCTTTTGTCGCATTGTGTCAGACCATTTTTGTGGGTAAATTATATGGAACTTACACAATAGAAACCTATATACCTGGCCTCTTACCTTACCACGTTTGAGAGAATAGCCACCCATCCCGTGGTGGAGGTGGATAAGGATAATCGTCAGCTTGTGCATGAACCACAAAAATGAGAAAGATGATATTTCTAAAAGTGGTTTAGAAAATAGATGTCGAACAAACGAATTTCCCTCCTAGAGTCACCAATAGAACACTGCTTGTCAAACTGAATTTTTTTTTTTTTTTTTTTGTCTCTGTAAGAAAAGACTACCGCGGACGTATCCTACAAAACTTGTTCTTTACACAAGCATAGGCGCGTGAAAAGAATAAGAAAAGAACGTACTAATCGTTGAACCACCCTTGAGAAACCGTTGAAGTCTCATGTTCAGACTGAGCTAGCCGGGGGCGTATACGTAACATTTTTTTTTTTTTTTTTCTCCCTATCTTTTCAAATCCTTGCTATGAAAAACTCCTGTACGGACACCGTTAAGGTTTTCCAGTTCGTACAGGTTATTGCCAACGACCTTGCGTACCTTTTCCTTCAAAAACTTTGGACAAAGCTTTGCGTTTAGATGCTTTGCTGCCTGACTTAATACAAAGTTACGCCTGAAGACAATATCCCCTACCTCATAGTTGACCTTCTTGCTCCTTGTATTATAATATTTTTCGTATGTCTGGTGAGAATTTTCTAGTGATTCCTTTAGGTAACTGTGCAAAATGTTCATTTTGCAAGATTTCGGTAAAGCGTTTAGTTCGGAATTGTTAAGGCCATCTAAATGTTTCAGCAGTTTGTACATAGAGCCATGCTCTACCATCTTTTGCCCAAAAAGAGCTTCGTATGGTGATACGGAAATAGCTGAGTGAACAGCAGTGCGAAGTGCACACGCAATAGATGGTAACTGAACATCCCAGTTGGTTTGCCCAGGGTCAATATAAGAGCGTATAGCGCCGAGTATGGATCTATTTACCCTCTCGCTGGCGTTAGCTTGTGGAGCATATGAAGCGGTTTTAATATGCTTTATTCCGAAGGTGTTCATTAGCTTTTTAAATTCGTGACTCGTAAACTGTTTACCATTGTCGCTTAAAATCGATTCCGGAACCCCGAAAAGGAGAAATATCTGTTCCTTCAGGAATTTGGATGCAGTTTCCGTAGTTGCTTTTTTGAGCGGTTGAATAACCACGAATTTAGTTAACTGATCTACAGCAATGATAATGAAAGTATTACCCGACTTGGATCTAGGATATGGTCCTAGGAAGTCCAAATATAAAAGTTGAAATGGTCGATGTACAACAAACTGATTACCCATAGGTGCTCGTAATATCATGTTCGGAGCTTTTGTTGCCTTGCATGTATCGCAACTTCCTATAAACGACTTGACTTGTGCCGGCATATTTGGCCAATAAAACTGATCACGCAACCGATGCAGAGTCTTGGCGATTCCTCCGTGCGAAGCCCTTGGCGGTTGATGAGCCAACCGGATTAAGTTTTCCGTTAGCTGTGGAGGTACCCAAAGCTTCCATACTAAGTCATCGAGAAGTGGATGTCCTGTACAATGTTTAATCCTTTTGTACACAAAATTACCCGATATCCGAAGGTCAGGCAACTGAGCTTCGTTCTGTTTGACGGTAGATATAATGTTGCCGTACTCTTCAGATTGAAAGCTGGGATCGTTGAGATCAATTTGCAATACATCGAGATCGTCATTTAGCATCGAGACATCATGGTCCAAAGCGTCTGCACTATACACTCTTGAGAGCGCATCTGGAACCACGTTCAACGCTCCTTTGCGATGCTCGATTTCGAAGTCGTATCTTTGCAGGTACATGCTCCATCTAGCTAACTTCCCACTCAAGTCCTTATGACTCATCAGCCACTTTAGGCTTGCGTGGTCGGTGATGATTTTAAATTTGTGCCCTTCAACATAGGCTCGGAACTTAGTTACTCCCCAAACTGCAGCTAGGCATTCGCGCTCGGTTACACTATAGTTTTGCTGTGCAGTGTTCAATTTATGTGAGTAATAGTAAATCGGACGCTCGCATCCATGCTCGTCTACCTGACACAATACGCAGCCGATGCCGGTAGCCGAGGCGTCGCATAAAATGACGAATTCCTTGCTGTAGTCTGGGTTCACTAGTATTGGGGCTGAGGTTAACAATGACTTTAAATGTTTAAATGCTTGATCGGCTTTATCGGTATATTCGAATTTTACACCTTTCTTTAGGGTATCCGTCAACGGAGCTGCTACGGAGGAAAAGTTGTTGACAAATCTCCGATACCAGCCGGTCATACCTAAAAACCTTCTAACTTGGCGTGCGGTCTTAGGAGCTGGAAAATCGGTTATTGCCCGTATTTTACCCGGGTCCGTTTTCAGGCACCCGTCTCCAACTACGTAACCTAGATACTTTAATTGTTTATAGCAAAATTTAGATTTTTCTAAGTTAATTGTTAATCCTGCCTCTTTCAGTCTTTTAGCTACTACTGATAGCATATACAGGTGCTCGTCAAATGTTCGTGAGGTCACCAGCAAATCGTCCAAGTAGACAAAAATATGCTCTCTAAGTTCGTGAGGTACCACTTTGTCCATGAGTCTGCATAAGCGTTGAGGCGCATTACAGAGGCCAAAGGGCATGACTCTGAACTGGTAAAGGGGACGTCCGGGAACGGTGAATGCGGTCTTTTCCCTCGAACTTTGCTCCAGCGGTATTTGCCAAAACGCATCTTTCAGATCCACACTAGAAATATAGTGCGTATCTGTCAGACGCGATAGCAAGCCCTCTATATGTGGAAGAGGATACGCATCCTTTTTGGTGACCTTGTTCACTTTCCGTATGTCCAAGCACATCCTGTCTTTCCCTGGTCGCTGTATGAAAACGACCGGAGAACTCCATGCACTTGAACTTACTTCGATGACACCAAGTCGAAGCATGCGATCCAATTCCACATACAGACGTTTCTGTACCGCCGGAGATATGGGATAGTGTCGCTGTTTGACGGGTTCAGCCGTCCCGGTGTCTATGATGTGCTCCTCCAGACTGGTCTTCCCTAAGCCTAGATTTGCAAATGATGGAAATATGCTTATGACTTCTTTGAGTCTAATGGACTCTTCGCCAGTTAACTCACGAGCATCTGAAAGACTTCCTATCGAATTCATTACCGGAACTTCTTCCTGCACTCGAGAAAACAAATGAGGAGCAATGTCAAATGATTGCCAAAAATTGACCCCTAAGAACAGGGGTTGTTTCAGGGAAGGCACGATATACAACGTTAATTCCTTTTCGTGATCCTTGTATGAAACTTTGGTTTTTACATATCCTAAAATTTCTTGATTAGCTCCATCTGCCGTTTTAACTACCGATTTAAATTTAGTAAACTGAATTCCTTTTTCAACCATTAATGTAAAACCAGCAGCACCAAGACAACTCACTGCTGCACCACTATCTAACAACCCAGATAATACTACCCCGAAAATCATTACCTCAGCGTAAGGTCGAGGATCATTTGGAGTGAAACGAATTTCTGCGACAGCCACCCTAGCTTTATGAATGAGTTTTTTCTCGCTAAAACGAGTACGTAATTTTTGAATCTTATTCGACACTGGTTGCTTAGTTTTCCCAAAAATTCGGTTTCGTGTCTGATAATAAAATTGTAAGCGTTCGTGTAAAGTTTTTCTAGGTTCTGGTGCATTGCAGGGTTCACAATTTTTACTAATTTCTAACGGAACCGACGACGGTTCTTTTCTCTGTAAAATTAAGGTTGGGGACGTTAGTAGAGATGATTGTTTTAATTCTCCGGGTTTCTCTGTGGAGAGCGAATTGTCCCGGATGTCAACTGCCTCCTTTGGAAGTTTTCCGCGCAGCGCGAACATTGCGGCGTAATGGTATTTTCCATGCCGCATTTGAAACAGAACAAACTCCTCTGCTGACTTGCACATTCTTTAAAAGTGTGCCCAGCGAGTTTGCAATTCCAACAGATCAAGGAGCCACTGGGTCGGGAGGTACCAACCGCATCAACCGAATGAAGAGAACTGCTAGGTACGAGATTGTCTACTGGACCCAGTTCACTCACCATTCGCCGGTTTGGTTGAAATTGCTGAGTTCGGGGCTTCGGATAATCATGATCGCCAAAATATTTTTCTAGTTTCCTACACACATAAACCATTTCCTGTAGACTTTCGGTATGAAATGTGATCACGTGTTCACCGATTCTTCTGTTTACATTTTGTCTTAAAATTTCGATAAGCTCACGATTGGGTTTAGGACGTCTAAGTCTGGAATTTAACTGCAAGATTGCAGTGTAGAAGTCATCAAAAGGCTCTGATGATCCTTGTTGACGATCGGACATTTTCCTAAGAAGCTCAGAATCCGATTCCAGACCACGAAACTGATCAATCAGGGCCAAACGGAGAACAGGCCAGGTTATGTTCTGATTGGATTTAATAAAAACCCAGAACCATGTTTCCGCTTGACCCGAAACGAAGTGGTGGAAGTTACGGACTACTTCTTCCCAAGGTATACCATATCCTTCCCTAATCCGATCCAGACGAAACAAAAAGTCATCAATCGTTATGTTTCGATTGTCAAATTTAATGCCCCATTTATGGAAGTGGTGGGCTTTGAAACCCGATGATGATGGAGCATTCGAATTTAAGTTTGAGGGTGGTCTAGGTGAAGTTTCATTTAAGTTCAGGTTATTTAGTTGGGCTAAAAATTCATCAGCATTATTGGATCGCGATTCTACGGGGTTTATTGGAACCTCATTTACTGGATTAGCCGGAATTTGTTCGTGCGTACGAGGCGTTTGAGCGTTCAGCATTTCACGCATCATGGATGCAAATTCCTCGCGGATATCGGCCCTACTTTTTGAAAGCTCATCGCGTATGAATCGCAAATCATCTGCCCTGTTTAAACCGATCGTTGCGGTTACAACTTCTTGAACGTAGTTGGACAGCTGCTCCCTATCATTCGATTCCGCTTCCTCGTCGGATGAAGGAGCATCTTCCGCCACAAAAAGATTAGAAAGTCTTGGGGGTTCTGGGTTAGGATTTTCTCGCATGGATTCCATGGAGGCTCTAGCCTGCGCTGAGGTTGTAGCGACTTCAGGTTCGCTTACCACCGTAGTTTTGCTGCTGCTGCTCTTTTTTGATGTTTTGGGACCGACTGATAACACGGATATATTTCTGTCTTTTTTTTTCCGAAGCGTGTAATCTGATTTAACGCCTGTTCTGTTACGCTCCGCCATTATTGATTTATTATGTTCACAAAAAAAAAAGAAATTGTAATAGTGGGGAAATAAATAAAAAAAAAAAAACCGAGAAAAGGAAAAAAAATTGTAGAAGTAAAATTGAAAAAAATAATAGTAAATAAAATAATAAAAATAGAAATAGGAATCTGGAACAGATCACTCAAAAAAAAAAAAAAAAAAAAGGTTCTAAGAAACCAAAATTCCCTAAAAACCAGAAGTAAATACAAACAACGAAACTAGATCGGGAAATGTCCTTCAATAAAAAGGAAAAAAAATCTCTAATTGTGCTATACGAAATTCGGTGGATGTGATGCTTTATTCAAAGGAACTGGAAGGATGACTTGATGAGAAAAAACTTTCCGGACGTTCGGTGGTTGGTAGTTCTTAGCAATTTTTCTGGATTCCGATAAGGTGTCTAACTTTGAGCGTTTAACAGACGATGCAATTAGCTGAGGCTGTGATTTTGTAAATGCAACTTCAGGACACGCGACTGCTATAATACTCAAAAGCATTAAATACTTTTTATTTAGTTCAAATTAGTTTAGAGCGATTTTGATGGAGTACTGCTTCATAACAACAGACGTAATCGGGGATTGTTGTACCCAAGTACCGGATTATTTACACAGTATTTCCGTATACACTCACAAGTAGTAGATTGATCCGCTGTACCAATCACAGCTGACGTAGGATGCGTGAAATACGCCGTACTACCGGATGATAGAACAGCATCCCAATCCACACATCTACAAGAACTTTTGACTACTCGGAGGTACGCCATAGGTACGCAACAGAAGAAGTTATGTAACGCCAATCTTCTGGCCGGACTATGTAGGTGCACCTCGGCAGACAAAAGACTCGAAAAATAAAAAGCAGACAACTAAAATAAATTGCAAATCCAAAAATTTGTTAAAAGATGGTAAAACGACAACCATAACTAAGACGAATTTCGGGCCCCACGTTGGGCGCCACCTGTAACGAAACTATATCACCAGAGGTCGTCGATTTATGCCCGGTAGGAGCGTGAGGTATAACCCTCATCTTACCCAGGCCACCGTGCTTTGGTCGAACCGATGAAGTTAATATGAACGACCACCCCTGTCGATGCCTTCATATCCATATACCACCTCTATGACCCAAGACCACAGGACTCCTTGAGTCAGGCCAGGCAGCTGAATATGAAGGGTGTCCAAGCCACTACAGCAACAGACATGCTAGCTTCCGCCAGGTCTTAGCTCGTCGGATGGGGGAGGGGATCTTGCTGATGTGACGTTGGACGGTGTTACGCATTTTCCATGTCTGTAGATAAGATGTTGGTTACTAAAAAATATTTGCAGAGAGGAGCCCGAAATGTCTTAGGTTGGGTTGTGCTTCTACGCCGGACCGAAAAGAGGGGGAGAGCTTGTGATGGTATTCGCTCCCCTTGAGTGTGCCCACCCCTACAGACTACCCTACTATCGTAAGGGTTAGTACTTCCATGGCTACCACGCCACTCTGTTATATTTGTGGTAGCCCCTAACACAAACGGTATTACCGCATCAAACTCGTTTACTCATCCTTTGTCAAGCCTTTGAACCGCGTCACATCCACCTGAAAAAAAAACCTAGATCGATCTCAAGATCTTAGAAAAAAAATCTTCCCAAAAAAAATTTGAGTCTCAACTTCATGTAGAGACTGAAGGCAACCAGCGAAAATCTCGTTCGAAAAATATTAGCCCGAGTAAAACATTGGATTACCAAATGATCCCTATCAGGAATTACAAATATTTATTAAAAAGAAAAAAGGAAAAAAAACTAAAACTACCCTACTAACATCATGGTCAAAAAAAATATTCAAAAGAAAATTCAGTAAAAGCTCCATAAAATTATAACAATGAAAATTCTAGGAAATCCTTAAAACTAACTTACATACTAATTACACCATCGGAAATATTCAAATCAACTTACAATCTAACTTAAATATATAATAAATCTCGCAATACGTCATAGCGCCAAATCGTGAAAACAAAATTCAATTCTCTTAACTAATGTCAAATCAATCTCTTTGTAACGTACCGCCGCCACCAGAAGCGTATCCGAACCCAAAAATTATAAGGGTTTGAAGCGTTCGAACTAAACCCCCTCTTGCACTATCACCCAGGCAAGTGAGGATCGAATCCGCAATGGTCGGAATGCTTCCGCTTCTGCTGACAACGGCGTAACCCTCCTGTCAACTCTTTCCACCCATATGACCCAAGGTCACAGGACCCTTGAGGCAGTCCGGGCGGCATGACAAGAGGGGTGTCCAGGCACTTGAGGCTCCAGGCATGACCGTTTTCCCGCGCTAGCTCGTCGGTGGGTGGGGATCTTGCCACAAGCCCTGAACATGGGTTACTTGATTTTACATGCCTGATAAACTATCTATGTTCGTGCTGTAACCGAACACAACCAATAAAAAAGAAACTAATGCGAGGCCCGAATTAAGCTAATACACATAAACCCTGACATGAAACCCCTATGATGTGGAATGAGGCGAAGAGATAAGGCGAAATTCCTCTCCGCGAGCTGACCCACCCCTAGCTGAACTTAATGTTCAGCACCTTGGTCATCGCGACGCTCTACTTGCGATGACCCCTAACCGAAAAAGAGGTTTATAATCGGAACGATTAAATACCCCTAAATCCTCTCTCCCCCATCTCTCATAATGTCACCCTCCCCTCTACTGGCACATCCTCTCAGACGACCTTACAACATCAGAACCATTCTGATCTCACCCTTAGGAAAATAGCGAATCCAACACCAACTTAACGAAAAGCTTCAGCCGTAGTGGCTAGCTACTCGACCGCGCAACGCTAGAGTATCCCCGGCTATCAATAAAAAGGGTGACTTCGTCGTTTTCAAAATTTCATTCAACAATGTTTTTATTTAAAGAAAGAAAAACGTAAATACTTATGATCTATATACCTAAATATCTACTACAAAATATCCACAAACTTCTCGTACATGAATTTCTTTGAATTTATTACCACAAACGCTGAATTTAACAATCGATTACGATTTATAATGTTTTGCACACTAGCTCATAGTGAAGCAAGCGCGAGAAAGAAAAACATCCCAATACCGCAACAGTCGGTATTCGGTTGCAAGAAAAGGTAAACAATATAAAATACAATCTCAGGACTATTCTGGCGGCCCTTATCGCCTTTGATCACACAATAAAAATTTCAATTGATTCTCTAGTTTTAATCCATATTCGAAATAAAATAAAAAATCGTTAACGAAACTACTGTAAGTATTTCTAAACCTCGATCGCAGGAGAGCTTACGGGAGCTTAATTTCCCGCCCTACATAAATGTACCTGGTACGTCACTCGTACCAAAATATAAGAAGTTAATTAACTATCTCCTAATAGGTCACTTTCACAAATGTTCAAATGTGGAAACAAGAAAAAAAATGTACTCACCCCTTCAATATTATAAGGGTTATTACTTAGTTACCAAACCGTTGCCCAAGGGTGGGGAGATGAGGTGCACCGCATTCCGTCCTTCGCTTGTAGTTCCGCGTACACAACCTGTATAAATCTAACGATGGAAAAAGGAAATCATTTGAACAAATTGTGTTACAGAAAAAAAATGACCAAACAAAACTTAGCTTTTCTGTCCTAGACCCTCAAATAGAGCCCTCTAGTGGGCACTAGCGTGTCTAACTACTACTGGATGCTGGATGGTGAAACTGCTGCTGATGTTGCTGTCTGGCGAATTCGGCGGTGGATTTGGCTGGAAGGCGAATTCGGTGGTGGCTTTGGCTGGGTAGCGATCTCCGATGAGAAGCTTTCACCACCAAGAATTTTGGTTACGTTCTCGAGGAGTTTACTGTGGGCGAGCTGAAGATGCCCTGGCTATAGTGTGCTGGTGGCGAGGCTACTTTTGTCGGCGTGGTAGCACTTAGAATTAGCCTTCGTTGCTCGGTGATGGTGGCCTTGACTTCGAGCACTTGTTGGAATAGTGCATTTGGGCTGGAGTCACGAGAATAAATCCGACGCAGTGTCGGAAAAACTTCGACCAAGAAAAGCCTGAGGCGGTTTGGTCCGCTGCCAAAGTGGATGGCTAGGCGATACCACAGACTTGTCGGCAGGATCACAATTTTGATGCTCAAACGAAGCGTATTACGATGGTATGTGGCTGAATCGGGACGGTGTGTTGCGCAAACAGAGACCCGCGGTGGAGATGGTGTGGTCGCGGTGTGCCCACGGTTCATGGACCGCGTGGTATATCGTTGAAGGCTTTTTATATCTCGAGCCTAATCTGTTATGCACGTCTTAATTTTTGCGTTTTCGATTCGAGGATTTAAAACCCGAGATTTACGATCGGTCACCAAAGTACACAGGAGCGTAGAAGAGCTTCTAACGCCACCACTCTCTATCTTCACCCGGAATAACAAAAAATATTCGACCCTCCGCAGCAACACGTCCGATCAGCTCGCCGATTTCCAATCAAAAAAAGAAAAAAACAAAAACTTTTCGTGTCTTTTTTTTTCCGCTTTTCTCGAGTGTCAAAATCTTCGCAAGTGGTCTGCCATAATTTTGCTTATCAGGTCGTCTCTTTCCCACTTACGTACGCTCCTTCCGCCAAATCTCTAAAACCGTCTACCAATCCCAATTTAATTGGGAAAAATCCGTATTACCTCTTAAAATGTTGAGAGGATTTTTCTACGCCTTTATGTAGCAAATACCTAAATATTTAAACAATATTACGCCGCCGAGAAGAGCCTAAAAATTCTACCATACTCTGAGCGAAAAAAAAAACCCGAAGACAAAGATGGTCGAGTCATGCATGCTTCCGTCCACGCCTGCCAACTTACTTTCGCTCAGTGCTGACATTCTCAGGAAGTTGCGGCAGCCATTACTTGAACGATTTTTTTTTAAATAAATCGTTACCGGAAATAAATAAAAAAAGGTGCAGGTTATATAGGTTTCCTACAAAACTTAAGATTTTCGGGAGTTCCACCGAGCGAAAAGATTAAGAAAAGAAACCGAATTGGTTTTACCAGAAACGAATCCACCAATCCGAACGACAAGAGTCTCATGTTCAGACTGAACTAGCTACAAGAGGATTTTAACATGGTTCGTCCAGAGATCAGTTTGTTCTTAGGTGAACAAAATAGATGAACTTGCAATGCGTTACAACTTCACCGACGGATATCCTTCGAATGCACCACGCCTAAGCTCTTCCCAAATTCATCTACTAATTCGTAGAGGTTATTCCCTATAATCTTGCGGACTTTGGCCTTGATGAATTTCCTGCACAGCTTGGCGTTCATCCGCTTTGAAGCGTCACTCAATACGTAATTCCGCTTATAAACGGTTTCTCCGACCTGATATCGTACTGTCGTGCTACGCGTGTTGTATACTTTTTCGTACCTTTGGTGAGTTTTCTGCAAAGAATCTTTAATGAACGAGTGCAGTATGTTCATTTTCGCTGATTTCGGTATCTGTTCTAGCTCCGAGTTGTTCAAGGCGTCAAGTTTCCGCAAGATCTTGTACTCGCTCCCGTGCTCGATCATTCGCTGTCCAAATACTGCCTCGTAGGGTGACATGCCGATTGCAGAGTGCACACCCGTACGAAGTGCACATCCTATGGCGTCTAATTGAACATCCCAATTAGATTGGTCTGTGTCAATATAGGACCTAATTGCCGCCAAAAGTGATCGGTTTACACGTTCGCTGGCGTTAGCCTGCGGAGAATACGCCGCCGTTTTTAGGTGGTCAATTCCAAAAGACTCGGTAAGGTGTTTAAATTCCTTACTAAGAAATTGCTTTCCGTTGTCAGACAGAATTGTCTCCGGAACGCCGAAAACTAAAAAGATAGTGTCGCGAAGAAATTTCAGAGCGGCTTCGGACGTTGCACGTCTGAGAGGCTTTATCAAAACAAACTTCGTGAGTTGGTCTAAGGCTATTATTATATGGGTGTTTCCAAGCTTAGACCTAGGATATGGTCCCAAGAAATCGATGTAGATATGCTGGAATGGTCTATCGACAATGAAAGCTTTTCCCATTTGCGCTCTTAGGATGCAGTTGGGAGCTTTAGACGTCTTGCATACCTCACATCTAGCGATGAATTGCTTCACTTGAGTTGGCATGTTCGGCCAGTAAAATTGTTTCCTCAATCGGTGAAGAGTCTTCGCTACGCCACCATGCGAGGCCCTAGGAGGGCAATGAGCCAGGTCGATAAGTTCGGTAGTAAGAGCAGTTGGAACCCAAAGAGCCCAGGTCAGTTCGTTTTGCATCGGATTGGAAGAGTCATGTTTAACTCGCTTATAGAGGTAGCCCTCGGAGATTTGAAGGTCAGGCAGCTGGCTCTGATTCCTTTTAACCGTATCGACAACCTGACGGTACTGAGCAGATTGGAAACTCGGATCTGCAAGGTTTATGTGCAGTACGTCGCCAGGTGAGTTTGCCTTCACGCCCCCGTTCTGGATTACCTCCACTTCGAACACCCGAGACAATGCGTCCGGAACAATGTTCAAGCTACCCTTCCTGTGTTCGATTTCGAACGAATACCCTTGTAGCTCAAGGCTCCAGCGTGCTAACCGACCCTTAAGATCCCTTAGGCTCATCAACCACTTAAGGCTCGCATGGTCCGTAATGACCTTAAATGTATACCCTTCTATATACGGTCTAAATTTGGTTATCCCCATGACGGCAGCTAGACACTCACGTTCCGTCACCGTGTAGTTCCTCTGCGCGGAATTCAGCTTATGAGAAAAATAATATATCGGACGTTCAGTCCCAGTTTCATCAACCTGACTAAGAACAGCCCCGATACCCGTGGAAGAGGCATCACAAGAGATGATGAACTGTTTCTTAAAGTCGGGGTTCACTAGGACTGGCGCGCACGATAACCTCGACTTGATGGCGTTAAACGAATCGATCGCCTTTTCGTCAAATTTGAACTTCACTCCTTTCTTCAAGGTGTCTGAAAGATCTGAAGCCAGGGACGAAAAGTTTTCAACAAATCTGCGATACCACCCGGCCATACCTAAAAACCGTCTGACCTGTCGAGCGTTCTGTGGTATCGGAAATTGCTTTATAGCTTCTACTTTGTCAGGATCTACTTTCAAGACTCCACTACCTACTATAAAACCGAGGTACTTCAATTCCTTGTGACAGAATTTCGATTTTTCCAGGTTAATCGTTAGCCCTGCCTCACGCAGTTTATCAGCTACAATCTTGAGGAGCTCGATATGTTCTTCGAATGTGCCTGAAATAATGAGCAGGTCGTCGAGGTATACAAATACCTGGTGTCGCAATTGGTGTGGGATAACTTTATCCATGAGGCGGCATAGACGCTGCGGCGCGTTGCACAGGCCAAAAGGCATAACCTTGAAATGGTACAACGGCCTACCGGGGACCGTAAAGGCTGTCTTCTCCCTAGAGCTTTGCTCCAGCGGTATTTGCCAGAAGGCGTCTTTCAGATCTACACTGGACATGTAGTAAGTATCTGGAAGGCGACCTAGCAAACCCTCTATATGCGGCAGTGGGTATGCATCTTTTTTCGTGACGCGATTGAGATCTCGAACGTCCAAGCATAGACGGCATTTCCCTGCCCTTCGAACAAGGACCACTGGAGAGCTCCATGAACTCGAGCTTTCCTCTATCACGTCCATAGCTAGCATACGATCCAACTGCGCATATATGAGGGTCTCTACCGCTGGAGATACGGGATAGTGACGCCTTTTTATTGGCGCCGAATCCCCGGTATCAATCACATGCTCCTCTAGGGAAGTTTTCCCCAAGCCAAGATTGGCAAAGGAAGGAAACTTGCTAAGTGTTTGTTCTAACCGATTGGATTCTTCTACCGACAACTCGTGAGATGTCGATAGAACTTCACTTTTTGGGGGCAAATCATCGGACACATTTAGGCCTAGCGAAATGCTTTCCAACTGGAAGGTGTTACTGCCAGTCGCTTTGGGAATTACATTTGGGGCTATCTGGAACTTTTCCCAAAAATCGATGCCTAGGTACAGCTCCTTAGATAACGATGGAACTATGAACAACGTAATTTCTTCTAGGCGATTTTCAAACACGATTTCGGATTTGACTATACCAACGATATTCTGGGCCTTACCGTCAGCGGTTGCGACTGCTGATGAAAACGTCTTATACGGGATGTTGTTTGCTTTGAGGAACTCTACACTGCCAGCACCTAGACAACTGATACTTGCTCCAGTATCCAGCAGGCCGACCCATTCCTTCCCGAAGAAATGTACTGAAGCATATGGTCTCGGATCGTCTGCAGAATTACGTAGGGTAGTTGATGCAATTGCATGATGTAAATTTTTAAGGTGCTTGAAACGAGTCCTAATTTTAAGAACCTTAGGTGAAGGACTTGACTTTCCGAATATGCGGTTTTTGGCTTGATTATATTCTAACCAACGCTGGTGGATAGGTTTTTGGCAATGGGTAATTTGAATTGGAACGACTTGAACGGGAGGCTTGATGGCATTAGCTTCCGAGCAGCGTTTTAAGATGGTGGTAGGTACGATTGGAGGTTGGTTGTCTACTGGTTTGCCGGTTCCGGGTTCTGAGAGCATCTCCCCCCGGTACGAGAGTTGCTCGCTTGTGAGTTTCCCGAGCATACGGGACAGTTCGGAGTCACAGTATTTTCTAGCCCACATTTGTAACAAAAGACTGCACGTTGAGGTACTGGACAATCGAAAAAGGTGTGTCCTGTCTCCTTACAATTCCAGCATCTCAAGGAGTTTCGTTCCCTCTGTCGATATGCTAGCGCTTCCACATGGTTTTGTACGGGAGGAGCAGATAGTGGGTCGCCGTGGTCGCTTAGTTCGCTGACATTTCGCCTAAAGGGAGCTTGATTTTGAAATCTAGTTCTCTGAGAGTCAGATTCTTTCAGAAATTTCTCTATACTACGACATACGTACACCATCTCGGGAATACTATGTGTATTGAACGTTAGTAAGTGTTCCCCGATTCTTCGATTTACATTTTGCTTTATGACTTCGATCAGCTCTCGAGTAGGTTTTGGAAATCTTAGCCTAGCGTTGAGCTGTAGTAAGTCGCCGTAATAAGCGTCAAAACTCTCATTTGCTGCCTGCCTTCTTGACGACAACTGTCGGGAAATTTCGAAGTCAGTTTCGAGACTGCGATACTGCTCGATGAGAGCCAAACGAAGAGCAGCCCAGTTGGCGGTTGGATTGGCCTTAATAAAAGTCCAGAACCAAGTCTCAACTTGACCGCTAACAAAATGGTGAAAGTTCTGAAAAATCTCACACCATGACGCGTTGTAGGATTCTCTGAGTCTTCCCAATCGAAAGAGAAAGTCGTCAACCATCATATTTTTATTGTCGAATTTGATCCCCCACTTGTGGTAGTGGTGGAATCGACTGCCTGAACTTGAAGGAGAAGCTGCCTGAGAACGCGGCTCAGGTCGAGGAGAAGCGTCGTTTAGGTTCAAGTTCCCTAACTGTGTTAAGAAATTATCAACGTTTGCACTTCGACACATATGCACTGGATATACAGTTGGGTCTGCCGGCGGGTAATTGTTTTGAGGAAGAGGCTCCGCTCTAGATAGTAACTCTGGTTGTCTAATTGGTTCGGCTGCCGAAAAAGATGGAGCCGTAGCCGGTGCAATAACAGGAGCTGTTCCTGTGGGTGCCTGAGTTGGAATCGCAGCTAGAGCTTCACGGACTAAGGCAACAACTTCCCGACGCATCTCCAACCTGCTCTTTTCTAATTCTTCTCTAATGAAGCGGAGCTCATCCGTTCGGTTTATACCAACTGTGGCCGAAACAACATCTTGCACATACGTCTCAAAATGTGCGCTCACATTTTGGTCACCCGTATTATCGGTGTTATCAATAGGATTCTCCGCTGTGCTAATTGGAGGTCCTGAATGCGGTTGAGGCACAGCGATATCTGCCGGATCGCATGGAAGGTGAGTGTCTGACATATTCGTTGTCGGAATGGTTTCGTTAACCTGGACTGTATTGGTTTGGTTGGGGTTTCTACCGCTGCGTAAATTATAGGGAGATGCCCCTGGCAAATTGACGGATTGTCCAGTAGTCGGGTTAGACATGGCGAGAATGTGAACAAAATAATTAATACTTAAACTATTATTATAAAAAGGTTTATTCAGAAATGGTTTGTATTCAAAAATATCAAACAAAAAAAAGGTAGAACGAATCTTTGATAAAAGATACTTTTATCTGTACCAACTATGCTACAATATATAAATGTGTAATGTATGTATCTGTATATAAGAAGAACAAATCTAAGAATATAGTTATTTTCAAATGTAGAATGGATTTGAGGATGTGACCAATCAGAGGAGGTTCTATCCGAGAAATGAGAGAAGAAACTATACGAAATCCTACCATAGGATCATGAATTATTACGCCAACAGTTTATGAAAAGGGTTCGTAATCATAGTCGGTAAGACTAGTCAGACGCGAGGTAGCAGCAGACGTAAATGGGGAACTACTCCAACCCACATACCGGACTATACCTACCGAGCGCTGACTACAAGAAAAAACTTCCGTGTTGGATATGCATAGGGTCCATGCAACAGACGTGATCAGAAAAATAATCCAACCACCGGACATGACAATTCCCTGCCATACTACAACTACCAGAAGACAATAATATTATCACTGACTGAAAGCCTACGCAATCGTCATAGATGAGGACCATCGTCAACCAATCTACCGGACATACGCTATTATCAGTGAACTTACATGAAAGAATGTTTACCCGTAATTATTCGAATACAGCAGCGGACGTAAATGAGGAACTACTTCGACCCAAATACCGGACTATATGCGAGACTATCGGGAGATGGAAAAAGTAATAAATGTTAGCATTCTAATCACATGACTATGACACAAAACCATTCCAAAATGTTACTGGGGAAAAAAATTTTTACTATACAAGAGTTAAATGTGAATTATATTGCTTAATTTCGGGCCCCACGTTGGGCGCCACCTGTAACGTACCGCCGCCACCAGAAGCGTATCCGAACCCAAAAATTATAAGGGTTTGAAGCGTTCGAACTAAACCCCCTCTTGCACTATCACCCAGGCAAGTGAGGATCGAATCCGCAATGGTCGGAATGCTTCCGCTTCTGCTGACAACGGCGTAACCCTCCTGTCAACTCTTTCCACCCATATGACCCAAGGTCACAGGACCCTTGAGGCAGTCCGGGCGGCATGACAAGAGGGGTGTCCAGGCACTTGAGGCTCCAGGCATGACCGTTTTCCCGCGCTAGCTCGTCGGTGGGTGGGGATCTTGCCACAAGCCCTGAACATGGGTTACTTGATTTTACATGCCTGATAAACTATCTATGTTCGTGCTGTAACCGAACACAACCAATAAAAAAGAAACTAATGCGAGGCCCGAATTAAGCTAATACACATAAACCCTGACATGAAACCCCTATGATGTGGAATGAGGCGAAGAGATAAGGCGAAATTCCTCTCCGCGAGCTGACCCACCCCTAGCTGAACTTAATGTTCAGCACCTTGGTCATCGCGACGCTCTACTTGCGATGACCCCTAACCGAAAAAGAGGTTTATAATCGGAACGATTAAATACCCCTAAATCCTCTCTCCCCCATCTCTCATAATGTCACCCTCCCCTCTACTGGCACATCCTCTCAGACGACCTTACAACATCAGAACCATTCTGATCTCACCCTTAGGAAAATAGCGAATCCAACACCAACTTAACGAAAAGCTTCAGCCGTAGTGGCTAGCTACTCGACCGCGCAACGCTAGAGTATCCCCGGCTATCAATAAAAAGGGTGACTTCGTCGTTTTCAAAATTTCATTCAACAATGTTTTTATTTAAAGAAAGAAAAACGTAAATACTTATGATCTATATACCTAAATATCTACTACAAAATATCCACAAACTTCTCGTACATGAATTTCTTTGAATTTATTACCACAAACGCTGAATTTAACAATCGATTACGATTTATAATGTTTTGCACACTAGCTCATAGTGAAGCAAGCGCGAGAAAGAAAAACATCCCAATACCGCAACAGTCGGTATTCGGTTGCAAGAAAAGGTAAACAATATAAAATACAATCTCAGGACTATTCTGGCGGCCCTTATCGCCTTTGATCACACAATAAAAATTTCAATTGATTCTCTAGTTTTAATCCATATTCGAAATAAAATAAAAAATCGTTAACGAAACTACTGTAAGTATTTCTAAACCTCGATCGCAGGAGAGCTTACGGGAGCTTAATTTCCCGCCCTACATAAATGTACCTGGTACGTCACTCGTACCAAAATATAAGAAGTTAATTAACTATCTCCTAATAGGTCACTTTCACAAATGTTCAAATGTGGAAACAAGAAAAAAAATGTACTCACCCCTTCAATATTATAAGGGTTATTACTTAGTTACCAAACCGTTGCCCAAGGGTGGGGAGATGAGGTGCACCGCATTCCGTCCTTCGCTTGTAGTTCCGCGTACACAACCTGTATAAATCTAACGATGGAAAAAGGAAATCATTTGAACAAATTGTGTTACAGAAAAAAAATGACCAAACAAAACTTAGCTTTTCTGTCCTAGACCCTCAAATAGAGCCCTCTAGTGGGCACTAGCGTGTCTAACTACTACTGGATGCTGGATGGTGAAACTGCTGCTGATGTTGCTGTCTGGCGAATTCGGCGGTGGATTTGGCTGGAAGGCGAATTCGGTGGTGGCTTTGGCTGGGTAGCGATCTCCGATGAGAAGCTTTCACCACCAAGAATTTTGGTTACGTTCTCGAGGAGTTTACTGTGGGCGAGCTGAAGATGCCCTGGCTATAGTGTGCTGGTGGCGAGGCTACTTTTGTCGGCGTGGTAGCACTTAGAATTAGCCTTCGTTGCTCGGTGATGGTGGCCTTGACTTCGAGCACTTGTTGGAATAGTGCATTTGGGCTGGAGTCACGAGAATAAATCCGACGCAGTGTCGGAAAAACTTCGACCAAGAAAAGCCTGAGGCGGTTTGGTCCGCTGCCAAAGTGGATGGCTAGGCGATACCACAGGCTTGTCGGCAGGATCACAATTTTGATGCTCAAACGAAGCGTATTACGATGGTATGTGGCTGAATCGGGACGGTGTGTTGCGCAAACAGAGACCCGCGGTGGAGATGGTGTGGTCGCGGTGTGCCCACGGTTCATGGACCGCGTGGTATATCGTTGAAGGCTTTTTATATCTCGAGCCTAATCTGTTATGCACGTCTTAATTTTTGCGTTTTCGATTCGAGGATTTAAAACCCGAGATTTACGATCGGTCACCAAAGTACACAGGAGCGTAGAAGAGCTTCTAACGCCACCACTCTCTATCTTCACCCGGAATAACAAAAAATATTCGACCCTCCGCAGCAACACGTCCGATCAGCTCGCCGATTTCCAATCAAAAAAAGAAAAAAACAAAAACTTTTCGTGTCTTTTTTTTTCCGCTTTTCTCGAGTGTCAAAATCTTCGCAAGTGGTCTGCCATAATTTTGCTTATCAGGTCGTCTCTTTCCCACTTACGTACGCTCCTTCCGCCAAATCTCTAAAACCGTCTACCAATCCCAATTTAATTGGGAAAAATCCGTATTACCTCTTAAAATGTTGAGAGGATTTTTCTACGCCTTTATGTAGCAAATACCTAAATATTTAAACAATATTACGCCGCCGAGAAGAGCCTAAAAATTCTACCATACTCTGAGCGAAAAAAAAAACCCGAAGACAAAGATGGTCGAGTCATGCATGCTTCCGTCCACGCCTGCCAACTTACTTTCGCTCAGTGCTGACATTCTCAGGAAGTTGCGGCAGCCATTACTTGAACGATTTTTTTTTAAATAAATCGTTACCGGAAATAAATAAAAAAAGGTGCAGGTTATATAGGTTTCCTACATCTTTTAGGTAACAAGTGCATCCGATAACATGTATGTATGTATGTATGTAGATATGTGGAATTCGCGAAACAATTCCGGTTCTTATCACTTTCTGTAACTTTTGACATACGAATGCAACAAAACTATTCTCTGACTATTCCGAGTGAACATTACGACGTACAAAGCCACAATTAATCCGCTTATCAATTTACCGTTGTCGATTTGATTTCGAAGAACAACGTAAGTATGCAAAAAAAAATAATATCTCTAACAATGTATACAATGACTAAACTGATCACTCCGCATAGAGGTAATAATGCACATAAAAAAATTAGTGATAGGAAAATTATGATCACTTACCGAAGATTGAGTACTTGATACTCGGAGAAAACTATGATGTTCCCAGGGGTGTGGTCGACGTTGTGCACAATGTTTACCGCCCGTGGATGACGATACGATGACGTTCCTTTGCGAACGCAGATGTAAGATACTAGGCTAGGAGAAGAGAAATTTTTATATGCATTTAAATACGTGCGGAACTACTAGGTACATAATCGAGATGAACAAATAAATTAATATCACTACTTAGCTAAATACGCTGTTGCGGATCGACGCTGGTGGCTCTACGCATGAGGATGATCGGTTTTTTTTTTTTTTTTGACACGATTGTGGCTGTTGCGGTTCCTGGTGCTGGTGGCCGAAGCAAAACGACGAGGCGATTTTGGAACACTTTTGTTGTTGGTTGGTGTACACTGAATACTGCCGGTGCTTGGCCGGTACGATGAAAACTGATTGTAGGTGGCGGAGTGTTATCTCCGGGACGTTCGGTTTCGGGGAAGTAGATGTTCGTGACGTTGCGATGTCCAATTTCATCGACTTGAATCTGCGAGCTGGTTCGTTGTTGATGCCGTTTCGGGTGCTTTGGTTCGTCTTTTCAAATGGTGGTACTTTGTTTTTGTAGGCTAGATTTTGTTGTTACCTTCGCGAACAGTATCGTTGATAGACGGGGTTTTGCACATTATAATTTGACAAAGATTGCACTATTCGTAGACTTCGGATGATGAATGCGAAACTTGCATGCTGAAGCGCATGAGGGAGAGGAGTTTCTATTTGTTTTCTATCCGGAAGTAAAAATGATTATGTTGGGCCACGAATTTGGGTTTTTGTTGTAGCACTAGATTTTTTTGTATTTTAGCACTAGATTTCTTTGTTGTAGCACTAGGTTTTTTTTTTTGTTTTTTTTTTTATGTAGCACTAGAATTTTTGTTTTAGCCCTGGTTCTTTTTTGATGTAGCACTTTGGACTACTCTTAAACGTGGTAGGAATGTTGGCGGTAAGGTACAGTCTCAGACTCGTCAAGGCACAAATAAAAAAATCAATCAGCAACTACCGAACCACACAGACTAATCAACCAGAAGAGACGCGAAGCACGCGACTTTAGGCTTTTATACTGGCGTGGGTTTTACTGCGTTGCGCTATGTATTGCCCAATGCTACCGTTTTTCTTTTGTCGCATTGTGTCAGACCATTTTTGTGGGTAAATTATATGGAACTTACACAATAGAAACCTATATACCTGGCCTCTTACCTTACCACGTTTGAGAGAATAGCCACCCATCCCGTGGTGGAGGTGGATAAGGATAATCGTCAGCTTGTGCATGAACCACAAAAATGAGAAAGATGATATTTCTAAAAGTGGTTTAGAAAATAGATGTCGAACAAACGAATTTCCCTCCTAGAGTCACCAATAGAACACTGCTTGTCAAACTGAATTTTTTTTTTTTTTTTTTTGTCTCTGTAAGAAAAGACTACCGCGGACGTATCCTACACATATGAATTATGTAAGATCTACTTGAAAAAACTTATACAAAAATTCAATTATTTCCAAATAATCCTTTACTAATCGCTACTCAAACTACTTAACAATTGGGTTTTTGTTTTATTACAAAAAATCCAGCCAATAGCTCTCGATCTGTGTCTTCTCAGAAAGAAAATATTGCTTGATCTTCTAAACGAATCTCTGAATCTAGCTTACCGTTTGTTAAAAAGACGATCATAAACTTATAAAAAGCCCACAAAATACCTATATATGTAGCCATTTTATGACTACTGACTTAAATTTGAAGTTCTCTTTTTATTACGCCAGTATTAAAGGTGCGTTCACACTGAAAGTTTGAATTCTGCAATGACAACAAATATATCTAATAGATTCTAAGAAAGTTGCCGCACTAGTAAATGTGCAGGTCTAATTGTTTATTGGTACCATTTTATAAATGTTGTACATTTTTACTAAAACCAACATCCAACTAATTGTCGACATTAGTGATTAATTATTAGAAGGTGCCTTCAATAGTGATAAAACGTGCCCAGTAAAGTGAGCACTACAGCACTCAAATGTTGGCGAATCTCTCATTATTGTGATTATAAATTTACTTAGCGAAAGGTACATTAAAGCGAAAATAGGTGACACTGAACTTAGAGTAACTGCTGCAAGATGCACTTCGCAGGGAATGGTCATGCGTGGACAAAGCAATGACGTTAATCCCCAAAAAACCGAGGTTGTCCTTTTTACACACAAAAGAATAATACCACAATAATGCCACCAACTCTTGAGGTGACAAAGGGTGAAATACCTATAGGCATAATCCTCGATAGGAAAATTAATTGGAAGCCGAATGTCAGTGAAAGAGTGAAGAAAGCAGCTAATGTTTTCTACGCATGTAACCGCATCTTTGGCAGGAGGTGGGGACCAAACCCCAAAATAATCTTGTGGATGTACACAGCAATCGTGCGGCCAGTACTCACATATGGCAGGGTAGTCTGGTGCCAAGCCGCGGGCAGGGCGACCAATGTCAATAGAAACAACCAGCCCAATGAGAACTTCACCCACAGTTTGATTTCGAGGCAATTCTCAATCTGACTCCCCTGGACTTATACATGGAGGAATCAGCTATACCAAAAGTGCCTCAAGGATTAGCCATACTAATACCTGGAGCCCATGCAATTATAGCCACGCACAAATTCTAGAGAAAAACGTTGCAAATGTTGTCACTTCTGACTACATGTCTCCCCTTCTGAACTTTTATAGACCATTCTCCTACTCTTTTCCGAGTAGAGATGAATGGAGCTCAGATGAACCCACAAAGCGGAAATCCGTATTCGTGCCGGTATATTCTGCGAGGAATTTAATACACCTACACCTACACTGCTCCATTATAGGCTTTCTGATAGTAGTAATGTCTTCGAACCAGAGGTTCTGACAAACGCAGAAGCGGCCCGAATGGTGTCACTGTTGGCAATGCCGAGTAATGACATTACCAATTTCATTGATACCCAGGCGGCTATAAAAACAATTTCTGCTGTTGAAATAAAGCCCAAGCTGGTTCACCACTGTCGCGAAGAGTTCAAGGTTCTTTGTTCGCAGCACTCCACGAATCTCTGCTGCCTGCTGGGTCCCTGGAGGCCTGGAAACAGTGGCAAATCCGGCTGACGAACTGGCGAGAAAGGCTCTTCAATGGATCATGATAGAGCACCACGAACAAATGAAGAACAAGATTCATATGGAAACCAATAACAGATGGAATTCACTAACTGCCTGTGAAGTATCTCGGAAGCTATGGACAGTATGACATTTGTCGAAGCACCAAACTTCTACAGTTTGACAAAGGTCATCGCTGTTAGCTGGTTGTGGCTCTCACGGATCATAACTTCTTAAGAAAATATACGATAAATATGAAAGATGACGATATATGTAGAGGCTGCGGAAACGAAGAGGTCCATGAGGACACACCTCACTTCCTCTGTCATTGCCCAAGCTCTGTCACTTGAGGAACAGAACCATTGGAAGCTATTACTTCCATGACTTACGAGAACTTTCTGATGCTTCACTTTCTGATCTTTACAGGTTTTTAAGGACATCAGGATGGCTGGACGGCGGCGTTGGGTAACTAGAAGAAGGGAAGACACGAGCTTACCTTCCACAACGGCTAGGCCCCATAAAATGGCATCACTATGGGTCCACAAGGCTCTACCAACCCGTAAACCTTACGTAACCTAAATGTAGAACTTTTGCACACAGTCACCAAGCACGGAAAGCACTCACTAACGCGGTTTTCTTCTTTTGGCTTAGGTCCTAGTTAGCCATACGTAAAATGCAACAGAAAAAGTTGGAATAGTAAGAAAATGATTTTTTTTTTCGTTTTGGCGGTTATAGTGAGGATTCTGTTAGAAATAATTTTCCCTGCAAAAACAATTACAACAAATCAACACAAACTGATTGATTTGCCAAATGCCAGTACCTCAATACAAATTATCCTTCCTAATATACTTCCCGGACTTCTGTGAAGTTTGAGTTTTATTGCAGTGCTGATAATGCGCAAAATTCTTAGGACATCACCACCTTTGTCCGTATAACCCTTTAGATGATTATCATCTCTTTTATGGCCTTCAACGTAGAATGATATTTTTTAAAGCACATTTCCCATCAGAAGCGTCTCGTAAATAATGCGCTTCAAAGTTATCACAGATGAATGGTGGCTTGTTTAATTTATTTATTAGGACTAGGTGTCTTGAGCTTCGTCGAAAAATATTTTCTTCCTTGCTATAAACGAAATTGATATTTTTTGAACAACTGCTGCAAGGCCATCGACAGACGTTTGGCGTGCTTTACTGGATTACCTATTCCATCGCAGTATTTAATCCTCAAGAACTTATTCAGCACAACACTTAAGGGCGAGAATTCCCACAATCAAAACACATCCACCTTGGCAAAAGTTTGTTTGTACACAGACCACAAATTAATTGAAAATGCTGCAACCTACGTCAAAAACATTTTCCGTTGACGCATCGTGACGTACGGTCAAGCTATGAGTATTTCCTTTCTGTTGTCGCCTGGGTGTATACAATTTAAATTCTGCAGCACAAAGTTCAAATCCTTTTCAATAAATCTTCTTTTCAAAGGTAAGCCTTTGTGACTTGATTTCAGAATGCTTATGTATTCAGTTTCGGTTTTGTTCAAGGTTAAACTGCTTTTGAATTTCATTCCACTCAATATCCCTTCGGTCCTTATGTAGTTGTTTCCTTTCAACATGCATGCGTCTTAGATTTTAAAGGACACATCAGTTCCGCACTAGAGGTGTTTATTTTAGCACACCTGCTCGTCTTCGTCTCCACGGATGGATGCGAATACTCCACTTAATAAATCATTCTGAAAGCACTTTGGTCGTCATTTGGGGATATGCGGAAAAAGTCAATCGCTTCGATTAATTTTTAATCAATTCGGTGAAATCTCACTGAGCCATTGCATGTTCACGGCTCATTAGCACTCGAATCACCACTATTAGTGTTGCCTTTTGCGCTCGGTGTGTGCGCGCCTGTCGCTAATGCTCCAAAGGGTGTTAATGTCCTGACACTATTCGCAATTAAAAGGGAGTTCGCTTCTAGACTAACTGACATCAGTTCATTTGACGATACAACTGGTTTCACCCGAGTACCTTATAAGGTTATTTTCCCACCAGAAGGCAGAACCATATAACCCTTCTTCCGGTGGCTCATTTGCATGACAAACTTATGCCAAAGAAACAGCAGAAAGCGTTCACCCTTTCATGTCGCCTTAAGCGGGAATGCGACTGGGATCAAATATTTGAATTGCATTCACAGCAAGTGGGTGAGATACGAAAAATCGCTCGACCTTGGCCAATGTCACAAATAGGCCAGCACCCCACGTATTTTGTGTACATATACGCTCCCATGCTCCGCTCATCTCTTGATGTTTGTGAGCCGCCTAGGGCATAATTTCTTGGGTTCACTTCTTCTCATAGAAAATATATTTGTTCATCCCGTGGACCACCGCCCGCTGGCTGTGGTACAAATAAATAACGCAACTTGAGGCAATGCGATATCAATTGTAACAGCTTTTGACTAATTTCCTATACGCCGTCATCTCGCAAGTGGTAGTGGCGCGTGCGAGTAGCTGGATGTCGAGCCGATACTGACTGATACAGATTGGAAGGACAGATGGCATGTCTGTGACAGCATTCATATGTGACGGACCGGGAGGAAATAATTTTCCTGTTTTTCGTTGCCCCCTTTGTGGTTATCCTTCGTCAGAGCTCGATGTAAGTGGTTCGCTGTGAATGTGTTTTTGAATTATATCCGACGAGAAACGAAGATGCGAGACAAACAAACAGCGACGAGTAGGTAGCAGTTCTTCCTCTAATGCTTTCAATCTGAAAACAGATTACGCACAAGGAAATTGGAAGGCAAGCATTTAGCGAGGATGAGACAGTTGAAAAGGAAAAGCGTACAATTTTAATGCGGGACCCAGAAAGATAAAAATAAACAAAAATAAATCTAAACATACCCAGCAAATATAAATAAGTATTCGAGGCAGCACATCTGAGAAAGGTAGTCTTAATTTTTGATTTGTCAGGAAAAGGATAATAAGGCTAGAAGGCTTAGATGTACATTGAGCTATGATACATATTTAATGGATTCCTCTGACTGGAACGGGAGGGGGGGATAAAGGGTCCTTTTACTGTGATTGAAAATGAATTCAATTATTTTTAAGAGCTCGAACTTTGAATGGTGCCTGTCAATTAAGGGGAACCCTCTCTACCAGTAGGCCGAGAAAACGTGGCCAGTGGCACATTTGGCTAGCGCAGCTCTTTATAATAGACAATAGATATCCTTATTTCAGTCAAGACTTGAGGTTTGCCCCATTACTTACGGAAATACTTATTTATTTCGTGTAACTGATTGATGAATTGTTGGTTTATTTTACTGAAACTGGCTACAACTCTCATTTCACATGTTTTACATAAGAAATAGAAATGTTTTCAAGTAATTGCAGAAATGTTGGTGACCGGAAATCGTGTTTATTTCCGTTTTACGTATCTATATTTTTATGGGTAGAATAGGGGAAGGTCGTGTACCTTGGTCCGAGTGCCAATTTTGAGAAAAGTACAAACCACGCAAGAACCGGTTCTTCTGTGAAATGTTACTCTTCTGTTCATTTCTCTTCTCAGTTTCTTTTTGAACTTATACAGCTGTACCTACTAGTCGGCAAAAAAAAAATAAACATAATTTTCAGTGAAAAAAATATTTTTTGTATCTATTTTCTGAAGTTGTGTAGTGCTTAATTTGATGTCTATTTTCCGATACTTTTATCGATTTCAGTAAGTATATTGATTATCTTTTGGGTAGGAACAAATTGTTGTACGCATGTGCTTTAAATACTATGTCAAAATTATTATTTTTTGGTTAAAGTGGTGTTTGTGTACCTTGGACCTATCATAGCTCTTATACCTTGGTCCGGTCAAAGTTACACGTTACCTATTCGATTTTTTTTAAACAAAATTGGTTTTGTGTGTTTCAGGAAAATATGCCAAGAAGCGAATTACATAGGTAAATAATATCAAAGTCCTTTGTTATGCATTTTTTTTAGTTAACGAGGGTATTTTCTATTTAAAACTATTATTTGAAATAAAAAAAATGTTGTCAAGCACACAAACTTTAAGACAATGGTTTGTTTTCTTGCTGCTTTCTTGAAATAAAATAAGAATGGTACCATTCTTACTATTTATTGAAAGAAAATAAAGTTTTCACCTTTAAACTATAGAAAAACCTTCAATAATATTTTCGGTCCAAGGTACAATACTCCGTGGACCAAGGTACAATCACGTCTTGTACCTTGGACCGTTTGAGGCTAGCATAAAAAAGATAAGTTTTCTTTGGAATGGTAAGCAATATCCTTTTGGTAGTTTCGCATTATCATAGATAAGACTTCAGGTAATAACTAAAAAACAAATAAAAACTAATGAAAAAACGTTACCTAAAATATCGGCAAAAAACTGAAATCCGGACTAAGGTACATGACCTTCCCCTATCAATGACACTTTAGGCGTCTGATTTGTGATCTCATTGTTACGACTTTAATAGTATTGACTGCGGATAAATGAATCTCTCTGTCCCGTTTCATGCAAAAATGCATGTGCGTGATGGTGTAATTTGCAGTTTAAGTTTTAATTTCAATCAAAGCGTTTGTTGTTATGGCCATTTTTTGTAAACCTTACATATTCAAACTGAAAAAAACTTGTTAGATACAAAATTTCGAAATCGAGATATAATCAATTCTGATATTACGATTATTGAGGAACTCAAAAAAGTGGGTCGCAAAATTCTGTCCGGTCTGTCCGTCCTTCTATAGGCCTACAGCCTAAACGGCTTCCCGCGATTACGTTCAAACCTCGGATTTGGAGTTTTTGGGCTTACAGTTCGGGAGTTTTTTTTTTTTTTTGCAAGGTAACCAGTTTTGTACCAGTTTGATTTGATCGAAAACAGCTATAACGATCTCAACCAAAATTGATATTTAAGCTAAAGTAGGTGAGGTTACCATGACTGCGTACCCAGTTTTTGGATAAAATTTCGAACAACGGTTGCTTTCAAAACTAACAGGTAGGCAAAAAAGATATTTTTCGATTTTGTTGTGTTTATTTTTGATTTCGTTTAGTAAAAGTCATAAAGATAGCAGTTGGTTTGCACTTAATTTTGTGCAATGCGATGGCGAATGTATAGAGAAATAATTTGCGCCGGTCCTAGATCCCGTTTAATTCAAAGTTCCGTAAAAGCGCTGAATTTTTCAAGGGTTCTTTTCAAAGGTTCATGGGCAACGACTTCAGATTGTGATCTTTAGCGACAACGTATCAACGTAAAGTATTTGAAATTTGGCATAAAAAAGCGCGAAATTCTTTAAAAAAAATTGTCAAAGCCAAAATGTTTTTACCAATTTTAATCGTAATGAATCATTGCATCACATTGTGGAAGACCCACCCTAAAGACAAAGTCACCTTACGATTGATCCATTTACAACAAATCTGCTAAGCCAAAAATTATGCAGAATCTGCTTGAAATCCCCCTGGTATTCTTGTCACATGCACACACTTTCCATGTGAAGATATGGAAATATATACGTCCAATGTCAGAAATACAACAGAAACAGCTACAGCAGCTCTCAGCGCTGCTAAAACGAAAGTGCTAAAGTCGTAGGTATGCATTCTTTAAGGAAAGGAAGGAAGACTTTTGCATGTCCCAGCTTTGCCAGCGGGGAAATGCAGCTCTTTTGCAACGCAAATTATGGAATTTCATTTCGCACAGCTATTTCCGTCAACCGTTGCTTTGATCTTGAAAATACCGCCGTTGCTGGGTGAAAATGTGTCCCGAAAAAATCCTCAAACCAACCTCCACCTGCGTTCTACTCCAAGTATCTATAAACAAAACAGTTTTCACTTAAATTTAAAATGTCTTAAAACCGCGCGCGTACATATGTATATACACGACGAGGATGATATTTCGTTTTACCACCCACAGTCACTCCTTATCCCGGAACTTAGTCAAATGAGAAGGCTGATGCTCATCCAAGCATATATTATGTACATGGGAATTAACTTTTTTTTTGTATCCTTCCAACCGATTTTCCAGGAAAAAACTCATTCTCGAAGTCGAGTCCCTATAGATGTTCTATCGAACTCCCTAAGTAAATACTACTTATGCCTCTATTAATAGCTAGGGGAGGAAAAAGGAGCTCATAACGAGCGAAGCATTCTATCCACATGTGTAATTCCATCCTTGACAAGAATTTCAATATAATACTTGATTTCTGTCGCATTTTCAATAGTCCATCCTTATCTAATGTGTCATATATAGGAGGGCACACTGGTGCCCTCATCCACACTATCTCCAATTTCATACTTTCTTCCCTCCCTTGCAGACACTTAGGCAGCCGAGCAGCACCTCCCCCTGTGTGTTGCCATTTTACACGCGTCAAGGATAATTGCCTAAGAAATGCTTCAAAAAGTCATTCATATTCTTGGTGTATGCGTGTCGTGTCCTTTTTTCCTTCTTCTTCTACTTGTTTTTCATCCGATATTCCCCCCCAGTTTGTTTGTAGTAGGGCAATAGAGCCATCAGTAGAGCACACACAAAATACTATGACCTATTTACGCAACGGATTTGGAAGGGATATGAAATCGATTTTTGTTCGTCGTCGAACTTTACGGAATCGGCCTTATGACAAGGATTATCTTTAGAACGTACCGCTGGCTGGTGGAGGTTTCTTGTCGAATTTTTTTGGTGTGAAGACCACCCGGCAATTTTATGAAAAACTCCTCCAGCAAAAGTAATTTCGTTGGAAGTCATTGAATAAAATGAGAAAGGAGAATCTGGCTAAGCCGACTGAAAAGTCTGCGCCCCATTGCTTCGGCTAGAATTTAAACGGTCCCTAAGGCATTGCGTGTTATGATGGCATAATATAAGAAACAAACGCGAGTGCTCATAAAATGCTACGCTCGTGTGTCTGTGTGTGGCTCTCCTTGGAAAGGATTTCAATTTGAATTAAGGAAAATGACACTTTCCAAGATGCGAGCATTTGAGGCCACATTCCGCTTTTTGGCCAAACTTGCAAGTATGACACCGGGTACGGTGTACGAGTACAACTAGTGCAGCAGACTCGCACACTCTTTTCTGAGCACTCGACCTCCCGCAAAGCGCATATCGCACAATGGAAGGAACCCGAAAAACGTTAAAGAAAAAAGCTTATAGAGGACAGTGAAATGAGCAAGTGAACGATAATGATATAGCCGCCGCCATCACCTGCTTGCACCCACTATCCACGAGTAAGCCATTCAAACAGCAGCGAAAAGCTCTGCGAGTGGATCTGAGTGGTTCCCCGTTTGTTGGTTCTCATTGCCTACTGCCCGAGTGCTGAGCTATCATACCCTACATGTCATCTTGCTGTGCGCGTCTTCGTTTCGCATTGAAATTGTAAACATAACTTGGCATGACGTCACAGTAGAGGTCGGTTTGACGTCATCTGAGACGAACTTGTCCCAGAGAAGTAGAGAGAGAGAGAGAGAGCGATTTGAATCAAATATAGGTACGCTCGGGAATTGGGTTAATCGAGAGCTTTCGGTTCGGAAGCAGTAGTAGTAGGTACTGTGTTTTGTGTATTTCACAGATGCAAAGAGAACGGATAAGGACGATGTTGTGGTTGTTGTGGGGGCGCAAGAAAAAGCAACCCCTTGCGAGGGGGGCTCTGCCTAGAGAATTCGCACACAGAAAATTGAGCTTACTACAGCGGTACAGCTGTGTGTAGGAGGTTAGTAGGATGCTCGCAACACAAATGTAGGGTATGCATATGCAGGCAGTATATAACGACATTTGTGTGTTTGCATAGAGGAACTTTATAGCAGTACCAGAATAACGGTTATGTAAATTTATTTTCTGTATTTTGAAATAGTTGTGCTGGTGCGCTTGTTACAACAGTTTCACTTGTTAAGTGTGCAAAGGCTTCGAATTGAGCTTTGCTTTGAAAGACTGCCATCGGAGCTTCAGTTTTGTTTTGATTGCACAAATATTTTCTTCGTAAGAGGAACGTTTTTCAGTAATATCTTCGTGGTATAGATGTGTCGATAGGGGTTGATCCTAGGTAGGTGTTTGCTTCTAAGTGACCAGGAATGTACCTTTATCAGGTTTAGCTACCATAGTTACATATAAAAGGTCTTTCATTAAGGACTTGACTAGGTATTTATTTTTAAAATGAAATTCAAGGAAATATCTCCCAAAAACATTGTTTGGCTTGAATTACTATCAAAACATTTATGAATGGGATTCGACTTCGTTCATATGTCCATCACGGGAAAGAGTTCATCGGTCGATACGTTGAACCCTAAGTGGACCCATCAGAGACATACTTCGTCACACTTTGTGTGCCTATTATAATACCCCTCAGAGGGTATATTTATACGATTTTAACCCATCCTTAGATTTTATTTTGAAGCGTTAGAAAGTTTCTGAATGTTCTCAAAATTGTACTCTTCCAACTGACTTGTTCCTCTAGTCACAGTAACTTGGTTAATAACGTAGACGATCCTTCTGGCGCTTGTGGATACTGTTATCACATTCGTATGATATGTTTTACAGGATTTCGGATGAAGTTGTGACCCCTTCCAATTTATTTAGCGATGCTTTCTCAGACTCCAAAAAACGTTGTGTCATATTCTGTGTAAATAGTTGTTTCTCGCTAATACGTCAGTCAAATTGTTGCTGTCTTTTAAGATGTGTCAAGATCTTAGAGATACAGCTATACGCGAAAGCGGTAAGCCGTTTTTAATAGTCGACTCTAGTATGTATAGCATCACTAGTAGCTGAAAGCGACTGGTGACCGAAAAAGTCAAACCCCCGCCTAGATCCTCTGCCAGACCATCATCAGTCCTGATGCTATCAAGCATAAAAAACCGTAAAATTTCAAGAAAACTTAACAGCAGAAGTTTATTTGGACTATGGAATATAGTAGATTTAATAAATTAAATAAATTTGTTTTGCTCACACTGAAAAAATTACCAAAATTGACATAGGCTACCTTAATTATTACCACAGACTTTTAGAGTGGAGAATAAAAACTACTACCTACTAACTATATTGCGTCCCAAAAGATTACATATAGAAGAAAAAGGCCATCAAGGTTTTAAAATAAAGCAGCAGGTCTCGCAATGGCGTTTCATTTTTCTAGCTGACACTTTCTGGCAGTTTACATACTGAGCCTGTCTCTTGACATTTGACCCATAGAGACTACAGGTTATGAATACATAGAAAATATTACGAAATTGAACGCGAAACACTTTCCGTTTTACTGACTTTTACCTGAGAAATAGCTGAAATCTTGTGATCATCAAACTTGAAGTCATACTTCCTAAAGTCATATAAATCAGCGCAACTGTTAAACAGTATTTTATTGAGATTTTACAATTTTTGAAATGGATTTTGTAGGCTTAGATCCAGCTTACCTACCATTCTGAAATTACCCGTTAATTGAATCGAAATGTTATGCCTTCTAGGTTGAGGCTTAAGTAACCTATCTCCTACAGCATTGAGATCGAGATGACAATAAATCCAAATTGAGCAGGCGACACCCAGTTCATCCCAAGGATTGAAGCTGGGGTACATATGCGAATAATTTTCCCATTTTCTTATCTGCCATTGTCAACACTATGTATCTAAAAAAAGGTATAGTATTTGAAAAGGTCCATGGAAACAATACCTATACTATTCTGTATCATCACTTAAATAAAATTACAGCTATAAGCCCACGTGCATGACATTTAAATACCTCCGAATATACCCCGTTCTACAATCACCATCTCCTTTAAAACCAAACTAAGCCGCAACGTATAATTTAGGGTTATACTCTACATTCACGATTTATATAGTATTTTTTTTTTGTCTCACTTCTCTTTTGTAACAAAAGTAATTGAAATGTGTACACATAACCCAGTACCCAGTGCGACATATCCCAACTGCAACAACTACACCTATCTGAAGTCAAACAAAATAAAAAAAAGTTCGGGTAACACTGACACACATATACAGCAAAATGCCCGAATCATTTCGTACACCTACTCTCCAAAATATCACCGATTGCCCATGTGTCTGTGGCAACGTGTGCGCATACCCTACAATTGCACATTATACCACAAGCTTTCAACCTACTCAACTCCGTATCGAATGTGGTTCGGTCGTTCGGGTTCCCTCTGTTATCAAATTGTCACCCAATTCATCATCCCCCTAGCAGAGCGCCGGCTACCCCCTTCGGAAAAGCTTATATATCCACGAGAAAAAAAAAGAAACAACCGTCACTGTGCCCCAGTGATATACTAAAATAAGCTTTGCCATTTCTCCCACTCTGCCATACTAATGAATCGTGTGTAGCTATAGTGTTTTTGGCTTCTCTTCAGTATTTATTTTTTTTTGTCTTCGTTTTTTTTTTTGTGAGTAGGGGCCCAGCAGCTACACATCGTCATCAAGCAGCGCCAATTCAATTTAGACTCTCTGTGCCTGTGTACACGACTCTCTGTCCGTTTGGCATAATATCTCGGTGGAAAAGCTCGGTTCCAAATTTCAATACTATACCGTCAACAGAACACAGAGCACGCCATTCATATTTATTCTCTCGGTGTTATAATATAATTAAGCAAAAACAAATATAAAAATTTAAATGGCAAGTGCACTATAGAAGGCTGTCCGCTAAAAAATTAAAATCTACTTCAGCATCTTCTCTTGGATTACACTTGAAGTTGAATATAAAACCAACCAAATATCGTCTTGAGAAATTTTTTTCGTTTGTTTTTTTTTTATCTAAAAAGATAAAACACTCGTTCGTATCACGTATCTATCCCACTATCAGTCGTCTCGCATCGAATTACGATATCAGAACTTGTCATCATCAAAACATCAACAAACATCACGGATACAGTAAAAACACTTAAATTCGAATTAAACAAGTATAAAAATAAAATAAAGTTCAAATATCTATTCAAATAAAATTTAAAAAAATATATAACAAGTTTAACCTGCTAATCGCTCCTCAAAGTGCAAGTTTTTCGTTAAATTAAATTAAAAATCCCTGCGTTGTCGCTTGCTCTATCCGGAAAAAAACTTACGAAAAATAAATAAACAACAACTTCTCTGTGCAAAAAAAAATATATTACTAGTATTTTTTGTATTTTTCTACTTTTATATAGTGTTTTACCGATACTATTGTTGCTAAATTTATAAACAAACCCTCAATGATGCCCATCGCGTAAAATAACCATAACACAGGTGAATACCCACAGAATACGAGAACTATTAAGGACCGACCCCCTCCCCGCCCTCTATGATATCCATCAGAAATGCTTGACACAAATTCGTTGAACAGCTGATTTGCATAACAACTGACACGACACACACTGTTTTGTGGGTTGCCTTCGGTGTAAGAGCCAACTTAAAAGTGGATATACAATATACAGAACAAGGATTACCCACGACATAAATCAAGGAACAGCCAAATTCGATCCCGTGTATGTGCATAGATTCATAAAACTGTTCTTCCCACCGCCGGCCGCGCGCTCTACGCTTAACCCATATTTATATAAAAAGTACGAAAACGAATACGAATGCAAATATAGTATATAGTAAATTTATCGATGGTGTTTTTTTGTTCGCTCAAGTTGAAACATCAACTTTAATCTTTTCTCAAAATTGGAACTTGTAACACAGTGCTGTACGAAAATAACAACACGAACAGATAAATAAATTTAACAATTTACGACAACAATTCTCGAGTGCGAGAGATAGAGCAGAGAAGAGAAGAAGAAAATATTTTTAGTGCATACCTGTCTGTATCTCGATTTATCGCGTTGTATTTAAAATACTTGCCAATTATTGTGTGTTGTACATATAAATAGATAAAAACGAAAAACAAAGCAAAATAAAATAAATTCATCTGCAAAAAAGAAAGCCACATAGCATCCCCGTTTTTAAATATCGCATTTATTTCGGTTCGGTTGAAATATCTGCTAGCGCGTATATTTGTGTCTTGTTTTTTTTTTTTTTTTTTGTTTTTCTTCGACGTGCATAGCTGTACATATTTATTTTTTGAATAACAAAAAGAAAATGTTCATCAAATAAATAATTCATTAAGTATTGGAGCGAAAAATAATCCGACGAACCTGAATTAAACCAGATAAACAGCGTTTTCCAAATAACATCGAGAACCACAGCGAGAGAGAGAGCATCCCCCTTGGAAGGGTGAGTACCAATTCCGAGTATACTTGTTCTGTTTTCGTTGAATAAATTTTATTTAGATTTAATTTTGAAAAACGGGTTGTTCCTTTGCTGGTTTTAATTCCTTATACACTTTTCGAAATATCAAAAAACCGAAAAATTTCCCATATCAGTATGGTACAATATAATGCGTGTGATTTTATTAAAATTTACACAGTACAAAATTGCCCGTTTCAAATCAGTGAGATGCCAAGTCGTAGAGTCGACTTTGATATTTCCAAATCATTGTAATCAACTTTGACCTTTATGGCAGGGGAGGTTTGGATGGGTGCCCATCACTGTGTGGGTATAATGTCAAATGCCAAGAAACGTTCAAAGGCTATGCGAGAGTAGATTTTGTGGTTTTGGTTTGTTGTATTTGAGCTTCAATGGGGTTTATGATGTCGCAGCATATATACGTTTGGTTTGTGATTTTGATGTGATTGATTTTTTTTTAATACTTTCAACTTAAGACAAGTCTTTTAAAGTGGGGTTGGTTCGAGTAATTACAACCGAAACAGCAATTAAAAAACAGGTGGTCAGAAAAAACAATTATATCAGAGAGAAAAATATGGACAACAATTTTTTCAATATCATACACTTACCAACGGCATCAGATTTTAGAGCCGCTGCGCATTCGAAAAGTAGTGACCTTTTACCAATAGAAACACACTTCGAAATAACACATTTTCTGAACTGTTTGATATCCTTTCTATATCAGGAACAGGTGGAAACGGCTTACATAATCTTAAAATATTGTGACATCCTATTGCAAGCGGTACCCCCGAAATGCATACTGAGCACATGCCATCAGATGCTATCGAAAGGTAATGTAGAAAGAAATGTAGTTTCTGGTTTTGCCCTCGCACTCGTTCACTGAATCACTGCGCCCAGAGCTCCATTTAAATGAACTAAGAAAAGAATTCATACGAACTTACGTTTAATTCAAAACATAGTCTAACCTGTACGAAAATTCAAAAAGCCGAACTATGAACAAGTTTAGAGAAATTCGATTTAAAAATCTAGCGTCATTTGACAGAAAATCTGTTTATTTATCTGTTATCATGAAGTCTCAAACCGTTTATAATTTTTAAGAGGCGTAATGGGGGGAATTTGTTTGATTTGGTTTGGTTAGGTTAATTGTAGGTATCATTTAAAAATATTTTTTTGTGACTCACAAATTGTTTAAAGAGTATTATATTTCTATTGACAAATGGAATTAAATTCATTAAATGTTGTTAATAAAAACAAGGTTAAGTCAATATTATGATACACAGCAAGCATCGAATATCACTAAGGCTCAATTTTAAATTTTGAATGAGCAACATACACGCAGAAAAATCACTTATTTAAAATCAACCAACTTTCGGTTAAAAACTACCAAGTTATATTGTTAATATAGCTCTTACAGAGTTAGTGGATTAAAAATAACCGAGTAAACTTGTTTGACGAAACTCGGTTGAAAATAACCGATTTATCAATTTAATCGCCAAATTTTCTCGGTCGTAAGTAACAAACTAACTAATATAAACAGAGTAACATGGTTGATACCAACTAATAAAGTGTGTTAATTTTAACAGTATGATTTAACCTTTTTAACTCGCTAGTTTTAAAAAACAAGTGCTTGTTTATTTTCTACAGAGACTTAGTTAATTTTAACCCATTTTTTTTTAACCTAGAAAAAATTCCACTCGGTTAAGGTCAAAATTTCTGCGTGGATGGACATACCCCACATTCACGACGTACAATTTCAGTGTGATCGGACATTACGCCTTAAGCTAAATCATTTCCATGTTATTGTGGTTCCCTCGTCAACACTTTTCGTGGTAAATTTTATTAATACACACGAAAACCAGGAGTTAAAACCATTTTGATAAATGACAGTTGAATGCATTGCTCCTTACTAATAACAAATTTTAGTCTCGACTTAAAATCTACGAAAGCTCAAAATAACGACATTTGTGTGGAAAATTAAAAAACAGGCGGTCACCTACTAAAATTTAGAGTCGAAACTAAAATGGTTATTGGTACGGCCCATTGAATGCAGAGGGCTCTCCTAACGAAATCATATCTTGCACTTTGTACTAAATGTTTTTTAGGTCACAATGGATAATTGTGAGGCCATTTTGTATGGAAAATTTTGCGATTGTTCGTATTTAACCTGGACACTAAATATCATTATTATAGTATCGTGCACAGAAATTTTGAAAATTTGAAATCTGTGTGTTTCGCTAGTTGTTTTTTTTTTTATTTTAAATACCTGTAGCAGCCTTATATTATGTATATCAACGGAAAGAGGAATCGTTTGCTCACCTCCATCATGTGCATAAATCATACCTTCTACGGACTTAGAGCAAAAAAAAAAGCGAACAAATTTTTGGCACATCTGACGTCGCGAACTATTGCAACCCCTGGTAAAAATCGTTTAGAATTAGTTTAGTTCAAGAATACGTGGCCGAATGTGACGCCTCTCTATGGAAGAGCATGATTTTTTGGTTTTGATTACCTTATAATTCATAATATTTTTTTTTCACGGAACCCTGTTCAAACAAAGTATAAGTTATGCACAAAATTCACTTTAGTATTTAATAATATCAACTCTGCTGATAAATATGTTTCCCAAATCCCAAATAATTTTTTGTTATTATTAGATTCATTCTTATTTCTGAATTAAAAAGAAAACATTCAAGCGCTCAACTCAAGTAAGAATACAGTCCACCAGTTATCGAAAAATGAATCCCTTTTCAATAAATGGAAAGTATCTAATTTAGATCCAGTCTATAAGCGCCCGTTTTGGAATATGGTTGGCTGGGGCTACTACTGCTTTAAATAAACGCAGAACTGAAACCGTTCAAACGAAATTTTTTAGACTTGCTCTACGTCCCTTGTTTCGTAATAATGGTACAATAGTTTTGAACCGATTATAAGAAACTTTTTTTCTCGTTTTCATTTAAATTTTCAAACAGTTCATCAAATCCAACCCGTGATATATCTCATCAAGAGGTTTTAAACAGAACGTTTTGAATTTGACTTTACTAATATTACTTAAAGTTTTTAATTAATCTGCTTCCAAAAAAGGATATTAAATTTATGTGACAATTTGTTTCCAAACTTATTCAGTTGTTCTGAAAATATAGGCCCTGAATTGCTACAAGACTGTTTACAGTTTAAAATGTCTTTTACTTGGATTCCAAACACTTCAATCGAGGAGAATAACAAGCTTTTTTATTATGCCCACATAATCCATATAGATCATTGATTTACATAGTTTACAACAGCAGCTGGATCTCGTTTTATTGTTGTAAACCATGGATATCAATGATCTATATAGATCATCGCATCATAATAAAAAAGGCCTACTGTTCGTGATATCTTATCTGGAAGTATTGATTGTGAGAATCTATTTATGTTTGAATTTGTATGCTTCCTCTAGATCTCTTAGATTAAGGTCAGGTCAGGTTATTTGAAAGTAGCCAGACAACAGTGGATGGTCAACGTGAACCTATCTCAATTTGTATTTAATTCAATTACGAGTTGGAAATATTTTTGCACAGAAATATTTGTAAGGATAGGTAGAAAAATTTGGCCCATCACCAGTTAAATTCATATTAAGCTTATTATTATGCAACTTATTCTATTGTTTTTCGAAATATGTGGATTATAAATCGTAGATTGAATAAATGAAAATGAAAAATATATGGTTAAACGAAAAATGAGTTGCAGCAGGATAATACTAGCCGCCACGGATCTATTTTAGAACATGTATGCTCTGCCTGACAGTTAGTACTTCAACCATTTAAAAAGACACAACAAACGCAAAAGCCTTACAAGGACAGTCTTCTGACTCAAACAGTAACCTTTTTGACTGTAGTTCGCCAATTTTAGTTTAGTCGTGCCCCACTGACTTGAATTCGGTTCCAAAAGCTGTGAATTAAATAATATTGATGGAGAGTGTATGTATTTACAAATGTTTCAATCACATCACTGCATTTTGTTCCTTCTTAGATTTGGATTCTGAAATTCAAACTGAAAATAACCGACGACTTAAAAGGTCGTTTTCAACAGTAAAAATATTAATTCAATTCATAACACCAAAATGTGTAATGAATATCAATTGTCCTAAGCAGGCCTTCTCTCAACAGATAATCAAATCCATCCCAGTAGAAGACCTATAGCATTTCAGTTTTATCTGTCAGCAGTTGTTTGTGTATTCCTATTCAAAGAAGCGTTTGTAAAGCTTTCCTTCCCAACCGATACGACAGACACATCTAATACTTTAAGAAAAGAACAAATAATACCAATTAATCGAATCAATTCACGCTTCCTTCTCCTTTTCGGAGCAAGAAAATCCAAAGCAGAATAACCTACAGAACATCCTTACCACACCAGCTCTTTGAGTAGGCATCTTCGGTTCAATTTTACGTGTTCGAAATATCTAAGCAAACCTTTTAAGTGCGAGTGTATGAGTGTGCCACTACCCTCCCGCATGAATGATTATTATTTTTATTTGTTTTCGCAAGGAGTTTGCTACTGTTTTCCCCCCCTCAATGCAGACACATCCTCGTCCAATCAAAATGTATGTTAAGTGGGTAACTAAAAATGTCGTGTGCTTTATTTTCCTTGCGTATTTGAATCTCCAAGCTAAATTGAATTGTGTATCTTTTTCAAAATTTACACACTGCGCGCTCCAGTGCACTTATTTTGGAGAATTTATAGCCGAACTGGAATCTGTGTCATTTCCAGGTATAACCGAACGGAAAAAATAGGTGTGACTCGGTTTTCCGCTCACCAAAACAATGTTTGCATTCGGCTCTTCTTCTTCACTGAACAAGTGTAATTTTTAACCCAGTTACTGGAAATGTATCTCACGATACATCTCCCCGTGAGTGTCTGTATATATGTGTGTGTCAGGCACCCTACTCTTCCTGTGTATGAAGTGCATGCAAATGCAATTTACCCTTAGAGCTGCATAAACTTGAGCGCAAAAACTGGGTCAGTGTGCAAATTAATTAAACACAGATGAGACTGGCAGCGTGCAAGTGCATTACAGGAAATTTTACATGCTGCACTGATTTGTACCTACAAACGATAAGCTCTGTGTCAGCCTGAGTGTGTGTGCGCTGTTTTGCACTTAAGTACTCGGTTTTAGTGTCATGGAAAATTTACACAAAAAAAAAAAAAAAAAAAGAAGAAGAAAAATCGACGAAAAACAAGCAGCAGGTGCAAACAAGTTTCATAACAATCCACCCCTATGGTGGGTATTTGGTTGCTTTCAATGCACTTTTTGCATACATTACTAATGCGACGCGTCGATACATTGCAAATAGGTTTCCAACTTGGCAACAATCGGAGCGTTTAACATGTATGATCTACGGGTGCGATATAATTGCGCGCCGATTCAACTTTTCGGTCATACACATTCGCGTGTACAGCTCTAAGAGTTTGGCAGTTCCATTTCGTATTGTATTTGGCTAGCTCTGCTGGTCGGATGTATGTACTTATGGCAGCGTGGTCAGGAAGTGATTGATAATTGAAAAATTGAATGTAATTAAGTATGAAACTATTTTTTGTTTTCAGTTCCCTAAATACTTTTTTTGTTCATGTATACGAGTATTTTCGGAGATAGCCCCCTGTTGTATTGTGCTGTTGCGAGGAGCTTTCAGCGCTTTCAGTTAATGATCTATTGTTAATGAGTAGAGAGATATGATCGGCAGTTTGACACTGAAAACCACGGTTGAATTGGTTTGACGAACACGCAGCCCACCGTTGGACAGTTGTTTGTACGATCTTTTGTAAAAATAATGTTGTAATTAAATGGTCTTTTCAAATTGCAGTATAATGGTCTTTAAAGGTCACGGCACTATTAAAGTTAGGGGTGCCGTACGATGGTATATTGCCTCATAGTTGTGGGATGTGAAGAGTCGAAAGTATGCATCAGCGATGGCATACGTCTTACTTGAGTTGAATGCGGTCTATTCAAAACAAGTATAGAGGAAGTACTCTGTCTTACGTCTCATTTGGAACGATGATGTTATTAGTACCTTCCTCCATACCTGAGTATCTAGAAGAACTGGGAACTCAATTCACAGCTCATTTCCCTTAAAGATCGGCCTTGCCTTGCCGATAGCTGGGATCAGTTTTGCATGGATCCCGATATCGGCCATATGATGATCCATCTGTTTTGCGTGGACTAAGTTTCCTTCTCTACTTTGATGAGCTTGCTGTATAGGGCCTTCTGCGGGGCTCACGTTTAACCTCTGTCCCTCATTGCTGTGTTGCTGTTTGTCTGTTCCACACTCCCCCATGTACGTATAGCAAGTCAAATCTTGTAACACATCACAGGTGGTGGGTAAAGAACGAAAATAGCTAGTGGTATATCTAAAAATGTTGATCAACTACAAACTCATGCAAAAATTAATATTTTATTTAATAGGTAGTCAAAGTTAGACCCCTTTCCTCCTCTTAAAATGGTCGTATTCCTAATTTCGGTTCGTGTGGACGTTTACAAGCTTCCTTGGGTCGCCCCTAATTACAGTGTTTAAAGTAGTCCCCCTTCCTTTGGCAGTATTTCCAAAAATTACTTATTCATGTGGGTTTTGGCCTACTTCTGTTCATCTATCATGTTCAAGGCCATTATACGATATTTACTGCATCAAAGTTTCACCATCAAAATATGTCCACCCTATAAAGAATTAAAATTGTATTGTAATATAAATGATGGAGTTTCATTTCTGAAAGGACTCCCCATCCATATCAAAGGAACCAATTTCCAATTTTAGTGGGATAATAAACACGTGCTGCCACCTTTAAATACTCTCCTCGGACGAGCGAGCGGTTTAAATCTGAATAATTAATAAACGGTAAAATGGTGCTCATGCTACACAACTTTAAATAGAGTCCAACCCCAACGAACGATATATTTATACGATGAGGGTCCCCTTGATTTGAAGTACATAAACGAGGACGAGAACGAAAACGACTACGACACGAATACGACACAGATAGAATGTTGTTAAATCATAGTTTTTCCACAAAATTAGGTCTACAATTACGTGAGAGCCATTTTATCTGGCACATCAAGTATAGCCTCCACCCCCCCCCTTACACACAAACTCCATTCAGAAAGGGATCAGATACCGCAGTGGTGTTGGCAAAGCCATGCTCGTATTTTATACCCAACACAACATCAGGCATGCCGTGAATATTAATTTCTCTAAAAGTAGAACGCACCACACTTTCAGCTTAATTATTGTAAGCATGTAAGCTACATTTAAAATTCAGATCAACAAATTCCGGCCTACACCATAGAAAAAGAAACCAAACCTCGGTAGGTTCAAGGACATAAATACAAGAACTCTACAACGCAATAGCAAATAATGATATCCTCCATCGGCATGTTGTTTTAGGCTGCGCACATTTACACTCTCACACTAAAGAAGCGAGATTAAAGGATTTCGATACTACACAGAAAAGGGTGAAAAGAAAAAAAGCCCCAAAGGATACGCTCAAAGATATATCGTTTAGATACAAGAGACAATTTTCTTTTCTCCATTTTTGTTCTTCTTCTCTTAATAACAATTCATCTCAAAAGGTTGCACTTGGATACATTTTTTTTCACAAACATCTTCATTTTATTTTTGTATCTAAGAAAAAAATGTATAATAAGCTTTGGGATTTTATTGTCTACTTTAAAATGGAACTGAAACTTGAACTACATTCAGTCGGTATTGATTTTTTGTTGTTCTTCTTCTACAATCTACAAACGACAAAACGCCCTCAATGTATTTTCTATCACATAAGTCAATGAGGGTAAGGTTTTGCAAGGCTGGTTGCCTATCAGTGACTATGTGGTAGTTTTTCTTCGCTTTGGCGCGAATGGAATTTTCTAAATAAAATGGAAAATGAAAGAGATAATAATGTCGGCGGAAAATGAAAAACAAAATAAAAGCATTGAGGCAATTTCAGTCGAATAGCAGTGGAATTTTTCCGTTGCGGTGGGTTTGATTTTTTGTTCTCTTCTCTTTAATAAGGAAAATCGTTAGGTTGCGGGAATGGTGCCATCTGGAAAAATTCTAATTAAATATGGTTTATAAAAAAAAATGAAAAAAAATGATCAAATGGAGTATCGAAAGGATTTTTTGTGTAACATTGTATCGATGGGGAGGGGGAATTCTGTAAGCTGCAAACTGTAGTTGGAAAATTAATAAAAAAATAATACAGAAAGACGGAGATGAGTAGGTGATAAATTGGCAGGGAATGTCGGTTCGGTATTGATAAAAAGACAACGAAAGAGTGGGTTTCACGTCTGGAATGTATTTCATTATTTGGGAATTATATTCCCAATTTTTGATGCAATTATCCTCTTTTCCAGCTTTACTGGCTTAATTTGAATTTTTGCATTCCTGTGGGCTAGGAAATCGCCTTAAGCTTATCAAGCGTTATCAATCGTGTAGGGAGGAGACTACAGTAAAATAAGGGAGTTGTTAGGGTTATTTTTTTAGGGTAAAAGTGACTTCAAAAAGCTTTTACGGGATTATGTGTAAAGTCTTTAAGGTTGGTTGCTTGTTTTTCGTTCCAAGTGATCTTCGGTAGGCTTACTCTCTGTTAATGGGTCTGATGCGCACGAGCTAACAGTAACACGACTGTTTAGTGGATACAGAAGGGCATCAGCCATAACAACTAGGCAACAACAACAACAGTTGGTACAGTCTACAGGTATATTATACTACCATTATTCGTATCCACGTCATGAAGGTTTTCTCCGCTCTGCGGTGTCTAATAAATATATTTTTTTTTTATGTAAGCGTGACTAAGCAATTCCTTAAATTTTGCAATATTTTTCGAAGGCCTAAAGATAAAACTCGACACAAGAGCGGTATTGTAGTTGGCACATCGATCCGAAATTTGGGGTTTCTTTGGCCATCCTTGACCCGACAAACGAGGTATTCAATGTCGAGCACCTACAACTTCAACTCGAATTCCTTCTCAGTCTGCAGTCATATTGAAAGCCCATGATAAGGTGGTTTATTCAAGCCTTGACAAAGCTACTCTACTTGTTGCGGCGCACTTAATGAAGTATAGAGTTTGCGGCGGAAGATTGGGAGTTGAAGATCCACTTAAGCATCGTACACCCTCGACCCTTAAAATGGATAAAATAATCAAATTCTTCGCATCGCGAGCCTCGAAGGGTCCCTTTTACATTTCGGAGTCAAATCTTAATGCTGATGGTAAAGTCGGCTACATTTTCGGTGAGGGAAAAACTTAAGCAGCGTAAGTTTCTGACCAACTCTACCCCTCTAAAAATGTCAAACCGTTTCGAACTTGCAGTTTTAGCACATAACGCACGAAGGTATTTAAAAGAAAAACTCCACATCATCTTGGCATCGCTTTTGGCCTCAAACCAACATATTAGGTGAATAGTTTTTTTCTGTGAGACGAATTTGTCAATGTCAATGAATCTTTAGCTCGTATTTCTCTGGCAGTCAGCCCCTTAATTAAGAAATCAAGAATTTCAGGTGATTATACGTTTGTCAGCAGTGCTGGTTTGTTTTTGATTTCGTGCATCGCTTCAGCAGTCTCATCGCTTTGATTGATTAAAGGTCCGGAGCCATTAAAATCTCTGTTTGAATAGGACGACTTTCTCAAGAGCATTCGACCAGTACAAAAACTGCTTTCGTATGACTTCGTTCGGTTCAAAACTCATTTAAGAAATTGGTTTCATGCCGCCTTTTCAACGTAAATTTTTCTTTCAAACATCATTGAAGCACACCTGTTCTAAAAATGAAAAGGGATTCTACACCGCACAATTCGGACTAACAAAATTAAAGGACAAATTTACCATGGCTGCATTCTTGCCAGTAAATAAGGACGCACTACAATATCTGCAGGTGTATTTAATTTGTCGGAGGATTATCAAGTCGATAGAGTATAGAAGGCAAACAGGAGTGACAAGAAACGTGTTTGGAAATAGTTATTTTGGAGTCAATCAAAGTGGCATTTGTCAAATTAGACAAATCACAAGCGCTTTTAGTTTTTCGAATGTCCCGTTGCTTGTTAACTGAAATCATAACGATTTTTGTTTATTTGATGAAACAACAAAACTGAGTCACAATAGCTAGCAGAAGTTGGCTTTTGTTAAATTTGTATCATTTCTATGAAATGCTACGTGGAATTTAGCCGTCATCACCAAAAACAGACTTTAGAATGGATTTCTTACATAACTTTCTCCATTACGAAGTAAGAGAAAGATATTGTTTTCGTTTAAAATTTCTAACTCGAAATGGCAATCAATTCTGACATTACGATGATAGAGGAACTCAAAAAAGTGAGTCGCAAAATTCTGTCCGTCTGTTCATCCTTTAACAGGCCTACAGACTAAACGGCTGCCCGGATCTCGTTCAAACTTCGGATTTGGAGTTTGCGGGCTTACAGTTCGGGGCGTTTTTTTTTCTATCCATATAAAACTTTCGTACCACTTTGATTTGATCGAAAAATTATCTAACGATTTAAGCCAAAATTGATATTTAAGCTTATGTAGGTGAGCTTACCATGACTGCATACCCAGTTGTTGGCTAACGAATAATGGTACCTTTGAAATTTCGACATACATATCTCAAAAACGGTCAATACGATTTTAACAAAAATTAATTTCGTATAATCGTACAATGAATATTTGAAAATAGTAATATGTATTTATAAAAATTTAGTTTTGTTTAGTTTACTTGAAAACGGCAACAACGATTTCGACCAAAGTGCAAGCCTTGAGTAAAATTGATGTTTTCAAAATTACTAGCCGTGTTTTATTATCAGCCATGATCTATATAGATCATCGATTTACATGCACTTACAACAACAGCATATGATCCTGCTTCTCATCGAGATCATGAACCATGATCTGAAAATTATTTCTACTATTGCTCGCAGCGCTGTTTGGCGCTGTTTGTTTCTTTCTTGAATGTTGGTGTGCCTGTAAAAGATAGCCACACAGTCACGTTGCCAGACTAAAAAATTCAATACTCTTCATAGCACAAAAAATCAATAAGCATTTTTTTACATCTAATAAATTTCGCGCCCTTGGAGATTTTGCTTTTTAATTCTGTAAAGGTATGACAAGCCCAGCGAAATATTCCATAATTTTTTAAGTACCTAAATGTTTAACAAAAAATGTTTATGAAATGTGTCGCTGTCGCAGTTCGTAAATAATTATTGTTTCACAAGTTTTCCGGCAGAAAGGTGATAGTTGTTTTTTGTTTTTACATAAAGTACAAATCAGGTACAAATGTCCAGAAAATCTCGGAATATCTAATGAAAAATGTAAACTAGCAGGCTGTTTTATAACTGCAACTGTTTTCGCCGAGTTTTTTTTTTGGACAAATAGCTTTAAATTTACGTGAAATGACGATTTTATTTTAACAATCAAACGTATTTTGTGTGTGTTCAGGGAGAGAACTATGGTATTATTATGAAAAGTATAATGCTTTGTCTAAGAATTATTCCAATCTAAACGGACCAGATGTGTAAACTGCGGTTTTCATTATATTTCGAACTGATTGTAAACACTTTAAATAAGTTCTTAAAAAACTCTCACCTTCAAAAATTAAAAATGATTAATCTGACTGATATGGCAACACCTCCGACAAGCAACTGAAATGTCGTTGTACAGAATGTTTGCAATATGGCTGGTAGCATGGTCGTCTTTTGAAAGCAACTGTTGCCACAACTCGTCTATGATCCGTATTGTTTTATTTTCGTGATCTGATTCGGATCAGATCACGCTGATAATAAAACACGGCTACTGTGTCATTAATTTTCAATTCTAAGCACCGACAACGCAACACCATTAAAAAACCATTTAAAAACAAAGTACCTAAGTACCCGACCAATGGTTTATAATCGGTTTTCAGCTTAATAGTTAAGCAATAGTATTTTCCAAGCTAAACATTGCAATATTTGGTATTGTTTTGTCTGCTTAATCTTACAAAAACCGCTCTAACGATTTTGACCAAAATACATACCTACTGAAGATACCATAAATATTCTAAATAACATCAAGTACTTAGTTTTCTCCCAATAAGTGAACACTGTAATCATATTCCAGTCAAAATTAAAAACATGTCCTAGCAGGTCAAAAACAGAGAATCCTACTGTACGCTTGTCCTGGGGCACTGCCCCAATTAGAGTGTTGCCCTTATTGGGGCTTCACCAAATCAAACAGTGCTAGAGTCAAATAGGTGTGAGTTATATATATGGAACTAGCTGATCCGGCGAACTTCGTCCCGCCCAAATTCGTTAGGTATTGTAATGAAAGTAATAATTTCGAGCATGCACAATGCACATGCTATTTTATGTAGACGCTTAAATACCTCTTTCGTTGGGACAAAATTGCAAAAATTCCGCGGCAACGAAATCAATCCATTCGATGCGTCGACAGGAACATGACCATTACCGATATTTAGCAGTTGATTGGAGAAGACTTCGGCAGATGGATCATTTAGCAAACATGCGATGTCGTCAGCTAAAGATTCCTCAAAGCATTGTTCTCATCGGCAACGGTCGATCGTGGTATTACTGGTAGCGTTTGCCGGAAATTGCCTGAGAGTAAAATCAATGGAGCCCCAAAACGTCGTGCGTCATTATGCAGATCTTTCATATTGCGATTCAGAGCTTCTAACGCACGCTTATGCGACATTGTGCATTCGTCCTAGATAATAATTTTGCTTGCTACCAAAACTTTGGCCATTGCTGAATGTTTCGCTATGTTAAATGTTGGTTCTTCAACCGCTTGAAGGTTTAATGGCAATTTCAATGCCGAATGAGCTGTTCGGCAACCTTCCAGCAGCGTAGCCGCTATTCCAGAAGATACCATCGTTGCCAGTTATGGTCTTATTAGTCAAATTTCGTGGATAACGCTTGCAACACTTGCCGTCGACCATGCACGGTGATTGTATGTTAATGGCGCCACACGGTCTATTAATCATGTTTGTAATTATGACATCATGCAGGTCTGGATCGGTTTCGGGACCTGGAATCTCGGCACATATGATGTCATTAATTTCGTCTGGTTGCATTCTTTCGACTAACCAAATGAAAATGTGCGCATGAGGCAAGCCTCTTTTTTGCCATTCAATCGAATACATCCAACACCGCACACCTATCAACTTGGTTGGTAAGCCTTTTCCCTTCTCTCTCTATACCGGTACCGAAGGTGTAATGGTACCTTTGAGTTGCCCTCCCCATAACCCTATATTCACTAATGAGCAGAATACCACGATTGTTACTCGCTCATTTTTCGTAACAACCCCTACGTACAAACTCAAAACGCTCAACAACTCCTGTTGCCTGTCATCATTGTCCACGTCATTTCAATCACCTCAACTTACTCACACATAAATATTTATGCAAGGATCCTGAAAATACATGTCAAACGAAAATGATGGAAAGGATGGAAAGTATCTACTCCATTTCAAAAACTTACAATGTAACATAGTAAACATAAACAAACTTATTAGGTAGGTTATATTTCAAAAAAAAAAATTTCAAACTTGTTGACAACAACAATTTGCTTGGAAAATAATTAAAATAATTGACAACAACAATTGCTTTGAAAATTTAAAATATTTTTTTTTTTGTATTTGAAGTGTCACTACTCGATTTCTACCCATTTTATTTTTTTCCAAAGTGCTTTTCCCCATGAAAAACGAAGATTGTGCCTACAACGCCACCGGTTGAGAATTTTCCGACTTTTCTTTTTTCATAAACCATCCCTGATTGCAGACGGATAAAACACAACAAAAATCATTGAAATCGGTTGAGACGTTCGTTAGTTATAAAGTCACAACGCACTTGCAACAATTTTATATATATAGAGATTCAAGATGCTCTATTCAATTGACATTTTTCTCGAGGTTTACCTTTCCTCGGATTGGGTTGGCAATCCAAATTGGTAGTGACCTTCAGGTTGCGAAAGCTCGACCATTAGCTATATAATGGTACCACGGGAGAATGGGTCAGCCCCTGTACCAAAACTGGTGCAGCCCCACCATTTGAGGTTGGATTCGTGGGGGCTGTGGTTTATTCCAAGTGCGGAGACAAGTTGCGTTCCTTCAGAACGAAGAGGTGTTAGATGGGCCTCGCCTTTAGCAATGGGTCTGACTGTTTCCAAACCGAACAGCAAGATTAATTCACCAGGGTCGGTACTTGTACTGTACTAAAATAGTACAGTAGACGCTTTTAGCTCTCTAGCCAGAACTTGCGACAATTGCCTGTTACTGAGAGCTTTAACTTTTAAAAACTTATGTTGTTATTTGGGACATCCATACAAGATATATATCCAAATTTTGTTTTCCTTTATCTGAATTAAAATTGAGCTCTATTTTACTTGGAAGCATACAGGTTGTTGACTGGGTAGATCCAAAGCTTATCGAATCAATCACCATTGATACCACCAAGCCACCGATAAACAGTAAACACCCATAGAATATTTCGTTGTTGTCATTCAAAATATACCTTGAAATCAGTCATCGCTTCGCACAAATTATTTAGTCAACTTGATAGGTGTTTGTATCGAAGGTTGACTTTTAACTCGACGGTGTTTGTTGATAACCAAAGAGCCAGGGATTTGTCCTAATCCAATTCGTTAGTTCCAATCAATTCCTATAGTTACAGATCGACATAATATTCAAATCAAACTCCAATTGCAGTCGTTAATATTTCTCGTGACCTTCATCTCTCCACTTCATACCCAACCGCTAACGACAGGAAAAAAAAAATTCTTACAAATTGAACCTGACGAAATGCTTCCCATTTGTAGCTGCCAAACGCACTTCGCGTGTATTTACCTTTGCTCTAGATTTTATTAGCATTTCCCAACTTTTAACATTATGATCCCATATCACACCTTACTGTCTCTAACCTCATCTGCAAATTATCGCATCCGTCATAATTAATCCAAGGTATACATTTGGTACAAATTAGAAGAAACAATAAAGTAAATATGAACTAATTAATGTACGACACATATCCATCCGTCTCTACCCGTTCGTTTGAGGTATACCCTAGCTCCTAGTTGCGCTACATCAATAATAAAGAATCAACAATAAAATAATTATTATATTCACAAGGGTTGCCATTTAATATTCCGTCATAGATATGTCTCGCATTAAGAGTAACAATAACAAATGAAAATATGTATCTCTTGCGGTTTACCTTTAACTCTTCGTCATCGCTGCCGTTGTATGTGTAGTGTATCTATTTTTCCGCATCGTGTCGTGTGTCTCGTGCCATGGACACAGATAGAATGGGAATGAACGTAAAACCAAACTTCAAAGCAACTTGAAGTTTGTTTGCTTGACAAAATCTTAGGAAACCCCATCAGCAGCGGTTTCAACCTATGTAAGTAGGTTTATTTATCTATTTTATTACCATTTTCATTTTCAACTTCAACTACTCACTTTAGAGGTCATTCATTCTGCCATTCGAGTCGGGCTGTGACTCTGGGGATTTTGTAATTTGTTCGACCTTAGAGGTAACCTAATCTGCTTGGTGATCTTGAAAGCTTGTACGATGGGTGCTCCCGAAACATGCTCGAAGTCTGCACTGGCTGTCAGCGTGATTAAGTTGTAATTTTCTGCCACATTAAGTCTGTATAATTGCGCTTGCTCTTTCGCTTTTTTTAGTTATAATTTCATTGCACTTTTTGGCAAAACAGAAAGAATAAAATGGAAATTGTGACAAAAGGTACTTAAGCTGTCCTTTGTCCATCTAAATGCAATATTGATTGACTGGCAAGTGCTCCAGATCTTTTCTATAGAGAGTCATATTTTCTCAATTAATGTTTAAGACACCTTACAATGGACAGGTGAAGATGACACACATCTCGCCGGTATTAGGTAAGAAAGTCTACTTTCAACGAAATTGGCGATATTTGTAAAGGTGTATTGACAATTTAGGAACTGCATGCGTTAAATGGGGTTTTATCGAAAGTTTGCGCAGCACATTGGCAAAAGTGAAATTTGGAATTTTTGACAGCATTATCTCTACTTTTGCTTAGAATTGTTGTCTATGCGCCATTGGGTTCAACAACAACATAAATAAATATAAATTAGAACCATGTAGCTTTCTCGAGTGTGCGGCACTCTGAATGGGGGGATTATTGACTGATGGGTTAAGTATGTTTATTTACGCAATCATATTGGGCATTTCCACGAAATGGGTGCCTAAACAGAAAGAGCTTTCCAAGAGCAGAGGTGGTGTTTAAAACAAAACAAGTGTAGATGGAAATATTCTTTCATGTGGTAAGAGTGATTTTTTCGTGAGAGCAGCTTCTTATGGGAAGGTATTCTTATAGGTCTATATGTGTAAAAGAGTATTTTTTTAATCCCAAATGTCCCAAATAAGCGAAGATCTGATTAGATCTATAGCGTCTCACAACCGCTCATTTGTGTGGATTTGAACCTTAAGAACGAATAGAACTGACAAAGAATTTAATGCCGAGTACAGGTAGTAAGCAAAAACTTCTCTAAGACTTAAAATTTAATGGATATCACTGTGATAAATATAGAGGACTTTCGGATTCATAGTTTAGGTAGTCTGACAGCTGTCTGACTATATGTGTTTCAGTTTTTATTGGTCCAGAGTGGTCACGTGTATAGCTTTTGCAGTTGATGTTTATGGATGGGAAGCCGACAAATCTAGTCAATAAAATCCTGCCTGCATACTCAGTTTACATTTCGAAGAGTCAAATTAAAAATAAACATACTGAAGAGTCGAAAAAAGGGCCGGTGAGAGAAAAAGGTGTAATTTCTGAGGCTACTCTGGTAATTTAGAATTTTCGCACAATATTTAACAAACCACTAGTTCGCATAAGACATTAATAGTGTTGTGATAGGCAACCGTGTGTTATTTTAAATGTACTTGTTTGAAAACAGCAATTTTTTTTTTGATTAATTTATGAAGGGCGCTTTCCAAATAAAAAATTACAAAATCAAACAAAGGTTACGCTGATCGCGAGAATACAGAAACAATTCAAGTTGCTTAGTCAACGCGTTCGGATTCATAGTCCCGACAAATCTAGTTGACGTTTTACATAAACTAGGTATCCGAACGTCCCCATTCTCTGATTCGTTCTCCTATTTGACGTTGAGATATTAAATTGAAATGTCAGTAAGGCAATGATTAATTTGCTCGTAGGTATCTCTTACCTCAATGGAGATGCACTGGTGAGGTATTAGGTTGGGTTAGGTTTACGGGCTGGTAGAACAGGTTGAGCCATACTGCGCCACACGAAGGTCCTTGGTTTCACCTGCTGGATGTACAATTTTTTATCTGAAAATATAAACCTCATGGGACAGGAAGACCAAATTGTTTCAATCCTCAATGGAAAAAGCATTTCAAGCAGAATCTAACATCGCTGATAGCTTCTTATTTAATATTCGACAGTGGTTTGAGGTAACGTATTTATAAAGCTTAGTTATGTATGTATGTATATAAGACATTGTAGTATTGCGAGATCGAAACAGCATTTAAAAAATAGCCTTCGGTCATTTCTACTTTCTTAAAGGATTGCATGTATTTTTAAGGAACAGGGAAAAAATTTTAAGATCAAATTAAGAAAAATTAACGCAGAATCACGAAAAGTTTTTCGAGTTTTAGAGCTTAGCTCAGGATTTACTAGTACAGTACTAGTTGGCCTAGTACTGCATTTCATCACAAACATTTTCCAATGTGCTGTTGTTTGGTATGCAAAACTGATAAAAAAGACTTCATGAATATGTTTTCTTTACAAGGTAATTGATAAGTTCGAACAATGAACATGTGTTGTCACAATTGGAAAATGTAAGCCCATTTTTTTTATGCCGAAATAGTTGACCCGCTTCGTTGCAAAATAGTTGGCTTATGCGTTATTTCAACGCAGGTGTCTCAAGTGAAGCATACATTGACCGCAGTCGTAATCAAAGTTCACCATGGCACGCGGCAAGTGCTTATCGGAAGACATGCGTAAATTAATAATACAAAAATTAAAAAAAAACCTTTCGGCATATGATATCGCAAACATAATTGAAATTTCGAGGTCATCAAAGCGAAATATAATTAATTTATTTTAGAACGTTAGTCTTTTCTTCGAACCTCGGTATAAGAAATATTAATTAGGCCAACTGCTGTGTCGTATAAGATCTTATTGAGTCATCATTCAGTGGTGGTAGATAGCCAAATATTTCTTGCAAATTTCAGATTGTAAAGTAGTGTTCGAGAAATTGACCTATTGATGTTGTAAATTGCCCCAAACCATGTAACAAATCATTAGAAATAAAGGAAGCTCGAATAAATACTTTTAATCGTAAAATTCAATAATCAGAATTTTATATTCTTCGCCACTTTCATTGTCAAATTATAAATTTCTATATCAATTCAAGAAAAAATCGTTGCGATTTGCGAAAAATATATAATTTGTGAATTGAAACTTGAAATTTTGCAATTGGTGATTAAATATTCTCGGCGCAGTGGCTTAGGGCTTAGTATGTCTGCGAAGTCCCAGGTTCGAATCCCGCAAAAACCCAAAATTCCAACTCTGGGTTTTTTCCACTGCGCTACCTCTCGCGAACGTCTGACAAACATCCAGGAGTATAACTGTCTTGAAAGAGTATCTCAATTAGCCGTTTGGGCTCGGCGTAAAATTATACATCCCTTTCGTTCGCTCCAAAAATGAAAAAAATCCCACAAAAACGAATGGTTGCGAGAAGCTAGGTATATGGTCTCTAAGGTCCGGTTTTGCGCCAAATACATTTTTTTTATTAATATGTAATTCTTTCCATGAATTTGAACAAAATCTTGAAAATATTAGGATTTAAATTGCATTTTATTGCTGTTCCCCTGAAAATGGTCTATATACATCACGTGGATAAAAAAAAAACCTCTATTATATTCAAAGACAACTTGTTTTTAGTATTGCTTGCTTGATGTACTTTCGGACTTCTGTTAAGCAAAAACAAGCAACACTTATTCAGTCTGAGAGAGTGTGTTTTTTAAATGATTCAACCAATGCAAGGAAGTTTCGCATGTCCTTTGGATATTGTGTGACCCATTGCTTGATGCCAGGAATATATGAATGAACAGGCGAATGAGGCTCTTTAAGCACAATATCTGTAGGCCTCCACATATTACGCAAAAGATTTACGAGTACGAAGAGATACCTCATAAAATGTCCATAACTCGTTGTATCTCGAAAACCCTCTTCCATTGAGTTTGATTTAAGTTCATGTCCCTGTTGGCTTTTACAACATTTTCCCACTGCATTTGGAGAGCTTTGCTCGAAACACTCAAGCATGGAGATCATGATGTACGAGTACCATATTCAGTCTCCGTAACAGTTGACATAATCTTAAAAATATTTTCCAAACCCTATACTTATCGTCTACAATCTATCGTCCACACTGCATTTGTTAACTATTCAAGAAAGAGAGTTTCACACTCGCACGACCATTAAATTGAAATATTTCACGGATTCCTTCTTCAGAAACGTCGAATATGATTTTCGAATCACTATCCTGAGAGGCATAAATCAAAATAATAAGCAGGTCCCACCCTGACCCTCGGTTACATATAGATTTTTTACTACGCATCACAGTCCGCCGTTTCAAACCGAAGGCATCCTTCACACTACGTAAATGCGTAAGGATTTACTTGCACAGAAGAAAAACAAATCGTAAAATCTACTGCTTTCGCAAAAGAAAGGCCAAATGAAAAATGCCCCAAAAAAGGTTACGTATACGCTCCCGTGTACGGAATGTATTTTTTTTTTTATTTTTTAAATAAATTTACATTTCTATGTAATGAAACTTTTTTTTTATCTAATTTTTGTAAGTGCGAATTGTGGAGGAAAATAAGCAGAAACAGAACAGACTAAAAACAATTTCATCTTACAAGGCCAGGAATAATTGAAAACAGAAGAATACAGCCAGAAGGAGGAAAACAAATGATTAACATAAAACGCATAGTACTGGTATATATTTGTTTTCTTATTCGCCCACACATACACTCGGACAGGGAATAGGTTATGATGTGAAAGCTTCTTGCTTTCTTTTAACAATAAATTTACACTAATTAGAAATAATTAACATTCTCTGGCACTTAGACAAATAAGACGAAGAGAAGAAGCTGGAAAGAAAAACAATTAAAACAGGCTGTTGACGTGTACATGTACACTCTGTACACTGAGTACGAGTATCAGCAGGCATCTGAGAACGAGCACCCTTTCTGAAGGTTGGAAATTGTGTAGCTATTTTAAAAACGAAGGTCAAACGAAGGGATGTTTATCTAGTTGGTCTTTATGATGGTAATTTTTGTATGGGCCACAAAGGGCCATTACAAGCTGATGAATTGTGTTTTCTTTATTTCTGCCAACTTGCGAGTACCCACTATATAAAAAAAATGAATGAACTTGATGCTTTGTCAAGGCTAACGAATCAAACGAGATCAAAGGGCTTTTGTGTGTGTGCTTTCAATGTCATAGAAGACGTGTCAACGTGTAAATAAAATTAAGGGTGTCTGGGACGTGAATGGCAAATATTTGCCAGCTTCTCGTGAGCAATGCTAGGAAAGTCGAAAAGTCTGTTCGGCCTTTAGAGGTTGTAACTACACTTTCGTCTAACGAACTTATGCAAATGGTTTGTTTGTTCCATCGAAATATGATAAACTTATTATGCAACTTTTGTCAGGATTTTGCTTATAATCATAACTGAAGTCAATTTCTTACGAAATTTAAGAAATACGAGAGGTGGAATAATCGGCCAGCGAAGACGTCTTACTCTAGCTGAACGGCAAAATTACCCAACGGACTATGTGAGAAAGTAGCTTCTAGAAAATTATATAAATTATTCGTCAAAGGTGAAGATCTATGTCTCATAGATCAGAGAATGTGATGAAGTAGCTGATAAAAATCTGAAAAGGGCATAAAGTGGTACATAAAATGGCTCGATTTGGAGACTATGCGGTAGCTCTAACACACAAACAGTTAAAAGAATGGCTAGGCGTGCTTGGTATACCCTCTTGTAGGTACCTTGGATGGTTGAAGGGAGCGAGTTGGCCACTTCAAATCGGCACATTCAATTCCTCATCACACAATGGTCCACTTCACGCTCAAGACAACTCCTTCGGTGTACACTATCCCTGTGGATGTACCTATTATAGCTTACAAAAGTTTGGTGCAAAAACCGTCAATGCCTTTCGAGTGGCTTTCTTTTATTATGGTAGAACATGTCGACCGTAAATCGAATGAAGTTTGGCGTACTGAGCAACCATTAGCGAAATAAGTTTTGCATAAGTCTCAAGCCTTGTTCTGGCTTTAGTTAAATATAGCAAACTACTTAATGAAGGGTCATTAGTGTTACAGCTTCGAAAGTTAAGCTAAATAAAACACACACAGCGGTACAGTTTTGATGAAAATTTTATTTTGTATCTTGCCACTAAGTGTGAAAAACAATATCATTCAAATAGCCAGCTCGGGAAGATTTGCAGCATGAGATTCTTTTGAGGCAACTTTTAACCACTTTTTCCCACATTTCAGGCGGTATCCAGGCCATAACTTGAGTAATTTTGTTTTTCAATGCATCTAGAGTTCGGAAATTATTCGCGTAGACACGTTCTTTTGCGTAGTCCAACAGAAAAAAATCTAAATGTGTCAAATCGCATGATCTTGCTGGCCAATTGCCGTCGCCAAAACGTGAAATTACGCGACCAGGAAACTTTTCAGGCAATAAAGGCCATAATTGGTCGGTTTTGTGTGGATCCTCGTCTCGTTGGAACCACATGTCGTCCAAGTCATGATCTTTAATCGCCGGGCAGAAAAAAAATCATTCGACCATATCGCTCCGAATTGATTGTAACTGTCTGCCCATTGACTTTTTCGAAGAAATACGGACCAATGGAAATATTTTCGAATGAGAGTGCATTACGATGGTGACAAGCCTTACGGCTTCAGTAACGCTTCCACTCTCTTCAAACTTCTTCCCAATTTTACAGATTTCCTGCGTAGTCGGTGGATTATGATGAACATAATCATCGCGTAAAGCGCGAAGAGTAGCTACGTTTGAATCACTACTTTTTTAGTAAGTTTTAATATTCAACGCGTTGTTCAAATGTTAAGCGATCCATTTTCGTAAATGGCAAGCATTCAACTGATATTATGACGCTTCAAATGACAGCTGAGTTTCACAGTTGTCAAATGCCAGTACTACCAACTTGAAACCCCAAAATCAATGACCCTGTACAAGTCACCTCTACGTTTTCAAACTCATTGTCGAAAATTTCGAAACGAAACCTTCGAAAAAAACATCCAGGAGCCTACAAACGGGACATGGACAATTCAAAATCAACCAACAGTGTGCTAATTGCATAGTGAGCTCTGTTTTCTCCTTCTGAATTTGAGTTGGTATATTTTAGATCAATATTTCACCTCGATTTAGAGGTAATTTTGAAAGTAAGCGAGCACAGCTTCGACCATCGCTTGGGCACTTTTAACCTCAGGACTGTAGCTGTTGATTCTTGATGAATTGTGTGTGTCACTGTTTGAGACACTTGATCCACCAAACAAATTTTGCACTCTAGTGCACATGAGATATTAGTATCGTCGCGCATTCATTTTAGTGACATAGAAGCTTTTCTTGCTGAAAAAACACATACAATGATAGTGCATCTGGGTGGATTGTATATATCCGAATCAATCACCACCACCGGCCCAATTCCATATTCACATGTTTATTTGACTAACACCGTCGATTAAACGTTGACCTTCGTTATTTCCCATGAATTGTAGATTGAGTCGGTTGAAGCTGTTCACTTAGTATCTCAAGGTCACAGTATTCTAGGAGTACTTTGCGCAAAACAAAACCAGGAGTTGCCGCTCCTCAAAAACTTGTCTCCTGTCTCCCAAATTCAATTTCCCGCATACTTGCCTGACAGACGACATCCAGCTTTGGTTACACCAATTCCAAGCCCATAATGAGTCAGGAGCGACGTGAAACGGTTTCTCCTACCATTTCTCACGCAGATTTATCACACCCAAAACAAATCAAGTGAATTAATTGATCGTCAGCGGTCAGCCACCGCCACCTTCAGTGCTAATTTATATTCCGTTTCGCAACAAGGCCTTCTTCAATAACTCAGTTTAATCGATTTATTCGATGAACGGCGATTGAAACGCTCAAGCCACGCTCTAGATATGTATCACAGAAAACGATAAAAAAAACACAAGCGACTTTGATCTTCAGTTGTGCGCCACCACCTTGAACTTAGGAAAAACAAAATACCATTCCCACGTCTTAGCCATTTCAACTGTTCAATCAGTCGAATAACTTCAAATCGATAAATCGTTTTTTTGCGGATAGTTAAATACCCGCCCTCTCAGCACACAGCCATGGTATCTGTTGACTTTCGCTCGGTGTTATTTAAAAAAAAGTGTAACGCGCTACTGGGCCCGGGCCTGGGCCTATACTACAGAACCGTTTACAAAGTTAAACCATAATCCATAAACAAGTGGGGAGTATCTGCAATTCAAGCGTATCTAATTAACCATCACAGTCGACTACAATGCGAGTTTAATATTGGTATACCAAGCGAAGGCGAGTGCGCCAGCATACGGCGATTGTACTTCAATCTGAAATTCATATCGTACAATTGTCGGTTTTTCATTCTGGATTCACAGCGACCGACCGACATCGACAACGACATCGGTTGGTGCCACTCAGTGGAACTGTGTCAGGTTCGCATCCATTATGTAGGTCTACCTTCGACCGGCATTATGGCGACGGTGGTGGTGGCGTCGGAGACGAATTGAACTTTTCGAAGGTCTTCTCTTTGGAGGCGGGCTGCACTGAAACAATGCTTGCTGATTAAAATTTGTGTGTAGTTGTAGTTGACTGCAGTCAATGGCTGCAAACTGTTATCAGTTTTGAATTTCGCTTCGTAATGACAAAAAGAAAAAAACGTTCTTAGGTTCGTTCTCAAAACTGGATTGGCTTATGCCACTGTAACCGTATTACATAAGTGGTTCGTGCGCACCTTGGGCAGCTGATTATATCACTGATACTTCAGCCGTGATGATGATTTTCGATTTAATTGTGAGGTTGGATAAGTGTACAAAGCACGATGGTTGTGTATACAGTATAACTCGGCTGGGACTTTTTTTTTCATTCCTTTTACACTGGATGCAGTTTTATGGTTTCCTTGGCAGTTTGCTTTTTTCGTGGCCAGATACTGACGATAGTGTAGTTGTAGGTGGCATTCCAAGCTTAACCACACTGATTTGTTCTAGTTGCGGTGGTTATGTGGCGCATACCGGCTGCGTAATTGAAATGTGTTATGAAGGCATGTGGGGCAGTATTGTTACGTAGGGATTACCGAATCGGAGAGAAGTCAATACTGTGAGGGGTGCTCTGGGGTCGCTCTTGAATCGATTTTTCTCCAGGTGCATTCCTACAGTCCACCAGAGTAAGTTACAATCAATGTGGCCTTGCACGTTCTGTTTTCTTTTCCTCTGAAAATACTCAAAAGCGTTCGCTGAACTCTGGGTAAAAATAAGTTGCAGCATTAAAAAAAATATTAAAAAGTATTTGAATGTGCAACGAACGTGATGTACTGGTAGTAACGCGCAATATTTTAAACGGTACCTCGACTGAAGGTGTCAGCCGTTATAAGGTTTGCATACCTCAAAAGATTGGAATAAAATTTCCCTTATTATAGATTTCAATTATGAAGAAGTATCTTAAGGACAAAATCGTATTCGTTGGTGCTCGTGCAATTGAACAATACTAAAGCCCATTACAAAAATAATGCAGCTCAGTAATAACCTCGATTGGTAGCAGATCGCCTAGGAATAGTGGAAATGATACCGTGTGTTGTGTATCTATTAGTCAATCAATTCTGATGAAAAAAAGTTAGTTTCGAAATTCTGTCCACCTGTCTGCCTGTGCGTATGCGGCTGAACGGCTGCCCGGATTTGGTTCAAAGCAATTGCAGTTTGTGCGTCTACAGTTAGGGTCCGTTTTTTTTTTTTTTTTTACGGTAACCTCAATATTAATGGTACTTCCCATATAATATTTTCATACCATTTTGATCTGTTCGAAAACGGCTCTAACGATTGATACTTGAGCTTAAGTACGTGAGGTTAACATGACTGTGTACTCAGCTTTTAGGTAAAAAATCGAATAACTTTTGAAAAATGGACAAAAAATGCAACAAAAAAGAATTCAGTGCTGGAATCGGTTGTTTGTGGTTTTGTATAAATTTTTCGAATTTTAATTTGATTTTGAGAAGTGGCAGAATGGCTGAAGCGAGACGGGTCCACTGGTGTGTCATATTTGTGGACTCTCTGAAATGTGCATCCGGTCATCTGCCGCCGGAACTAAAACCATGCGCCTCTGATGGAACCGAGTTGGTGTTTGGAGGTGTATGTGAAGAAGAAATAATATATAGGTAATTAGTGTTATTGTGCGTAGTGTTCACTGATGTACCATGAATCAAATTATCGTCTCTAATGATCGCCAGATTTGGCTCAGCTCTGTGCATGTCTCATGCGGAGGAAGTCTTCCCTCCGCTGGGATATGTAAAGAGAGAAATCCTCCTGCACTTCACCTCATGGGCTGAGACTATATGGTTAAACCTGACGAACTGCGTCATTTCAAGGAAGATCTGGCCAACCTACGATGATGCCAAAACAAATAGCCTTTTAGCCAGAACACGTATAGATGTCGCCAGACTAACGGCGACATTGGCCTTTAGGAACTCACGCAGCCAAGCTTGGCATCCCCCACAATACCCACTGCCGTAGTTGTGCTGACACTAACAAGAGTGAAACGGTGTTCCATCTCTTTCGTGAGTGTCCGGCCCTAGCCAAAACCAGGCGCAGTGTACTAGGTCATCCCTTTTTTGATGACCTTTCGGCCATCCAAAGCATCCACTTCCACAAGATTATCAAATTCCTCAACTCCACAGGCTGGTTTTGAGCTCTTTTAACTTCCTTTACCCCCTTTTATTTCAGGTTCCGTTATTTTGTGGTATTTAGGTAACGTTCGAAGTCACTGTTCGCCGTTAAATCTTTTCTTCCATCGATCGATAGAAACTGAGCAGAATACCACCCGAATAATCTTTGTCTCTATATGCTTCAAGAGGTTCTTCTTCTGATTTCGCCAAGGTACTTGCCTTAAATATTCAGCAGGTGGATTTGATTAGCTACAAGCTGTTTTGGGAAATATTCTGGGGCAGGTATATAAATCCACGAAATAAAAATTTTATTATGGAATCAAGCTCAAAATTGTTAAGGACTTACATCCCACCGAAGTGGGACAAAAATATTCTTACTGTATCGAACTGCATGTATCGAACTGCATGAGTATTGCAACTCTGCAGTCGATGTATATAGCCACTATGTATATAAACTTAACGAAAGACCGAGAAGGTTCTGAGATTTGTATGACGTAAGTCAGTCTTTCAGCAGGAACCAACCGAGAAGGTTGTATGAGATTAATAAACAAAAGTGGTTTTTTATAACATTTTTCCACTATAATTGTCTTGTCTTTTATTTGTCTGATGGTTTAAATTTGTTTTCCTCGGATTGTGACGGGTAATACTTCTTGTGCGTACAATTTCGCTGAGCTACGATACACTTACCTCAGAGACTATGAGTTTGCGCAGTAAATACTTCCGCGGCGTCACATTCAATGGAATTTAAAGGACAATTGCGTCATCTGCGTGAGCATAAATTTCGCTCATTTCAAAATACCACAAATTTTCGAACCTCAAGACTGGCTTGCTTGTGCAACTGTCAATATCTCAGAATAGCGCGATTCATTAATTCATTATGTAAACTAACCGACTGTGACTACATGCAATCTGCGGCAGCTCTTTGTCAATCTAAATCTTTAGACTTGAAGCGCATTGGCGGCATAAACTGCAATGTTACAAGATAATAGTGTAATTATTAAATGGGAGCTGAAAGATTTCTAAATAGTAATGATTTCCGCTTGATGATTGTTCCTGTAGTGATTTGTTTACTGACATCACATACTGTGATTGTAGGTATTATAAAAGAATGACGCATGTAATCTTACACAGTTGTTTCCAAAACCAATAACTGTATTTTAAAAAACCTTCCCAAAAATTCCCCCTAGCAAGTGGAATCTATAAATCCCTCGTTTCTGACAGTTGTATATGTATAATTTATATTCGCTATATAAGCGCAGCTTTGCCGTAAATATGTCATTCTAAGCGCTTTGTGTCAAAATTATATTCAAACAACTGAAAGACTCTTATTCATAATTTTCTAAACCGATTTTTTTTTTGCGGACACGTGCTTCGTGCACGTTGGACTTCCAATGTAACTACATTTGTCAAATGTGGAATTCGGGAAACAAATACGTGCCAGTTATGTAGATACATACAGATTTTTTCGTTGGGATTTTATAGTCGTCTATTATGTATAAATATGGATAGTGGTGCGTTTAGATGCTTAAACCTTGAAAACGACTGGACAAAGTTTGATATTTCCTTCCGAAGAAAAAAGCAAAGTCGGAAAATTCTCAACAGGTGGCGTTGTTTGCGCACATTTCGTTTTTCAGTTCAATTCAATTATCTTCTATAGTAATAATATAGATACTCGTACCTACATAATTCCTTCGGTGTGTTTCCTGTATTTATGTTTTAGTCAGACTTAAAAGATAGGATACTCTTAGACCTAATACCACTCAACCGTTTTCAATGATATTTTGTGGATGTTTATGGTTGGGTCCAGAAGTACTATCGTTCATACTTTCGGACCCGATAGGTTGCACTTTGCAAGAGATAAACAGGATAGAAAAACGGTATGTGGCCTAGTACGAAATGCACGGGCAAAACTGTGTGGCTGCAGCGATATGCATATAAAAGGGACTGGACGTCCGTATGTGCACTTATAACTCGGGAACGGATTGTTCGATTTCTACGATTTTGGCTGGATTCGTATTGGCCCAATGAAGGCTATTATTATGCTACAAAAGTTTGAGGTACATGAGATTGGGGATAGGATGCAGATGTTTAGTTTGCATGCAGATGCAGAACCGCCGGATATTTGTAGCATCAATCTTGAATTTCCATATTTCTCACATTGCCTTCCGTTTTATACGTCGTGTGCCGTAGTCCGTAAAGCACTTTACTCCAAAAGCGGAAGGTTTGCTGTCGGCCGTGTCAACCATTGCGGTTTAATTGAAACACATCGAGGCTCCCTGAAATTAAGCCAAAGGAAATTACGCCAAAAAGAGTTTTGGAAAAAAGACCTAAATAATTGGGGCGTAATAATTTTGGCAAAAACGCCAAAAACTAAAAATGAAAATTCGGCAGAATACCAGGACATGATTTTGGAAAAATAGCCAAAAAATAAAATGGAAATTACGAAATTTGGCATAATTTCCAAATTTGATTTGGAAATAAGACCAAAAAATCAGTTTTATTTCTGGCTAAATTTCCAGAATTTATTATGGAAATTAGGCTCAAAACTCGTTGCGACCTTATTTAGCCGTATCTAGTTATTCTGAAATAAAACTAAATATGCGCGAGGAAACGCGGGGGGGGCGGTCCGCCGCATCAGACGGCTGCGCGTTTTGCGGCTACCATCGCGCGGTCGCGTGGCCGCCCGCCGCACCGTCCCGCGCCGCCGCGTTCATCAATGGCTAACTTCGCAATCTGGAACCTAAGACATTGAAACTTTCCAATTGATTCACTTCTTTTAAGATTGCACTGAAACGCTACTAAGCGAAAACCCGCTAACTTATATACCTACCTACTGATTACGCGTGATCGCACGTGCATTGATGTAATGCTCTTGAAACTTAATTGCAAAACAACATAAAAACTAAGCCAAACAATGCAGCAATGGTGCTTTTTTCTAAAAGAAAATGTCTGCCGTATTTTCCTTTTTAATTTGGAAAATAGACCAAAAACTTTTCTGGTGTTTTTTCCAAAATATTTTTCTTGTGCTTTTTTTCCATTTTCCTTTAATGGAAAAAATGCCCAAAACATTTATGGAAAAATAAGCCAAATTTCGCGGCACTTGCGCCAAAATATTTGGGCGTTTTTTCCTAGGAAAAACCACCACAACTTTGTATGGAGATTTTTGGGCTTTTTTTCCATTTTCATTTTTTGGCGTAATTTCCTTTGGCGTAATTTCAGGGAGCCCACATCGACATTGCTGTACTTCATTTATTTCTATTTTATTTAACATAACTTTTGAATAAAGAATTTGAGTAGCATGTGAATTTTGCATGCTCGAAATTATTATTTTCATTAACGAATTTGGGCGGAACAAGGTTCGCCGGGTCAACTAGTTGAAAATAAAATCAAAAATTTCCAAGCAGAGACTGTTGTTTCACAGTTTATATTTATATTCAGTATGTACACTCAAAAGAAGATAGCGTCCTACTTCAGTTTTCAACAATCTCACTTTTATAACCCACATAATTATATTTATATAATTCTAGCGAACCCACTGCAGCGCCATCTGCAGGGCTGATTTGCGATTCTGATCCATACAGGGCACCACCCAAACGCATACAAGAAAATTCAATCAAATCAAGGTACCTATATTATATTAAGAAGCGAAGAAGAAGATAAGAGCTATTTTCGCTGGTGGTCGATAATCAACCCTACCATTTATAAGGATGTAATATTAAAAAACGTACCTACCGCAATTTCAAGCGAAACAATACCGATAAAGCGACATCCAGATATCGAAAAAATATCCGTGTTTTTGTAAAATGGAAGACTTCATGCGCCTCTTTAAACAAGCTTTTAAATAGCTCTTATGACATTCGGAATTAACCACGAATGTACCACGGTCGAGATCGGCTAAATATTCTGAAAACATACGAAATAAAAACAAAGAAGCTGCAATATTTTTTATAAGAAGAATATTAATTATAGTTTTTTTTTAAATTTCCCCTATAATCAATGAAAATTTTTTGGAAATACATGGTAATTAGTTAATATATCTGTACATATGGTTGCAAACAGATTTATAAATCTCTTTATTATGAATTAAATGCAAAGACTCTATGCGAGTCCTATACACAAATGCTTCTATCTAGTACATTAGCGAAAGCACCCATTAATAAGTTGAGCGATGATCACTAGCTAGATCACTAGAGCGATGATAAAGCGCGTTTTTTCCATTTATACTTAAACTAAAGCGAACGTATGTGACAATTTGTTGGAAATGAATTGTTTCGAAATGGTGCATCGGATAATTGCGCGTATATTTCTTGAGATGATACTTTGCAAAATAAGTGAAATTTTATCCCTCAGTGTGGGAATTTTCATATCTAAAGGCTGACAGAACTGCCGTGGCAGTCAATGACTCTGTCGTAAAATAAAGGAAGTAACTTTAAGAAATTCAAACATAATCCAGCAGTGTAATAATTTAAACGTTGCTGTAAGGCATTAAAGGCCGACTTCCATCTGGCTTAGGAATAGTTAGGCTTTGAACGATTTCGATGGTCTGTCCCAGTTAAGAAATTGACCCGGTAGGCGAAAACTCCTAAGGTTTTACCGAACAAAAAATTCAACATCCGAGTTGGACCGTTTTTAAAATATACGCCGTTGCACTTGTACAATGTACACCTCTTGTATATTAGATACTTTTCCCATAAATAGACTTTGATTCTTTGCATTCATAAACAACTATTTGCATAGTCATATTTATCTTAAATGGCAAAATCGTGGGCAAATAACGGCGCATGTTAATAAATCAATAAGTTGCTACCAGTTACCAATATGCTTATTCAATCACAAATACTGAACTTAGCGGTTTACTGATGTGGCAATTTAACAACCAACTGTGTCTAAAAATAAAATATTCTTGTGATTTGTTTGACTTTTGTCCAAGGGCAGCCCTATTAGCTGTTACTCCTCAAGTTGACTAATTATACCACACGTGCAAATGACATTTCATATCACTGTGTCAGAAAAAAAAACCTTAATGACTCAAATCATGAATTACTGATAATATGTTCTTGCAGATAACACAAGTTAACCGGCAGAACATTTTAGAACGTTACCATGTAATGTCATAATGCCAATCAAATAAGGGGATAATGTGTCATTATGTGAGTAAGTATTTAAATTTGTTTTTATTAGAATCGTATGCATACATAAAAATACCCAATATGCTACTGTGCCTATACCAGCAACATCCATTATCTTGATTATGGACATTTAAGGGATTAACTTTGTCAGTACTTGTATAGTTTTCACAAAACGACGCAGTGTGAACAACATATTGAGACCACAATTGAACAGACCAAATGGTATAACATTTACGATGTAACTTTGTTGTAAAGTTTTCACATTGCTATTGTGGATATGAGTGTATAGTTGCAAAGTTGGTGTCCTATCCTTTCTTGTTTTGAAACATATTTAATCGAAATGTGTTTAAGTAATTAATACTTCACATCATAAGGTCAAACATTTAAGTTGCGAAGATAGGAATTTCTAATGTGAGCGGAGTAGACTTTGATATAATTACGCAAACTTAAATGCGCTTCCATAAAGATGATCACACGAAGTGTTGTCAGAGCTGGATGTTTATTGCCGATTTGGGTGCTGGAACTTTCCACTTGCTCCTTAAAATTGTCACTAGGGATTATCCCGATTCAGGCTGCTCACTGTAAAGTTTATATTTATAAAAAGTCCATACTTGTATTGCTAACATACTCTATTAGTATAAATAAAAATTTTGTAAACAGTATTAATAATTGTGAATGAGCCAACTCCAATTTCATACAGTTTTTGGACAGACTCTACAAATTATCTCACAAGTGATAACTATGAATATGAAATAACACTGTCCAAATGCAAGTGCATACATTCCAATTACAAGTTTGTATTCCGAGTTTGTATTAAAGTCCAAGATGTAGAGCATACACCGATGTGCGTCACCAAGTCAATCCGATCATACAGGTGTGCGCTTAGCTTCTTCTGTGCTTCTGCAAATCTAAAAGTCTCACTATTATGATCATGCGTCCAATTTGTATTCTCTGACTCAAACCGGCCACGTTTACGCACTCCGTCTATCATGATACATTTTATTTTCGAAAAATAAATGTAGTTTTCAACAGCATAATTTAATAGCTCGCTACTTAAGTGGACTGTTGGTTGGTTTTTTTCCACCAATCTATTTATTAAACTAATTTGATTTAATTAACAACAAAAAAATATGTGTGAACATTTAAATCTAACTTAATTGAATTGATTTTGTACAGTTTTCATTAAATTGGATACGCACAGATACAAATAAATGCACAAAACTCTTGTGGCAAACCATACGCTTGTTCATCAGTAAATCGAATTGAATATTATGATGCGAATTTAGGAATTATAACACAATTATTTCCACAGATGGATGCAGTTCTAAAATGTATTCTTTTTTTTACTTTATTTCAGAGTGCGATGTATCTATAGCGGAACACAGTGCTAAACCTGCAATAATCAAAGTGAGTATAGGACAACATAAAATATGATACGGTGGTGTCACCGTTTGGTTTGAATGAATTTCTGGAACGTATATTACTGACATTTAGTGGACCATTGACAACAACAAAAAAATACTCTGGAACAAACAAATTGACACTAAATATATATGTTGCAGACAAATGACATTTCCTTTGGGCATTGCCTTCGCTGTAGGAGTGTAGGTAGATACAATTTGTACTTACTAAGCTGATTTATAATTTCCGAAGGCAACACCCATTAGGACGTCTATAAATGGCCGTGGTTAATGTTTATTGTCTTCGACTTTTCCTGACCTTCTCCAGTGATACACTTTAGGGATTTATTGGCATGACAAGAATAGATTAGATATGTATGTGGAGAGCGTGTAGTATATTCAGCAGTGAGGTTTATTCAAATGTGCGCAGGTGTTCTCTGCACACCCTATCCAAATCTAGTATTATAATGAACTTAACTAATTTCTGTTTATATATTAACTAATCAGTACTTGCAAATGAATAGTTGAAATCAAAATAGGATGTTGAAAAAATTATATTGAACTAAAATCCCAAACTTCCATAATCGATAATTCCATTTCACAGTCAAAGTAGTTTGGTGGTAGGTAATGAAACTCACGCATCGGGGTCGGGGTGTTCACCTCGCTTTAGAGCACCGCGGACAGGCGAAATAATATACAACAAAACAGACAAAATAAAAATAATATAAACTATTTTCCCTCATAGATCTGGCTACATCTTTTGCACTACATACATAGTTATGTAAATTTTTATTTTTAGTATATCATAATACTGGCAGAATTTAATGCGTTCCTATTATTTGTTTTTTTGCTTTATTCTAATATATTTAACTAAAACATACAATTTTAAATAAAACTTAAATAAGGCCTTTTGTTTTTGGGGGGAAAAGGAAATTTTCGTTTTTGAAAAACAGTACAAACACAAAACGGGGGATTTTTCCTTTTTTAATCTGGGATCCCTGCGACGACTTATTAAAAATTCTCTGTTATCGCCATTTTTTTACAACATTCGCGATTTGCGGGTCACTATTTCCATTAAAAGTACTCAAAAAGTGAGTACAAAGTTAAAAGGAAATATTCTCTGTACCCATAAGAATGGCCTTGTTTTTATTGAATGCGGAGTATTCTGTTGCCTCGAAATTCCATTATCCTTTAATCTTTGATTATGCATTTTAGTGTTGTACGAAGAAGAACAAGCATATTATAAGGATCACATATACCTACAACAACTAGCACCAGGGTCCCATTCCCATTATAGTGCTCCGTTCGGCTCCCGGAAATTGCGCCAGAGGAAATAACGCCAGATTTTTTTTTTTTTCTTGAAAAAAATGCCAGAAAATTGTCCTTACAAGTCTGCAAGACTAGCATGGGTATTTTTCAAGGAAGAAAAGCCACAGTTTTCTGGCTATCTTTCCGAAATTTCAGGTATTTTTTACAAAAAATGTTCTGGTGTTTTTTCCATTCCATTGTTTAGTTGTTGGTTTAGTATTATTTCTATTAATTTTTTGCCATTATTTCGTTATATTATTTCACAAATCGAGAATCCCGTATTTTTAAATAATGCCATATTTTCTGGTGCTTTTTCCACATCTGTCGTGGCTAATTTCCACAACCCTGCAATGCAATCGATGACATCGCTCATCCACAATTTGCGCAACTCGATCTTTCGTTCGGTTCGGTTGGAGGCATTTCCGGTCTGGTGCTAATAAAATAGAATAGTTCTCTCTCTCTCTATCTTTATCTTCAACGGGCACGGTGGGTGGACACCGCCGCTCGGTAATTAAATATTTTTAAGAACTATAAAATAAAATGAACTGCTTTATTTATAAATCCATTAAAGTGTAAAGAACTATAGAATTAACTAATAAATTCCGCAAAAGTACTTTGTTTCCCAGTAGAAAAAATTTAAATACTCACAAAAAAATAAATATACCTCCGGAAAAGCAAAGAAATTATATCGTTGTCTATCACGCCCTCGCAGTGTCCTGAAATAGAACAAAAAATACACTATCTTACTAGGTACGGTAGAAAATATAGTAAACACCCTAAGCACCACGGCACGTCGCAGATACACATACAGTCTACGTATATGTACTGTAGGTATATGCAGTTTGTACCAGCTGTACAAACAATTTGATTGTCACTCGATTTTGCGACCACTTAATTTTATTTAAGAATATATCAACGTGGTTAGCCGCAGTTTTATAAACCTCTGTTATTTTATTTGTTAAAAAAAAAAGGAAGTCACACAGACGCATCTAAAGATGACGAGAGAGTGCTTTTGCAGTTTTTAACAAAGATGGTAATACAATCTGTGCCGAAAAAAATACAAAATTACTTCTCGTTATTTGCCACTGAAGCATTAGCAATACCTAGAGCCACAGAACTAGCAATAAGAACAAAAAAAAAATATGATTATACGCACAGACAATCTGCCTAGCGAAATCCGGGACAATATCATTAGACAGCGAGCAGAAATTAAATTATTTTGGGTACATGGCGATTCCCGAATAAAGGGATACGATCAAGGTTACAGCACAGCCAGATTCACTTCCTTGAGAACGTCAACCAAAACAGACTATCTCGAGTTGGCTTATTCTCATTGAAGAGAAGACAAGAATGGACCAACTATTCGCATCACTTACTATTTTACCCTTAACCCAAAAGCAGCTCCCGTTGTCTATCACAAGACGAATAAATGTTACCTCCGACTTCGAATAGGCCGCACACAAATAACACACAGTCACCTACTAACGAAGAAAAATCTTCCCACATGCCATTTCTGCCGGTACAATATCCATAAAACGATCAACAATAGAATGGCAAAAAATTAATTTAATCTGTAAAAACGCAGTTCCAACAAATAGCTTATCTTTACTGTCGGTTCCTTCAGAACAAACCATAAAAAATGTGGATAAAATTTTATCATTTATGAACCTAGAAAACAACATTTACCTAAGCAATATGTATCAACTTTCAGCCGAAAGAAATGGTAGCCAACCCAGTAATACATTATTTTGTATATTTCATATACTTGTAATAAATAATAATAATAATATTTGTTAAAAATTGATAATCATTCCGTCTCGAACGAAGAAAGCAACCATTTGTCTCTTTTTTAGCCGAAATACCATTAGTTAGTTAGTTCGTTTAATTGGTCTAAGTGAAGCTGTGTCAAACTGCCACAAGAGCACCCATTTACCTACCTACTTACATAGTTAGTTTAATTGACTTTTTCATTTCATGTTTCAAAAACTAACAAAAATTTCGTTTTTTACTTTGTTCTTAGTCTATACGGTTTGGCCATAGGCCGTCTACCAGATTGACATTCAAATGAAAAGAATTAAATAATATTTCATATGTGTGTGTAACATAAAATTATATTTCGTTTTAAGTGTCGATATACCATTAGTTGACGCTTTTCGGTACCGTAGTTGCATGTTCGCAATTCTCATGCAGTCGATGAGAAATTACGAAGTGGTCGTCGTTTTTGTTATTGTTTATTAAATTTAGAGCCGATCGACCAATCCTTTTGAATTCGTCTGCTGGCTTTCAAACGACTGCGAATAATGCGAATTATTTAAATTGTCTCATCCTTTTATGCCCAGAGGCCAGAAGAGACGGTAAAGTTTTTCTTTTTCTTCGTTAAACTTTCTGCAAAAGATACAAAAGACTTGGAAAATAGTTGCGTCTTGCGTGATTAAAGCACCCTGAAAAAAAATTCTGCCTTGATATGATTGAAATGTTAAATGAAAAATATAACTATACTGTCATGGTAGGTCCTCTTTTCAATAGGACTTCTCTTTGTTACTCAAAGATGCCTAAAAGTTGACATTCTACCTCCCGCCTTATCGTGACAGTGTTCCCATGTTAGCCATCAGAATATTGTTAAACGACAATATCCATCATATGAGAGAGAGAGCAGGAAAATCTCTCCTGCTCTATTAGGTAGCATAGAGTAGGCTGCGAAATGCAGCTCGGTGGATGTGGCAGGAAAATTGAGTGGTGATCACTTTTTGCGTCTGACCAGGAAGGGCGTCTTCCCGAGTTCGAGTCCGCGCAGATAGTTTCGGTACTAGGGTTTTACAATATGAACATCCTGGGTGAGTGATAAGTGTCGCGTTTAAGAGAGAAACTGATCACCACAGTCTTTTATTGAGCCTGATCGATTTACTTGCTAAATGTACTAGTTTTGTTTGTTTCTAACACTCTGTACCTATTTTCTACCTGTATGCAAATAAATAATGGAGTCACTTTGTTATTTGGAGGAACGAATGCACGCTTTAATTTTTCGCTCGGCACATTTTTCAATTATACTGCGTTTCAAATCAGCCGGGAAATTTCTCCAAAATATATATACAGTTTTCAATTAAATTCCTACTAAGCGGGGACCATTGTAATGCATAGTATTTGGTTTTTGAATCGCAACAGTGACCAATTTGTTGCTATTAAGAGGGTTGCTTATATACTGGGAGTATTGTACTCAAAGTTCCTAAATCCGAACGCATAAACAATAATTTTCAAATTTAGTAAAAAGTCCAAACATTTTGCAAGTGCTTTATCTGAAATTCAATTACACAATATTTGTCCTCTATTTTCGCACTAAATCTATTACGTTTATCAAACAATTGATAATTTTCAATTAAAATGAAACCTGTCATCACTGCCGGCCAATATCATACGTTGGATGGTTTGAATGAAAAGTAGCAATTGCTTATACTCAAAAGAATGTCAAAAGGTTGTGAGGTTAATAAAAACTGACTTGAGTTACCTCCAAGTTTAGATATGTTCAAATGTCAAAATTGTGCGGATTATCAAAAGAAACATAATTCTGCATTTTCAATAATATTTTCAAATCGAACAAAAATCGCCAAAAAAAAGTTTACTGTCGGTATTAACGTACTTAAACGTGTTCACGATTCCCACTACGTTCCTCTTGTGCGATGTGATGCCGACTATTTGCAAATAGCAATCATATAGATGTATGTCCAAATTAGTTAGGTGATGCCAGATCTACTATGCTATTATAGAGAAAGCGTCAGATATTGTATGAGTTATTCCTTTGATCAATAATATTTAATAAATGCGTTACCTATTTCTTTAACTGAGCTAAGTAATATTCAAGTCATGATGTACCTACTTACGACTTTTTGAGATACCTACGATATAAACCAAGTACCTACTCAAGGTGCTCAAAAAGCCAGTGAAGCGCTTTGGTTACCCCAGCTTGCAATCCGCCTATAGGTATATGCCCAAGATAATTTACTATTTAATTTTAAGGTTCTGTCCCGCTTAACAAACCCTGTAGGTACAATGAATCGAAGTAATTTTTTTCGAGTTATGAACGCCTCACAACGCTTTAAAAAATTCTGTATAATAATTTGAGGACTCGTTAGATAAAACTGATCAAATTTTATAATTACTCATTTCCAAGAATATGATAGCACTGTTGGCGGACTCGAGGAGATCGGTTTTAGACTTAATAGATTTTGGACGATTTTTTCTTCTTTAGTTTGATTTTTACTCGGTTGTTTTACTTAAGTAGACTGTTAGGTATACAAACTGGTAAATTTTGCCGTGTGCCCCCAATTTTATAGCTATATTTGTTGATCTACTTAATTCCGCTCCTTGAAAATAAATGGCGAAACAATAATGACAAACTTTTCATCGTTCCGCTCCCACAGAAAAAACTAATCAAAGTGCGCCAAGCACTAAAAGTAATCTGATATGGCCTAATATTCCACCTTTTGAGAAGGGCAAAAGTGTGATTGTAGATGAAATGAATTGGGGATATTTTTATACCAAAACCATCAGCGAAGTATATTCGAGAACTCTTAAAAAAACTCATCTTTGCACAAACATATTATTTCTTTAAATTGTTAACAGATTCTTGAGCTGTTATAGGCAGGAAGGGCAAGGATGAAGTCTTATTAGAGAAGACATCCATTGCATTTCTAAATAAAAATAAGGTTCCGGTTTTTCCCTTTGGGTAGGGAACCTTAAAAACAGCAATTAGTTTTTATATTTTATATTCATACGATCCTATCCTATTACAGCTTTCAAGTAATCCTCCAATCAAATCAAAGGACAGCTCTTCTTTCTTATTGATTGCCTGGCGCCACACGTACTTAACACTACATAATTATGTAAACACAAACAATTATAATTCTCGTTACACCCATTATATACTAAAATAGCCCACACATGCTCGCCCAAAGTATAAGGGGTCTAAACCGATACCCAAAGTAGGCGTTAATTTTCTAAACTCTAAACAAAGGTATCGGGTTTTATCTATTTTCGATTGAGTTTCAGTTCAGGGCATCAGTACAAACACCCACTAAAGACAGACCCATTTTATAAACAATAAGTCCCAGCAGTGATTGATTGATTAATAAAGCAGAGAAAATCTCTCGCACAGTTGTTTGCTTTGATTTTGAAATCAAATCATAAGAAATGCGTATACCTACCTCCGACTGACTGGCATGTGAAAAATGAGAAAAGAGCCTGACTTGCCGGACAGCTGCGCCCATCCACGTCTGCAAAGGTGTCCAAACAATGTCCGGTTCTGAAATAGACTAAATCTTCAATTTAAATCGAAAGACGGTAGTTGCAAGAAAACAATAACAGTGGGTATGAGAGCTTTGTGTCACACTCCGATAATTATCTGGTCACATTTAAATGGCATGAGTAATTGAATGGCCTATCTAATCAGTGCGACATGACATGATTCACGCTAAACGCAATGGGCCTGAGATGGCGGCAACAAATACCTATAACCTCGTCCGTTGTGTTTGTAAGTGTACCTATAGTATTTTGCCTATCGCTTTATTTTATTAACAGTCTCTGGTAAAGTTTTGTTTTTTTTATAACTTTTTATCACCCAACAGATAGTTCTACAGTTCATGTATACTTGGATTAAACTCAACCGGCCTTATACCAATAATCAACTTTAGTCTGGCAGCTTAAGCAAAGACAGTAGCCAGAATATCGCTAACTGTAGGGTCAAATGTTAATGTTGAGAAAGCCATGTTTATCTCGGGCATTAACAAAATAATTCCTCCCTTAATGTCACTTTGAGGAAGAGTGTTGCCCAACCATCCAAAATGATGGTATTGAATTTCGTAATGGGGGCGAATTTAAATATCATGTTGTTCAGCTTGAGTGTAATTATAAATTAATTTTAGCAAATTGTAAATGTTTTCTGATTTTGTTTGTTGGAATTGAAATAAAACAAATTAGCTAAACATTAGTTTGTACAAAAGTATATGCACGAAATCGGAAAGTATTACATTGCAATTAATGTATTCCTCTTTTTAAAATACTCGTTGTGAAAGAAACCACTGACCTTGTTCTTCACGAAAACAAATTATGAAATTTCAATTTCGCGAGGACAACAAATGTAATAGATTCTGAGAAAGTTGTTGGTTGGACTATTAAATGGGGAAGTCTTGTTTTACATTTTTACTAAAGCTGGGAAGCCAACTAATTGCCGACATAAGGGCTCGATTATTTGTAAGACCGAACGTATTTTATGAATTTGTATGTAAGTGCATTAATTAAGCAATCAATCAATGGCTCTTATCATAGACCTTCGCTGTACATGTGCAGCGTTTGTCAACAAACCTTCTATATGGAAATATTTCTACCTGTGTGAAGGTAAAAATTGCTGATTTGGAAATAAATTAATTTTAAATTATTCTAATTCAACTGCCTACATAATTTAAAACGTTTGAGTGGTGGAAATTGCTTTTACAATCATTGTCATCGTAGAAGAGGGTACAAATGTATGGGGTTCTTTATTTTGCGTTGGAATTAAAATGGACGTAGAAACAATAATTATATGTTTGTAAAGTTAGATGGTGGAACTTTCTACTCGTCAGAAGACAATCTGTCTTGTGACGCTGAAATATCGATTTCAGTCGTTAGTTCAGTTAACACCTATCCACATCTTCTGTACTGGACGATCTGTTACATTTTTCATAAAGGGAATTGAAAGGATTATTATGGTAGAATGACTCTGCTGATTTTTGATTAATATAAACAGCAAGTAGGTACACTCAGTTGTTTGGAATATGCGACGCAATTTGGGAATTGATTAGTTCTTCTTATGCTTTTCTGTTTTCACTTATGGAATTAATGTTTAGGGTTGTAGCTTCAGCTTCTGATACAGATATAGAGATTTTCACATAATGATAGCTTCTATAGAAAAGTCACCCAATTGCATTCGCAGAAAAGGGATATTTTAAAGGCACATCCTGATGAAACTGGAAGATTCTGTTTATTCCATTAGTCTATCTCCATAAAATCATTTAGTAACCCTCACGCAACTGTCTGGCGATTTCCGCCAAACGCTGTCAGATATTTCAAGATCAACAATTGCCGATGAAAATAAAAATGCTTGCCTCAAATCATTAATCTTTGATACCTACTATGAGAAGAAAAGGAAAAAACTGACGATCAATGTGGTTCGCGCTAAGATCCACAAAAGAAAAATCAAAGGTCGGAAAGTTCTAATTCCGAGGATTCCGATGGTCGCGAGCCCTTTGAGTGTAAATTCAATTTCCGATTCGTCTGGCATTCACCATGATGATTAACATATCACAAGGTCAATAATTGAGCGTTTGTGGTTTGAATTTAGAAAATACCTAGGTACATGTTTTTCTCATCGTAAATTTCCTCGAAAAATATTGTGTATCACAAGGTGCTTCAGTGGAGATAATAAGCCCAAGTTTAAACCAATGAAACAAAATACATAGCATCATCAAAGCAAATGTCTTGCTGACAGGCCATAGAGTACTGAACTTAATTAAAATAAAAAATTAAATTTACCTAAAGGTATCATTAAATTTATTGACAGCAAGTTTGTTACATTTGTTTTTCAGTCCGAATAAACGAATTTTCCGAATAAATGAGAGAGTCTTTGTATGCACTAAAACGCATTCCCATTGATGAAAAAATGCAAGGACTTAAACCGAAAAGTTATTTTACTCATTTATTTCATTTTTGTAACCAACAATTGCCGGGAAATTGCCCGGACTCCCTCAAAAAAAATATTGTATGATTTCTTCAAACTTCTACATATTTGAGATGTATTGAATCAATAATCAATTATAATTTAATAATGCATTTAATTTAATTTTTAAATAAAAAATTTAAAACCGACTCTCAATTATTAGGAAAAATCTCTTTTATTCGGAACAAATTTTTTTCCCCAATAAATTAGTTTTCCGAATTAAAGAATTCTGAATTAAAGGGCTTTTACTGTACCTTCACACGCAGTTGGAATTTGTAAAATTACAAATAACTAACACTTAAGACTCTTTTCGTTCTCAAACTAAAGACAGCCTAGCTTGGGAACGATTTGACGAAATTTGTCTTAGAGTGCGTCCTATTGGGGTTCCTTCAAGCACTTAAGTCGATACTTAAACCCACTCCCTTAATATATATCGAAAACAAACCATTCGTGTTGCATGACCAGACACAGTCTTCTTAACTGTCAATCAAGTTAAATTTAATGTCTACACAAACTCCATATAAAATTCGGTCGCAAATGATCTTAATTGAGACATTACTCTATACTCCTATACTCCCCCATAAGCTACTACACGTATTTCACGTCTTCCAATGTAATGGTCTGCTTTATTTTTCACGTACCTCTTGTAAATACAAAAAAAAACACGCAAACCCATTTAAAATCTGCCACCATCGATAAATAAAAAAAAACCGGCCAAGTGCGAGTGTCACTCGCTCACCGAAGGTTCCGTATTTGGCTAAAGTCCAACACATCAGATATTATTTGAAATCTATATCATTCAATCTTTTCCCTCTTCATGAATTCATCACAATTTAGTTTAATTTAATTACTTAATATTTTTACTCTCAAAAATTACTCGCACATGAATCTCATTTTCTAATTATTATTACCTATAGTACCCAACCCACGCCAATTTTCCATTCTGTATGCGACCTGTCCCAATTAAAAACTATTGACTAAAAATATATTACTTTTATTTTGTTCTGTACTCCCCAAAAAAATGTATTATATTCCCCAACGAAATTAGCAGGCGGGAACCCTGGTGGGGTTCTTTTTTTGATGGGGTCAATTGTGCACAACTGCGTAGTAGAGATTAAAACTTATGAGAGCAACGTATTTTACATGGTAAAATTATCTTTTTCGAAAATATCTTGTAAAGTATTAACTTTTCGGCAAAACAGTATTCAGCACATATATAGATAAGAACATGATCTACAAAAAAGGAATTGATGTATTTTTTTGTGAATCAAGAAATAAACCGTTTTTTGGGCGAATGAAAATATTTTTTTCACCAGATTACTAATTAATCGAAAACCAATTGATGTATTGCTTCCATTGGTATTTGTCGTTTAACTAGAGGTTATACCGGATGTTGTGTGTAAATTTTAGCCTCCTATGTCAATCGGTTCTTGAGATAGACCTGGTAACAAAATTGGCTTAGTGGGTTCGGACAGACAGACAGACAGACAGACAGACAGACAGACAGACAGACGGAGAGACATCCGAGCGAAACTAATAAGGTTACGTTTTTTCCCTTTGGGTACGGAACCTTAAAAACGGGCGGTATGTCGTATGTCCCCGACTGCTGATGTAGTTAACAGAAGAAAACTCAAAAATTAATTATTCCCCTTCTTTCTTTTGCCTTACATTTGACCTACATTTTTGTATTTTGAGGAAGTGGGCTGTTTTCATTGTTCATTTACTAATTGCTAACTGAGTGGCGGAGCAGGAAAAAAAAATATAAATTATGAAACACGAAGTAATTTACATCTAATGGTGTGTTATGCATTTCAACTTGTTCCGGAAGGAAACAAACACGAACATATACATGAGTTGAGTATATCTCAGCTCGGGTTAAGGGGATAACAATCTGGAATTGGAATGGTGCTTAAGGACACTACTACTATGTGGCGTTCATTTGCATGTCTAAGAGGTTTTTTTTTTTGTTTTTTTTTTTTTGTCCCCCAGACTTCTGAAGTTACTATCGAAAATCGTGTGAAGTGGTATTTATGACAATACAACGAAGCTCTCCAGTGTCCATGTTGAGCTATAGTGGTAACTTATTTTTACTGACTAGATTAAGGGATATCAAATTGAGTTTTGGGTAGAAAATGCGCTTGAACGAATTTTTGTTTTATTGAGGACTTCCTGAAGTTCTCCTGCTCAAGTTTATATCAAAGCTCTGCGTTTGTATGGCTTTTTGGTTTTCCTATATATAGTTTTATTTTGTTAACTTATACACCAGAATGAAAGGACGGGGATGTGTATAAAGTGCTAGCAACAAAGGTGGTTAGCAACGTTGAGTCGAGGAGCTTCGATAAATGTTTAAGGACGAAATTTTCAAAACGAATTTTCCACCCTTACATCCAATCATGCGATAAAATGCAAATTTTTGTCGAAAAAAAAAAAATTAATTTTTCGCGTTTTTTCTGAATTTTCCAAGATTTCCACTAAGACTTTTTTATCTTTCCACTCGAAAAGCCATTCCGGAACAATTGCACACAAAATCAACCTTTTCCATACGAAAAATCAATTTTTTCCAATTTACCGACTTTTCCGGATAGTTTTTCCAAAATTTTCTTTCCTTATAATAACGAACCGCTGAAAAAAAAATTTAAGCCAAATCGGCCCAGCCGTTCTCAATTGATGAATTATCATATATTTTTTACACCATTTTTATACATATAGATTATAAGTCTTGTGCGCTGTTGATTCAACTGGACACATTCCTATCAAAGGTACGTCCGCCTGTCTAATATCATATATTCGAGCCATTGAGATAGTTCCCAAGCTGGTCAGTTCAGTTCTTGTTAATTTGCAGCCCCACCTGTCACCCTTTACTCATAAAAGTTACTAATAGATAGAGGTGTGTAATCCTATGGGAAACTAATGCCGGTCGTACACTTCGTGCCCTCCGCAACACCTTTACATTAAGAGTGCTCACTCAATTCACATTAATTTTTCAGATGTAGAAAAAGGCTTAATGAGCAACATTTGGAATTTATTTCATCGAATTTGGTTAACTGATTTAGAAAATATACAAACTTATATGTAAATTATCATTTCATCAAATCACCAGCAGTTTTCCATCTGCGGAGACCACAGCCAGCCAACGTTGGCTTCGTTATGCGATGTGCCTATCACTTATGTAGAAATGGTTTTGGGAGCTTTTGTGTTGCGGCTACAACTCGATTTTATTAAAAATATTAAGTAATTTCTTGTCACATTTTAATTGACCTTTAAAATGCGTGTATCAAACAACTAGACTACGTTAAAGAAAATTAAGATTTTTCGTTCAATATTCCACTATTGCAACAAGAAAATAAAGAAGGTGGTTTTTCTGTTTTATTTTACTCTAGAACAAAATTGACCAACTTTGAAAAGCTCTATTAGTCAAGTAAGCAGTAAATTATTTTGTTTGTTTTTTTTGAAGCTCCTTTTATATTTGTATTAGAAATTCATTTTGTGTTTAGGGCCACCCCATCATAAACCTTAATTAAATTAAAATAATTGTTTGAAGTGGCATTCAAAACTATTTTGTAGTAAAGTACAGAATGTCTTAACTTTTCATATCATTTTTTGTAAAAATCATCTTAATGAATTGTACTTGAATTATACCTTGTAATACTATATGAAATAAAATTATTATTATTATTATTTAAATAAAAAACAGAACAATAAAAATAAAACACGTTATTTAGTATATTCCACACCACCCCACAACATCACTTAGCTACAGTAGCAGTAATTCATTTTGCATGTAAAAGATTTTCTCTAAATTGTCAGCTAGTCATTTGCAGATACCACTTCGGCGGGATGACACGACCATACATCCCCGCTGACAGCAATTAAACGGAACTTCAAGAAAATATTCAGCTCTTCCTGGGTATAGATATATTTAAAGCAACCCTTGTCAGTCAATGTTTGGCATTTCTTTTTCTTTTTTGGTATTTCCCCCATATCTGTTATTTAATATTCATGCGCCAGTCCAAATCAATTGTCACATGAGAGAATGTATCTCCGCATTGTGCGTGCACATTTTATCGAAGCTCATTTTTGTAGAACACACTAAAGTGGGCGTCATTCGGGAAAACCCAACTGCTACGCCTTTGGCCCGCACTTAGATGCGAGCAATCAAATTTCAATTTGACCCGTTTATGGATTTATCTCTCACAATTACGTTTTATCTTTTCAAACTTTAAGTACTACACGCGTAACGAGAAAATACAACAATTACCTTCTCATGTAGGTACTGGTACATACGAGATATTTACTTATATTACAGTGCGTATTTCACATCAAACTACTACCAGATACACTGCCGCTACTGTGCCAATATTTTGCGGTGAATTTTTAAGCTATGAATGGTTTTTATTTGACGGTTTTATTTTATCTAACCGCCGCTCTTAGATTAGATAAAGGCACATGGAGCGAAACATACGTAATTATTTTGCGTCACATTAATCATTGTCGCCGCTCCATACACGACCCATTCATTACGTTTAGTGCCTTTTCGCCATACGGATCGGTAGTATCGTCTTTCTCTATAGTCAACAAAACAGCGAGTATCTTTTCGATAACAACTCGTGGCAACATTTTTATTTCTATCTAATTGGGCTTTTAGTTAAACATTTCCGTGAACAAGTTTTTGTTACAAAAGTTATTTACACAAACAAAAAATACAAACAAAATACAACAAAAAAAAGTGTGACATCTAATGATAGTATCTCCTTGATATAAAATATTGAAAAACAAACTGTGGTATAAGTAAATTAACTCGTGATTCTATGTACACCGCTTTGGCTTGTGCAATAATTAAATATAACGCGCTAGATAATAGAACAAAAATTGACCGACAAAAAAAGTGTGACGAGTGTGTTCCTCGTCTGTTCCGGTAGGGAGGAAGTACAACATCCACTTTAATGTAAGCCTATGCTGATTTTGTGTAACCTATTGTACCTTCTTATCGCGGTTTAGATACGAAGTAGTTTGAGTGCAAAAACCAATTCGATCCGTCGTAGATTCGAGTACGAGTGATGAAATTGAAGGTGTTTATTTATCTCAGGGAATTTGTGTTTTCCACGCAGGTATCTGCTAAAGTTGTTGACATACGCGTGCGCGCCACCACTGCGATTAGATAAAACAGAAACAATAAACAAACGGCTCTGTAGTCACAGCTGTGGTGGCGCAGAAATAAAATGCGAGATTCAGTTCACTGTTGCAGCATTGTACTTGACCTAATTTTAAACGGCGTGCGTTGGTGTGGAATTTAGTTTTCGCTGAAATGGACTTCGATGAATAATGCTTCATTGTTTTGCTTTTACACTATTGATAAAATATACTCCTAGTGGCAGCTTGATTCATCTCGGAGAGCTCACCCTGTGCATAGCTATGGTGCAGTTTCGTTCGACTATGCAAACTTGTCGATTCTTGGTAATCAGTTTGGGGGTGTTTGAATATGATTTCCATTCCACTTATTTTGTAATATCTCTAATAGAATGTGATTTCCATTCGCTATCAAAACAAGCCTGATATGGAATGGAAATCACATTCTATTAAAGATACTACAAAAAAAACATACCCTCGAATCGATTAGCGTGATATTGGATCGTTATAAAACTTAAAAGGCTTTATTCTACCGAGCCCTAAGTTTAGGTGGAAGACTGAAATTACATTTTCGGCTCAAAATTAAAACATCTCCACTGGACTATGGATATTTACCTAAAATGATTAGGGGCAAAGCGCATTTACAGCCAGCTCATCTCTGGGCTATTGCTTTCCGAAGTTAAAGCTTTTATTCGACCTCTGCCCTCACTATAAATGTCTCCGAATAAAAGTTTTATTATGTTTGACCACAAACGGGACACCAAATTTGTGAAATAAAATATGGTAAGAGGCAGTAGAGTCCTCAATATGAAGAGTGGGGTTTTGATTTCGGAAGAGATATGAAGCATGAATGGTAGGCGTAGTGTGTTGGACTACTAAGCGAGGGGACCAGGGTCGAATCCCGCAAAAACCCCTTATTCTAACTCAGGGTTTTTTTCACTGCACCACCTCTTGCGAACGAGCTTCTCAATCGGCCATTTGGAATCGGCATAAAATAGTAGATCCCTTCCATTCGTTCCAAAAATAAAATCTCACACAAAAAAGAATGGTTGCGAAAAGCTAGGCCTAGGGTCCTTACGGACCTGTTGCGCCAACTAGTTATTTTTGCTTTAATGGTACAAAGTCATAAGGTTTATAAACATGCTCTGTCTAACTAAACTTGTTGTTAGTCACCATCATAATTCCCATTGTCACACTTATCCATTAAAACTGTCGTTGGAGTAGACTGCTTAATTCGATAGCACATAAATTTAGATCTTCCTTCACCGACTTCTGACCATCAGGGGCGATTTGGTCCGGGTTTCCTCTATGACCCCTTAGGGTTTCTTTTAAATTGGGACCCGCCTTTTCCAAAATATTCAAAACAGAACCCACTTACGAAAATTCAGGACACTTTTTAACGCTATACAAGACCCGAAATATTATACAATTATTCACTCATTACACAGCCAACGACTATCGATGTGAATTCGACATAAATCTTGCTTTCACGTTACGCCATAGCCAAAACACGAACCTCCTTTTTGTAGACTTTGGACACAACATAATATTATATCCATAATTGTCCTTGGAAACGCATACAGTCTCATAGTTCGTTCATTCTGTTTCCCATGCATGCATATTTACAGCTAATAATTCCTGCGACTCGGTCCGGAAGCTTAGGTCTCATTTTTCGTGGAAAACGACTTTACGACTTGTTTTGTGTTTTTTTTTTTAAAGGTATAGAACTATAAGTAGGCAGCACTATTTTAACTGGCGGTCATTTTGTCAGCTGTCAAGTGATTTATTTTCATGAATAGACTGACGCCTGAGCAACGCTTCCAAATTGTGCAAATTTACGTTGAAAATCATGGTTCTGTCCGAAAAACGTATCGCTTACTACGTCAATTTCCATAAGCGAATTTTGTCTAGCTCTAAAGCTCACTTTTGGTTGAATGGATACGTTAATAACCAAAACTGCCGCTTTTTGGCATCTCCTCAAGTATATGTGGGACACCGTTTCATCCACAAAAACTGACTGTTTGGTGTGCTTTATGGGTTGGTGGAATAATTAGTCCGTCTTTTTCTTACTGTCTTTTTCGTTCATCAATTGAACAACCATTATGTGCAGGAGCTGTGGTTTCAACAATATGGCGCAACATGTCGCACAGCCACAATTGATTTACCACAAATGTTGGAAAAAGTCATCGAAAATTGGACCTCCAGATTAGACTACATCCGAGCCAGCCGTGGCGGTCATATGTCAGAAATCATAAAATTATAATGCCAGAAGATTATCTATCGTCTTTGTTTTATTTCATTTCAAAGTTATTTTCCTCTAAAAAAAACAACTTTAAAGTAGGTACAGTTGCCATATAGAGAATATTTCAAGATTTTTAAACAGCTCAAAAGTATGAGTTCTACAGTACATTTTACACATTGCTGTAATTGCATGTTAACTTGGAAGATTCTATATTGTAATACGTATCGCCGCAGCAGGATATTCAAAACTATAGTTTAGATTTAAATAAGTTATTTTAGACTAACTTCAAGGTAGTCAGACGACAATAGAGACTAATATGATAAAGTTGCTTGTCCACCCTATTTAGATCTACGCTTCGGACTATAGACCGAATTTTCACACTGAAACAAATCCCTGAAAAGATGATTAAATTTCAAGTCGGCACTCACAGTCTTTTCATAAACTTGAAAAAAAAATATACCTTTAGGATTAGGTTAGGTTCAGTGGGATTGTAAGATGGTCACAGAAGACCAGGCACCATAGCGGTCCCATCGCCATCCCCAGGTTACTTTTAGGATTACTTCTAAGGAAATAGACATTCCTTATATCTAATTTCAGTAATTCCGGGAATGGGGGCCTCACCCCCAATAGCCCTACCTGCGTTTGTCCCTGCCAATATACAATATTCTGTATTATTTAGAGGCTGGTACGCTGTTCGAATGAAGTGAATTTTTCACTCCTCTCCACAAAGTGCTGTGAAATATTATTCTTAGAAATTGTTCATGGAGAAATTTATGCAGACTGACTGAGCTCAAAAGTTTTTTTTTTTCTGTGAGCTCAAGAAGATCTTAGGTTACCCATAAAATAAAAAAATACTTTAATATTCAACTTTCGCACTTTCATTCTCCTAAACAAGAAAACAGCCGAAGGAAACAAATTGGAAACTTTACTTTTTGTAATTCATGTAATACTGTAAAATTGACTTACTGTAGGTATGGACTTATTGGAAGCTATTCATCCCTGTACAATTATAATAAGTTATTGCTATACAAACAAATTCTGAAACCAGTATTGACCTACAGTGACCAAGGTACAAATGACACCACCAGTTGAGGGCTTAACCGCTCCAAATGAATTTCTAAAAAAAAAGATTTTTCGAAATATATATTACAAAGGAGCATAGTTATAGTCCATGCACCTTTGAACACACACAACGCTGATCTGCCTATATATAAATCTTAATATTGTAAAAGTTGAAAAAGAAGTTAAACAAGTTGGTTAAAATCACCGAAGTAATCTTCTTAACCACGTTAGCTTTAGATTATATTAAAGAGCGGGGGAACCTTCAGGGGGCTCTGGCACTGCGGCTTCTTAAAGTAGCCTATTTTGCCTACCCAGGTATAGGGTCCTATAGAGCAATCTTTTCACTCCAGAGGCAGTCAGGAAGACAAGGATCTTCTCTGGGTGTATGTCATCAAAGGTTGCTGAATGAACAACTTCACCCCCTACATTAGAAATAACCGAATTATTAAATACAGACGATGTAATCAGGAGATTAAGACGGATAAAACCTCTTGTTCCAACAAAAAGGTCAAAGAACTTCCGTAATATTTTAAAACTAAAAAGTTCAGAAATTCGACAAGCGATGGATAAAGGTTTTTCTCATTCGGCTTTGCTAATAACCATTTTTAACCTTCACACTAGATATTTCCTAGGTCACAATATGCAATTTTTTATAGAAAATTTCACCATTCTGAGTTCGAAAAATTTAGCCTGGGACACTAAAAATGATTATTAGTACCGCAGATTGTTTTCAACATCGCACTGCAGCCGCACTATAGGACTACCCTCACTCACCCTCCCCATGGCTGAAATGTGACGGCGATGTAATAGATTTTTGCTTTATTGCAAAACGTTCCGATAACACCAAAAACAACAACATATTGCTCGCTGTCGCTCTCTGAGTTAGAGCAAACGATAATTTATCTTAGCGATGCATCATAAATTACACTCTTCGTAGTGATTTGCTAGCGGCAGTTTGCGGTGCCATGCCATTGACATATAGCTCAGTAGACTACTAGTTAAAATATTGACATTGAAAAACACCAGCGGATACCACGTAAGAGTACGTTGCGATTGCCAGGCCACCGGGAAAACTAATTTACTACCAAACTCTCATCATCGCTAATTGATGTTGATAATTGAAAGTATCTGTGGGAAATGTACTCGCATTGTCGTGTGCGGGGTAGCCAGTACCAGTACAGTACCCACTCGTAGCCTTTTTTAAACGGAAACTAAGTGATGATGTGACGTTGACATGATTTTAATCTTTCTATTATGAATATTGTGATTGTTAGGGAGCGATTGGAGATCTTTTTTCCCCCTGTGCGACATTGGAAGGCCCATTTGCTGACATTGGCAAACCAATTTGAGTGGAAAATATCTCGTAGATTTGTTCATTCTTTTTTTTGCAATTCTTTTCACCCTCATTAGCAAAGTTAAATATTTAGTAGCAGCCGATTATGACATAATGACATGCAAATTGTAATGAATTGTCATCTGAAATTGTTTCGTCCTTGTGCGTATGGGGGTAAGATTCGATTTGCGCAAAACGCAAATACGTGCCAATGCTGTGTCACAAGAGCGTCACGTCGCGTTTATTTACTTAATAAGTTAACAGTAATTTGGGGCAATTTGCTAACATAACTTATGTGGAACAGTGAGCAAGGTACAAATGACACGCTCAGCAGTAAATAATGACAGAGCAAATAAGAAACGAACCCTTTTCAATGTCAATGCTTGTGGTGAGCACGCAAGAAGGTGTAGGTACACACAATGATTACAAGTACAAGTTATTATTTAACAATACTAATAAAGGAGAATAATTTTTTGATTGATGGTTGCGTTCGTCAAACATAATTTATAAAAACTGTGTCGAGGCTATTTTCTGTCTGCTGGTGCATGGAAGAACGAACGAAGGGATTAAGGCTGTTGAAAATTGGGTGTCAATTATTTGCTTGCTCTTTAATTCTAAAAGACAATTGTGACTAACTGTTTGCACAAGCAGGTGAATGGTATTCTTGTGACGACCGAATGCAAACAGAAATCTTCAGTTGATCATAAAATATAAGCTCAGTTGCAAAAATGGGTGAGCATTAATTAAATTAATTAAAAATATTTATTTGAGTGTGTTTTTCTTTCTACAAAGAAATTTTCACTAACCTACACAAAAATACAACACACAATGTCAATGCCAAGGACACCGCACGAAACACAGCGTGTACTAAAGCCCCAAACCCACCACCATTTTGCCAGTGCTACCGCTGTGCGAATGAAGTCATGATTTGAACCTTGTCCACAGTGGGGCGAATTTCCTAAATTTCAGTTGAACCATTATTACATTTGACAAGTAGTAAGAACTCATCAGTAAGGATTGCAATTCAATTTTTTCGAAGCCGCTCTTTAAATAATGAAAAAAATCGAGTATTTTACACGGGAATTTACCAAGCACACTGGGCGATTCGTATTGCTTTTGCGACCTGTTCTCCGGACGAAGATTTCGTTTACCGAAGAATTCATCTAAGAATAACAGGCGATAGGTATACACTTTGACCCACCTAAGACAAAGTAAATGCCGTAGGAAGAACTGTAAGCTTCTCGCTAAAACACACGCGGAAGAACAAAATGCGAGCCTATCACATAGTGACACTGACAGTTTTGAGGGTAAGCTTATACCCACAGTCGTACATACGTTAGACTACTGCAAAATTAGTGCGAAAATCACAATCGCTAAATCAGTGATCAATACACAATGGAAATTTGTTTTGCATCAATGTTTTTCTTGGGAATTTTTAAAGTTCCTTCTTCAAAAACAATTGTTTTCGCATTTGATTAAATAAAACCAGATTTAAATTTATTGCATCTCAATATCTGGCAACAGGGCAAAAAGACGAGGTACTGCTTAAAATGTTGCCTATAAACCGTATGAACCTTTGTTTGGTATTGATCTATTCTAGATCAATGTATAACGACAAGTTCAATGAAGTGAAGTCAAAATGAAACATATTTCATTAGGTGAAGCCGTTATCAGTCCAGTTTTTCCTTAGAATAATATCAGATAAGATGGATGAGTGAAGTGTGAAAATATATTACCTTAGGTTCCATTGAAATCACGAGCTTACTCTGGACAAACATATGACCCATCATTTGAATCTTCCTGACTTGTTTCATGGAAGGGTGGGTTTAGACAAAGCTCCTGGCCCCGATGGCATTTTGCCGGCTATGCTTCAAAGGGCGCCAGACATAGTTACGAATATGATCGGTAATCTTTTTACACTCTGCCTGCGATTAGGCTATGTACCCAGGGCGTGGAGAGAAGTACGAGTGGTATTTATACCCAAAGCGGGTAAACCAAGTCATACTTCAGCGAAAGACTTCAGACCTATTAGTCTGTCGTCATTCCTCCTCAAAACACTTGAAAGGCTTATAGACATCTATATAAGAAGCAAGTGTTGCAACGGCACTCTATGTAGTGCTCAGCACGCATACTTGAAAGGTAAATCGGTAGAAACGGCTCTACACGAGGTAATAGGCAAAATAGAAGGCAGCCTACACCAGAAAGAATTTGCATTAGCTGCCTTTTTGAATATTGAGGGTGCCTTTAATAACGTCAGGAAAGATGCAATCAAAAGCGCCTTGGAAAAGATAAATGTCGAGCAACGTATCACCAACTGGCTATGCGAAATGCTCTCGACGAGAAACATCAATTCCACTCTCGGAAACAGTTCGATAAGGAAATCTGTTACTAGAGGCACCCCGCAAGGAGGGGTTATCTCTCCCCTCCTCTGGGTGCTGGTCATAGACGACATTCTTAAAGAATTAAACAATGCAGGTTTCAAAGTCATCGCATATGCTGACGACGTAGTCATCATTGTTCAAGGAAAATTCCTGAACACGATGAGTGAACTCATGGATACAGCCCTCAATAGGCTTAGATTATGGGCCGAAGGGTGTGGACTACGAGTCAACCCGGAGAAAACCGAACTCGTACTATTTAGTACAAAATACAAGATACCACCCTTCAACCTGCCCAGACTTGATGGAGTGGAGCTCTCTCTCTCGGAGAGCGCAAAATATCTTGGCACGGTATTAGACAGGAAATTAAATTGGAAACTTAACGTACAGGAAAGAGTCTGCAAGGCTTATAATGCTCTCTTCATATGCAAGAGAACAGCAGGAAAGAAATGGGGCATGAAGCCGTCAATCTTATATTGGCTATACAAAATGGTAGTAAGACCCATAATAACATATGGGGCTCTTGTCTGGTGGAAAGCCACAAACAAGAAATATGTACGGGATATGTTGACCAGGGTACAAAGAACAGCCTGCATTGCCGTTACAGGTGCTTTACGTACCACACCAACGGCTGCACTGGAGGCGTTTATGAATCTTTTGCCACTGGACTTACAAATAAAATCAATTGCAGGAAATAGTGCGCAACGGCTCACTAACATTGGGCTCTTTAAGAACAGTAGGATAGGACATAGCAGTATTTTGAAGGAATCATTCTCCGAAATACCGGAAAAGGCGGATGAAGGTCTTGGTACACTAGATTTTGACACACCGTATGATGTGTTGTACCCTGACAGAGAGGATTGGTATAGGAACTTGGTGTCGAGGGTAAATGAGACCTCGATATATACTGACGGCTCCAAAACCAGTGAGGGCACAGGGTCTGGTGTATTCTCCAATGAACTGGACTTACATCTGGCCCTGAGACTTCCGGACACATGCAGTGTGTTCCAGGCGGAGATTCTGGCAGTACTCAAAGCTGCGGAGGTACTTGAGATGAGATCGATATCCAACAAGAATATCGCCATCTACATTGATAGTCAGGCTGCGCTTAAAGCGCTAGAGTCACATACCACTAAATCTGAACTAGTAAGGAATTGCCGCACAATGCTCAAGGCATTATGTTCGCAGAACCGTGTCAGATTATGTTGGGTACCTGGGCATTGTAACATTGAAGGTAATGAAAAGGCCGACACTCTGGCCAAGGAAGGAGCTGAGCTCTCACCTAACAGCATGATTGAGGGCACAAGACCACCAATGGCCGTGGCTAGAAGGGTTGTTTCTGAAAAAACTTCCCAGTTAGCAGCCACAAGATGGTCACAACTAGATGGTCACAGGGTCTCAAAGGCACTGTGGCCCATTTTAAACCGGAGAAAGTCTGAAGAATTAATCAACTTCAGTAGAACCAAACTAAGGTTAACGGTAGGAATACTCTCTGGACATTGCCTTCTAAGGAAGCATGCCATGAGACTAGGACTAGCTAGCTCGGACATATGCAGGTATTGTGAGGACCTACATGTCACGGAAGACATCTTCCACATTTTATGTGAGTGTCAAGCAATCGCTCGGAGTAGAAGTAAGCACCTTGGCAGGTACTTCTTTAATCACTTAGAGGAGGTTGGTTCCTCAAACAATATTGGGACCATTATTAAATTCTGCAGGGAAATTAATTGTTTGGGCGATTTGGTTTAGGTTTTTAACCGTAACGGTTCCCTGGGGATGGCGATGGGCCCAATATGGTGCCTGGTCTTTTTGTGATGAACTCACAACCCCACTCAACCTAACCTAACCTAACCTAGACAAAATTGCTCGCAAGCGTTATTATACCTGACGCGAAGTCTGTCATGATTTTTATGTGACTTCCCTGGGGCAACCATGCCAGCGAAGACCCATAAAAAGGCGAGCAGCGCGTTACCAACTATACTTCGATTCAACCTGGAAAGAAAACTAGACAAAGACATTTTTGCTCTCACGAAGCTTAACAAATAAGATCAAAGAAATTCCCTGATTTCTTTGGAGCAAAGAGGAGAATCAATCGTTACTCCTTTTTTTTTTAATTTTAACCTGTGAATAGACCTAGTGCCACATGAAAAATTCACGAAGCGTCACACTTATTCTAGATTTTTTCTTTCCCAGCGAGTGAACCTAGTGCTATATGAACTTATGAACAAGAAGATGTCAGTAAGCGTCACACATACCCAGCATTGAGGAATAATTTGAAGAAAAAAATGCATAAACTTTTGTTAAATGTTTTTACAATCAATCCATAAAAATAAATTTTGTATTTTGTAAATCTGGTACATTGATCAAATTTGCATCACTGATCTTCATTCGTAACTGTGCGTCATTCTTACTTTCCAATTCTTAACTTGACATGCTCAACATCAAACAAAATTAACTATATTCAAAAAGTAGCTTCTGGATTTCTTTATTTAAAGTGGAGCTACGGTTCGTTTTGACCCTGAGCCTCTACGCTCTAGAACAAAAAAGTCTGAGTTACCTATCGATCAACCAACATTTCGTGACGAACAAATTTGAATCACCTTCAGGCGATTATCGTCAAAATGATAGGCCTCCAAAATTAGCAACCATGTGCAAACATTTAGAATTTTAGAGCTCAATCTAATTAACCTATAATGAAAGTTGAAAATATTAACAAAAAAAAACTTCTATCAGGGTATGACTTATTATGGTCGTTAAAATTTTGAAAACGATATGTCGTCCAGACGAATATTGTTATACGGAAATTCAAAGATAACCATTTCGATTTAAATATTTTTTGGAATGATTTAACTATGACTAGGACAATTTTTAATTTAAAGGGGCATGACATTAGGTCAAATTGTTTCAGTAATTATTTGTAGTTTGATCAAACCATGTATATCTTGGTTTGAAAACAATAATTTTTTAGCTTTAATCTTACCATGATGGTTTGCAGACATAACCTCATTAGATTTTGAAAATATCACGTTTATTATTTGATGCATTGAGTGTACAAATTTCTTTTTTATTAGTAAAAAAAAACCGTACAGCAAATTAAATTTTTAAAAATATTATTTTCAATAACATTAAATCATTTACGTTTTCTCATTGCTTACTTACTATAAACGTTAAGAATTTGTGGACTCTGGGCTTAAAGTTATTTTTTACTTCCAATTTAGGACATTCGAGTTGGATACTGTAATGCATTCACACTATTTTAAGTGTAATAATTTTAGTTTTAGTTATATTAATTCTTACCTCTGCTTTTCTCCACTTAAATACCTCTCAATTCTACTCCCTGATTGTTTGTAAATATATTCGTCTTTTGAATGTTTGCTCAAAGGCTGAATTGAAATTCTTTTCCAATAAGTAAAAATCTATCACAAATAATGAGTAATAATATTAAGTGCAATCCTTTGACAACTAATGAAACCATGTAAGCACTAATTAGCCCTTTTTTACCTAATGGATTAATTTCTAATCGAACACTTGTAATCAAATGCGTTTTTTTTTTTTTTTAAGGTACCTACAAATAAGTAATTTTATCCTGAGGTTAATATCAAGTTAATTATTTTTTTTTGGAATAAGAATTGCACATTATTGCTTTTAACAAATGTTCAAATTTACACTTCATTTCGAGGTTACGTCTACGATTCAATATACTTAATTTTATTTTTAATACCAGGAATTAAAATAAGTCACACAAAACTCACATTTTAGCAATGAAAATTGGCTTTCCATTTAAAATTTGTTTTTTCGTTGATAAGTCTGATTTTTTTTATCTTTGATGAGTCTGATTTTTTCTACCATTTGAAGGGAGACAAAAAAAACAAAGACATTAGTCTTACTTTTGCTTCGCGACAATTAGCGGAACTTAAGGATAAACATGTTTTCCTTTGAATCTACGTAGATCATTATTAAAAAGAATAAAATCAATGTAAGAATGAACATATTCTACGTTGATTCTGAATTGTCACTTAAAAATCAATATGGAACACTTTAAAATAAAATTGATCCAAGTTTATGCCTGCATACTCAGTTGACATTTCGAAGAGTCAAATTTAAAATAAACATAGTGGCCGCTGTAGAATTCTAAAGAGTCGAAAAAATGCCGTTGAGAGAAAAAGGTGCTATTTCTAAGGCTACTATGGTAATTTAGAATTTTCGCACGATATTTAACGACCATTAGTTCACATAAGACCAAAGAGGATCTACAACTAGAGAGCCAACTTCACTTGCCCCTAACCGATTATCCCCTCAATTTTTGAATGACAGCCCTCTCTCGCGCGCTCTTATTTTTCCTGTCTGTGAATACGTGTAATTAATGGCCGCTGGGTGGCACTTTTTCAATAACAAACAATTTGTAAATGAATTTATAACAATAAATGTAAAAGGAATACATGTTGAGTATGGTTTTTTAGATAGCTTTACTTGTGCTCTATCCATTTTAGGTGCCAAAAAATGTTCATCCATTCACATTTCAGGTTTTTTTTAGTTTTCTTTACATGAAAAATATTTTTGACAGCAAAATTCATGCAGCTGCCTTTTGGAGTTGTTCCAAAAATAGGTTATTACCATGCAAGTTAAACCCAAGTTTTCACTAGAGCAAAAGTGATTTATGTGGTACCTATTCGATTGGGCGCTCTCAGAGCACTTTTTTTGCTCTCAGAGCAATTTTTATGTTCGTTTGGTACAGGAAAAAGCAATCTTTTTCTGATTTCACAGCACTTTTGCGAATCTAGATATTTTCTCAGATCTACCAATACAAGTGTGTTTGAGTTTGACAACTGATGGAGTTTGTTTACATTTTTATGGAATTTTTTCTACAGCAAAGAAAGGCGTTGCATCGGGTGAATCTATTTTTCTAAATTATTTATGTATTAATATTTAGAAATCAATCGGTACGGATATTTCTTATGTTTTAATACAAAATTTAAGTAGTGAATAAAAATCGCTTAGAAAAGTGTCCAAGACTATACACATATTCAAATCGCACAAATATCAACACAAAAATGAGCAAGTGACGTTTTTATGTTCGATTAGGCACACGAAATCTGAAATCTGAGGGCAAATCTGATGAAGCCCAAACGAATAGCACATCAGTTTTAAATATTCCTAAACATTGCAAAAATTTCTAATACTTAGTGGGTATTTTCAACTTCTTTTTTTTAGCACCATTTTTGTACAAAATAAAAATGTGATTAGGAATTCTGTGGTTTAATTAGAGTGAATACTGAAATGTGTTGTTGTTACTTAGGAACAGAAAAATGCTAATTTATGAAAAAGATATTCTCGGATATAATAATGATTAAAGATTAAAATCCTAACAAAAATACAATATAATGAGGTGTTTAATTGGATTATTCTATCGAACGTATCAATCCAAATGGTTTTGTTAATTTTAAGTTCTTGCGTGTTCCATTCGTGTTTATAGATATTCTTTTGTAAATTTTATAATGTTGTATTTTAAAATGTCCACTGATGTTTTTGTAAGTCCCTCTTAATTATAATTATAAAATATACCTACAATAGATGCTTGAAGTTACAAATAAATCTCCTTTAATAAGAGTGCAAAAATCGTTTGAGTTGATTTTTCTCTGATTAATGTCATGGATCGATTTCTGAGAGATATTGAAAAAAAAAACATGATTTTATTGAGGTATTTGGCATTGTGACAAAATTATATCAGAAATTACAATTGGTAAAATCAATTTCATAAACTTTAAAAACTTTTTAACTGAACTGAGATGTGAACACCGTGGCACCAAAAATGCCGAACACAGTCGCCCACCCCATAATAATGGCCGCCCGAATGACATAAAGTGCCTACATAGGATTTCCTAAGTATGCGTGCGGCAGCAATGGCGCTCCTTTGATTTGTACAGGCACTAATACTTAGAAATTCCTATGCAGGACAGCAGCCAAACAACAGCTTGTAGGCAAAAGTACCGTTTCTGCTCTCAGTTGGCTCTCTAGTTATAGATCCTCGTTGCATAAGACTATAAAGTGTTGTGATAGGCAGCCGCGTTACATTTTAAATGTACTTATTTGAAAATAACATTATTTTAAAAATTGATGAAGGGCCTTTTCCAAATAAAAAATTGCAAAATCAAACAAAGCTAATCCTGACCACGAGAATACAAAATCAATTGAAGTTGCTTAGTAAACGCGTTCGGATTCATAGTCCCGACAAATCTAGTTGACGTTTTACATAAACTAGGTATCCGAACGTCCCCAAGCAGATCATAAATAACATTTTAGTATACATTTTTTCCCTGAGAGTACCATATAGTGAAATGTGTAATTTTTATCTTTTTCACAGAAAAGGCATAAATTTGTTCAGGCTTATATGCCTTTCGCACCGAGCCCAAAACAAGGCTTTCGCCGAAACACACGAAACCTTAATTGAAAACAGTAGTTTTCCCATACATATTTCAGTTCTCAAAACGAGTCGTTTCCGTTTGCAATCGTTTTTCACGAAAACTACTTCCAATCGTTGGGTTGTTGGAACAAACACACCTTTTGCAATATCCAGCATATTCAGCAAAATGGCATAAATGTCACAAATGTCATAACTCACAAATTAAAATCATTTTTCACAATTAATTGATGGGCTAATATTATTTTGAAGTTCACTAAATTCATCTTGTTTGTTAATTAATGCGATCGAAAATTGTAACCAAAAAAGTTGGCACCGAAGTTTAACGACTTGTGTCTCACAGCTGATTGAAATGTCAAACGAAAACGAGTTGGTGGTCGGTGTGCATCGACGAGTTTTCGAGGAAAACGCGGTTTTGGACTTGGTGTGAAAAGCATAAATTAGCCATAAAAATTTCGATTTGGGTTGGCATCATTGCACATAACCCTGATGAAACTTTCTGATCCCTGAGATAAGAAATGAATTATTAGGTACTCGTTACTCGTTGTTTTTATAAGTTTCTGTCATTTTTATTCAAACTGAGTGCATACCTAGCACTATTATCTGATAAATTTAGAGCCCTGAAGAAAATCGATCGTTTCTAGTTTGTTATGTTTTAACTTAAATTGAGTACGCGAATGGATCTACTGCTACATGGAAGTCCCAATAAACAATAAAACTGTTCAATTTAGCATCTGCGGTTGTGATTCCCGAGCAACTTTTATCGAATTCGTATTGCCTGCATTCTAAATAAACCAAAGTGAATACCATGCAGATCTCGTTAAAATCGGACTGATGCCGCGCATATTAGCACAGCCCACTTAAACTAATTAAGAGCTGTCTTAAAACCAACAGCAACGAAGCAAACGCCGAATCACTTTGTATTTCCCGTTTCCGAAACGAATTAAAAAATTAAACAAAGAAAATAACAATAATTTCAATGTGTGTCTGTATACAGAGTGTGCCCAAATGCCAATATTTAAAAATATTTTCCGCCCGTTCAAAAAAGCATTATTGTTCTCACAGCCAAAATAAATCTTTTCCTCATTTAATTCTCAATTTCAAAAACTGTGTCATCATAATGCTATCGCAATATCCTTTCGAGTGATTGATGACAACACACACCAAAATGCAAATACTGCGCCTGCCTAGTGCTGTAATTGTGTTTATTGCGCTCCTCATCAGGTGACCAGTAGATTACGTCTGCCCCTATTTGATGAGTAAGTAACTTTATAAATAGAGATAAAATCACGAGCGCGCAAAGCAAACGTGTATCCAGAGCACTGGCACAAACTGATTGCGCGCCATAACGATTATGATGGTCGAGTTCGAGATAAATAAAAATATCACCGAAGCAGAACTATACCATTAGGCGGTCGTTGTGTACATTTGACGCTTTGCACGGAGGCGTCTTCGGATGTACCCTTGAATTCGTAAAGATTCACATTCCGTTTCCACCTGCCGGCTGTCTTCAGTTTCTTTTTCTATATTTTGTATGCTCTATCTCTGTCTGGTTTTGATACTATGTATTTCGATTTGAAGGTGAGCTTAGTATATTTTTTTCCATTCAGAGATACATTCGTACATGAGGAGGGTGATATTTGCTTTCGTCTCTATTTGTTTCTTCCCCCTATTGTGTGGTTTATATTTCTTACGCAATTGTGGGGCATTTTCATTTCCATTTGGGTTGAGCGTCGGACTTGTAGACGCTGGAGATGCTACATCGAAGGTAGCGATATACATTTGAATCGGCGTCGCCGTCGTCGTCAGCGGAATTACGTCAAGTGCGAGTACTTTTGCGGGCGCTTCGAGGAAAATGAGTTCTTCATCTGTTCTGGTTTCATTTGGAATTGGAATATTATTTTTTATTTGCACGCCTCTTTTTGTGCGGTCTACTACGTACTTGATGCGCCATACTATAGGTGGCTGAGGGGAAAAATATCGCACCTGTCGCTCAGCTGAGAATTCATATTCATGGCGGTGCAGAAATTGAGAGTAAGGTTAGTTGGCTTGTCACATGCGGTTTACGTCCGCAAAGGCGTGAAGGTTATTAAAATATTTTAGTAATGATTTTATTTTTTTATTGCTTCTTGGTTAAAAGGTAAATTGTGTTTCCTTCAGCCACACTCCTCACTTGGGCGTTTGTTGACAAAGTCGCCCTTGTAGGTTCGGTAACTTCTTCGTTCTTTGTTCAAAATGACAAGGCAAAACAAGGAAACCTGCACAAACTCTGACCTTTTGCTTGAGGCTATATCCATTTAGGATTTCGTTGGTTTTTGGTTTTTTTTTTTCATGCGGAATAGAAAGTCCCTAGTGGATATACTTTGTATAGGTGGCTAAGTGATATATCGGTTGATTTGGGAAAATCATTTTCCGCAAGGCATATAGAAATAGTGAATTTTCGGAAATGACACAAAAAAATGATGAATTGCCTTACCATTATCTTAACTTTTCCATTCTGTCTGATGTAGTTAGGAAAAGTTACTTGTACAAACTAAGGAACTCGTTCGTGGGGTAGAATAGTCCTTGATATATATAAATGAGTATACCTATGTTATGATAAGGACAAAATATAAAGCAGCTTGAAAGACATAAATCCATGGAAGTTCAACGTAAACAGTGGAAACTGGGAAGCTAAGTAGAGAGCTGTGCAATCAATGGTGCGCGTATGTTTTCTGTTCCCATCCTCAATACTAACCCATCCTTCGTTATCGCAAATTGAACCAACGGATTTTGCTTTCAAAATGGCCAAATAATAATTCTTGACATAGTTGAAACTCATCTTTGACACCTTTCTAGCTCCACGCGACTTTTTGAGAATTTTGCGTCGATCTAAAAATGAATAATTTATTTGACTGTTCGCTGGTCTCGTGCAGTGGTTTTCAAAATGGGGGTCGTGAGTTTCAAAATCAAAAACAAGAACATGAAGATTGCTTTAATTTGTTCGTTAATTTATACACCTTTAGTAATGAAAGGGGTGGACTTGTCTTTTGTTGACGAATTTCTCAAACCGTGGAGTTATTTTGGAGACGTTTATCTTCAGGAAAATCGTCTTCCAGTTGCACTCTGTTTCTGTCGTAAGTCTTTATGTTAATCAAGGAATAAAACGTTAGCTCACACAGGTATAGGATGTAGCAAAAGGCACTTATAACCTGATGGCTTCTCTTGCAAGATCTGGGTATTCGTCCCTTCTTTTAATCCAGAAAACGTTTATCCTGTGCGATTGTAACTCCATTGTAAGCATTCCATTCGTAGAAGGCTCAATCAGTTCCTTATTCTCTTGCATGTTGAGGTTATAATCTGGTAATAAATTTGAAACCACTAAAAGTGAATTTTATTAATTAGTGTGGACTCTCAAACGTACCCGCCATCTGTCATTTCTATTGCTAAATTGAAAATTTTTTTTTGAAGATTTTTAAAGAAATGATGATGACTTTAAAAAAAAAAACAAAAGAATATAAATACCGAACAAATCCTTTTGAAGATTTTGATGACGAAGAGTTTTGCTCTCGCTACAAATTCAATATAAAAACTGCTTGATCAAAAACTTGAATATTCAAGAGCCTATAACAAATGTCTTGTTTCCCATTCCTGCATTTTTGCAGGTTGTATTTAATCTTCATTTCTTGTTTGTTATTTGTTTTCTCTCTGCCATTTCATTAAGATTTGCTTAAAGAGAAATCGCCTGTCAGCTGTCAGCGCTGGTATGGCTACCAAATATCAACACGATATTTGATAATAATTGATACGTATCAACAAAATCGGTATTATGGTTATCAACCTATCAACATTTTTGATGAATTGCCAATTGTATTAGATTTAAGATCTATAGTTAATAAGTTTATCGATAAACTTGGTACTTAGGTTGTCAAAAGTCAAAAGTTTTGATATGCATAAAATTTTCTATGAACCACAAATTTCTTGTTGATACGTATCAGATATTAGGGCGGTTAAAAATGTCTATTACCAACAAATCATAAAATTTAAATCCTTGTTTTTATTGTAAAAAAAAAAATCTTAAACCGAAATGTCATCGTCAGGGCTATTTTTTGAAGGGGAACAAGCGAACAAGCTATCATACGCAGGACTTAACGAGAGTTGTTTTTCTAATCAATCCATACCTAAAATGGTTATTTCAATTAATAAAAACATCAAATTTGTGCAAACTCACTCTTTGTCACTCGGTTGAGTCCCGTTCTGGAGGCCCTAAGCTATTGAGTTCCACAGCGATAGCTTCCCACTTTCTGGTAAGGACTGACTATGATGAACTTCCCTTCGCGAGGTCCGGACTTTCTTCAGTTAATTCTATCAAACTTTCGATTTGTTTCCTATTGTTTACTACTCTACTCCTAAATAAACAAAAAAAATTGTATGCTAAAACCGAATTTTGCTTAAAAAAAAACAACTTGCTTTATTTCGCCAAAATTCGACGTCAGTTTTTTTTGAGAGTCTAGTGAAAAGTTTCAGATGAAGTGCCGATGTTTTAACATTGAAAATTTTACTTAATCTCCATTAGTCCTTTTCAGTCTGAAAATGAAAATGTTTTTTTTTTTTTTTTGTGTGTTAACTCTGCAATATAATACGTTTTTACAATTTATTAAATCTCGTATGGACACAATTGCATATCTAAATTAATTGTTTGTTTTTTTTTTTTTTTTTTGCAGGTAAGTTCGCACTTATAAGAAAAGTCGTACGTAAGTATGTATTTAACTCTTAATTTCTTCATTTCTTCTTATGTATATCGAAATTTCGCTACAATGTAAAAAGATGGGTAGATAGCGTTAGTTAGTTACATAGTGTATTCATACGGATGGTCACGTCCTTTATTTAAAAGGATAGTCCTTTCTTTTTTACCCCTGTCCTACATTTTCTTCTTTTTAATAAAATTGTTTTGCATTTAGGGCAAATAGAAATATTATGTGTAAGTATGCATAACTCATCTCGCATACGAAAATAATAAAAAAAAAAAAAACACCCATGTAAATTAAATTTCAATTTGCTCCTACGGGGTTATAATGCACCTACTCAAAGAATATTTTATATCATGAATAGTCAGTATCAAATCACAAATCAACGTAAATGTCATTCTTATATATGTATATAAGCTATCTCAAATTCAGCCGGCTTTGCCGGGTGCGTTTCAGCTGGTATCGTAACCAAAAAATTAGTTAAGTTATCAACTTGTAATTAGCGGCAGGTATAGATCGTGTAATAACAGGAAAGGTTTGTCGAAAATCACCTGCTAACAATATCAATTCACCACCGAAAATCCAATTTCAACGTAAATCTTGCAAGGCTTTATCTCACGCTTCCAAAGACTGTTTTTGAGCTATCGTGCATTCATCTCAAACAATTATCCTACATTTCTGCAATTGCAATTTAAGTGCAGAATGTAAGTTGCTGCAATTTCAGACGAAACGAGTACCAATCCAGTTTGGGTTATACTAATCATATGGTCGCTAGAAGTAGTGAAGTCAAAAATGTTTTTACAGTTCCACCAGGTGTGTCTAAAAAAAATTCCCCCCTTTCATTACAAACGGCATGCATGATTGTATCATATGCAAGTTTCTGTTCAATATTTAATTTTGGAACATTTGACCGCACAAATGCATCCAATTTGCCACAATCATTATTTAATTCACGCCACATTTCAGCGTTGAATAAATCTTGCGCCAAGCGATTAGGTGCTATCAAACCCAACTGATATCAAACTCGATTTCAAAATCTTGACAATAATTCTTTGTTCTCAGGAGGCAGAAAATAAGTAAAAGCGAAATAGAATATGAAAAGTAGATAGCAAGAAGCTCAAAAAATGGATTTCATTTATGAAGTTGATGAAATGTTGATGTCTTCCTAGTCAGAAGACAAATTTAAGAGCTGATAGAAAAGACGATGGTGAATCATTCATTGCTTGCGTGATGATTACGATGTCTTGGATTTTTTGAAATGCTTAGGACTAAAATAAGAAACATTTTGGATGCTAGCTTCATAATTGATACTCGGCTCATTTATTGTATGTGTACAGTGTACATAGGTTTGAAACGCGCTAAAATCGTGTTCAACTGTTTTAAGTCCGCATTTATATGCATTTCTATCCAGCGGGCTTAATGCATGTTTTTGAGTAAATATTATAAATGTCAGCTCAAAAACAAGTTAATTTAAAAAAACTGAGTGACTGTCAAGAAAAAACTAGAGGAATATGAACAAGACACGCGCGAAACACACAACCCTCCCTGTCGGGTGAAAATACGAACTAGGATGTAAAATTAATTTAAACCAAGCTTTCACTCGGAGTGAATAATAATATGTCCGTTAGATTCAATAAAACATTATTTTAATTTTTTTTTTTAGCTTGAATTAAATTTTTTATGTTATGGCATTTAAAAACATGTTTACTATTTTGTACGTCTCAGTAGTATTTCCTTTCAGTTTTCAGTCGATTTGCATCACTTTGTTTAAAGTTATAATATTTTTGTATTTTTTTAATTCTATGGACTTGTGTCTATGAAAGATTTCCTGTTGTTTGGTGATAAACATATAAATACCTAAATCCAAATTCTACGTAAATAAATTAATGTTCTTAAATCAATCTCTGTCAATGTGTATTTGTAACTTTTTGAGCTCTTTTATTTCTTTTGAAGTGTTCCGAGATGTTTTCATCCACTTTTGACAAAGTCCATGCCTCTGCACCATGGATTGGTTAAGATCTGAAAATCGTGTTTTCGTTCAACGCATTCACACCGAACACCAACTAGTTTTCGCTTGACGTTTCAAACAGGCTCCATGAAATTAAGCCCAAATGCAAAATGGCCCACAAAAATGAAAAAGGCCCCAAAAAATTATATAGGAAGCAACAAAAAGGTTTGATAGTCTGATTGGGGCGATTTTTTTTTTTTTGGGGACTCTTGTCATTGATAGTTTGGGGTAAAAGCCCATTTTTATTTGTGAAATTATACCCCAATGTAATATTATCAGGATCTTTTTTAAAATGCAGGAAAAAAATAGTTTGCCATATCACCCCAAAGTAATGAAAAATGGTCCCAAATTCATGTACAGAGCTCCAACTTAAAACAAAAATATGAATTTTTAACGTTTTTTTCTCAAATTTTCTAAAGTTAAAATTTGAAGTTATTTCAAAACCTGAGCTGACTCATAATTTTTTTTTTAAATTTTCTAAAGCTTGAAGTCAACTCAGGTAAAGATTTCCCTTGTTTAAAATATCCGACATAATATGACGAGAAGTTGTTTAAAACATCCCTTCGAAACAATCTTAAAAGTTGCATCCATTAAAATCCGGCGCTGACCTTCAGGAATATTTTTTTTGATAAGGTTGATCGTTTTAAATGAAGAAAGTATATAATATTTTGTCCTTGAAACGATTGACGCCGTTGTAAAAACGGTATACTTCGCGTTTCTTCTAGTAGAATTTTGTTTTGATACCAAAATAAGAAAATGAAAAATTGCTCCAAAAATATGAAAGAAGACCCCAAAACAATGAAAATACTCCTCAATTTTGTCATCGTTTTTGTTGTTGCTTTCCATGCATTATTTTGGGGTAATTTTTCATTTTTTATGCTAACAATTTGTGCCCATTCTGCATTTATTTTGGGCAATATTGCATAGATTTATTTTTTTGGGGCCTTCTTTCATTTTTGGGCCATTTTTCATTGCGGCATAATTTCATAAAAGACTAGACACGTTTTCGGATTAAAGCATAAACCAATTCGGCCTCAATTTCCCTATTGAATCTAAGTATGATCTCAATTTGGTTTGAAGAATCTTCCGAGTTGCTTCCTTTAACTCCCTGTAACCTCACTGAGAGCATCTATGCATTCAAAATTCCAACTTCCACAATGCCGTATTAACACAAACACTTCAAACGAATAGACACTTACTTACTGTTTGCACTCTAATATTCAACTTTAATTGAGTTGAAACCACTTCAGATCATCCCCTTAAACTAGGCTAATTAATCAGCACGTTTGACGTTTATCCCATCACGCGTATAAACGCGGACAAAATCTCTCGCAATTCGCAACAAATCCTCTTCAACTTTAGGTACCGTCAAACAGATACACTTGAAATTGGATACAAATCTCATAGACGAGCATTCACTTCAATCCGATAGACGTCATCTCACCACTTGGATGTCGTGAAAGTTCTTAATTGAATTTATTACCAAACTCGCCCATCATCATCTATACATCCCCTTAATGGCACCGTCACTTATCGAAATTCCTGTATATTCAGCAAAATCGTCCCCATAAATGTCATCACACATCACCGAAATGAATGTAAGAAATGCGCCCCAAAAATGTTTCAAATCACAATAAAAACCATCATTACGCAACAACACAGCCATAAGGAATACGAGTACCTACTACCTACTCTCGAGCTAGATCGCATTAACGGCTTACAGAGCCATTCAAACAATAACACAGATTGTATTTGACTGTCAATAAAGCTCATCTACAGACACGAGCTCCACCTCCTCAAACACAGAAAAATTTTCACATTTTGTCCAAAACGGATAACAACCTTTGAGGATGTTTGTTCGACAGACATAAAGCGTCATAAAATCTCGTTAAAGCGGGACCTCCTTCGAAAATGTAATGGGGTATTACGCTAGCATCTTTCTTTTCATTCCACGGCTAATGATGCGGTCCTCGATAAATTCCGGGAAAATATTTCCGACGTACCATTTGACGAAGACTCTGCGCTCATACTCTGTGCGTGTACTTATTCATAAAGTACTTACCAACAAACCCGATTTTCGTTGGAATGTGTGGCCCAAAATATCAAACGGCATAAGAATGTCGTATCTGAAAATATAAAAAGATACTCCTTTGTTTATTGCCGCTTTGTCGTTTAGCCCTTATGAGTATATTTGGTGCACAGCCTCCTTGTGTGTTCATCAACCTAGTTTTGAGTAAATCACGTCAAAACTTGGCCCGATTTGACAATAAAACGAGCCGGAAAATATTGCACACAGACATTCATGTTTATCTAGAGCTGTTGATTAATATCTCAGAAGTTGGCTGAACACGATAACAACACATAATGACCTTGGGCGGTATTTCCGCCCCTCCCGCACTACAAACCTACCTATACCTACTATCTGGTTAGTGTAAGTGAAAATTTGCCTCACACCATTGCAGTAGGTACACTTTTTCACGAATTTCTGCTTATCCAACAAATGCGGGAATGGAAAAGCACTATACAGACACATATGGGGTTGGGGAGCGATACAAATAAATAAATTGGAAACTTTTCAAGTTTCAAGGTTGCTACACAACAAATTCAGTGCTCATGTGGCACCGAAGACACTCTAAGTCTAAGCTCAGCAAATATCACATTGCTATAGCTGTTTGTTTGTTTTTTTTTTTTTTGTTTGTTGCGAATTAGATAATCTACATATCTATAGATAGATAGATAGATAGATACGAGTTGAATAAATGTGCACCCACCAACCATGTGACATGTCGCATTTTCCTTGTGACTTTTTCCAGTAATTTTAATCTTTTATTCCGTTTCCGTTGGATGATCCCATTCTTACTACATTTTAATGTTATCCAACATTCAAGTGGCTACATATCACATACACACACCCATGCTCATGCACATAGACACGATTAAACTGATGTAATTTCAATTATTGAAGCGGAGGAGCAAAAATTGAGCATTCGCTGGCATTGTGTGTGAACTGTGATGCGCCCCGAGTCTGGCATTGTTTTGCCTGGATATGAATGTGACGCAGTGAAGTGGAAAATCAGCATTAATTTGTAAATAATTCAATTTAAATTGTTTATAACCATGTAACAGGCAATATGCTATACGAGTACGACTACGATATGGCATCGACGTACCGCCCGCGTGCCTGCAAAACCAAGTCACATTCAATGTGCGTGGGCTTTCATTGATGTTCAATGTGACGTAACTGAGAGCAGCTGATGCGATGATGATGATTCAAAGAGAAAATTATATAGAATAAGTTTATTCTACAATCTACATTAAGCGAACTGCGTGGGTTGGTCACACGGGGATGTTAAAAAGATATGCATGTTTTTTAGAAATGGAAAAAAAAAACAGAACTACAGCTGTTCAGATGTATTTCCCCTTAGTAACGGCAGTAGCTGTTCGCCATTATTATTTTGCTGTAAATAGTTGACGGAAATATCAGGAGGATACTTTTTCTTCAACCGAGGTTAACAAAACTGGGTCTGGCTATAATTAGATCTTTCTACAGAAGATCTATAGGATCTTCGAAAATAATTGCTCTCAAAATAATTATTAAAATAATCGAATTATCGTCGTTTGAAACCTGTCTGAACGCTGTCCGTATAAGTTTTAAAAAATTGTTTGTTCCTGGCTTATTATATATTTTCTGTCAGGTTTTATCGAGTAGCGGGGACAAGAACCATTCCAATCAGAAGGCTTAAGCTTAGTTGCCCACCGTCAGAGTATCGAACTCATAACTCCTAACAATTTATTTTTTTTGTGTCACCCATCCTACAGGCGAACTAATTCTCCCAGTTATGTAAAACAAAATTAGTTAAAGCCGCAAAGCTATTATGTTTATTCTCGGAACTATTCATTTTTGTAGCTTATTTTTTTTTATTTTTAAGACAATCGTATACCCAATCCGATGATCAGTGCAGCTACTCGTATATACAATATACCCTCGGATGTTTATCAGCTTTTTGCAAGAGTTGGCGCATAGAAAAAAAATCTTTGGGTACAATTTCTATTTTTCTGGGAGTTGAAAGCGCCAGCCCTTGGTTAAGAGTCCAGCAATCACACTTGGCCTATCCAATTCGAAAATCTGGTGTAAATTGGGCTCTAAAATTAGACTCTGATTTTCATTGGAAGTTGTTATAACTACATAGCTTCTGCCTTATGACGATAAAGCCGGTCTCAGATTTTTTGCATTATTGTCAAGAAGTTTGGAAAGCTATTAGCTTTGATTATTTGCTTATTTTGCTTATTTTCCCCAGAGTACCTAGGGCTTTCTTGTGTATCATTACTTAATATATTTAGATGTGTTAGTTTAGTTTGGTAGACACTTCTGAGACACCTGGGGTTGCGATGTATAGGAAAATCGAAAACACTACAGTCCTTAAAGTACCAACTAGAAAATATTTCTGTAACACAGCGTTTCAAATCCAATACTGATTTAAGTGTCATTGAAAAGCGGAACAATCATTTCAAAAGCCTACGCGGGCTCGTTTTATACGAATCTGACTGGAGCGGCTTGGTCGTTTAGACCGTGGTCCTTGGAATATCCCGACATACTGAAAAAAGTTCAAATGAGACAATAGGACTAGCATAAAATAATTTCGTGACCGGCACTTTCTACACCACACGTTATAGGAGTTTGGAATGGTCGCGAGAAGCTTGGCAAATGGTCCAACGTTTTATTTTTATAAACCAAAAAATAGTGAAATTTTTATATTTAATTTCTCAATAATTTTTTAAAGTTTGTATTAGTTTTTATTTTAACTTGTGGCTTCTGTTGTTTCCGCGAGATACCTTAGTTGACAAGTCATATAAAGGGTGTTTTTTTTAGAGGTATAGAACTTTAATTTGGCAGCACTATTTTACTGGCAGCCATTTTGTCAGCTGTCAAGTGATTTATTTTTAGTTTGGTTTGGCATTTCATTCAACATGAATAGACCGACGCCTTGACCACTTGGAGGTCAACATTCGCCGCGTTATTGCCAATATACGACCACAATTGTATTAAAAAGTCATCGAAAATTGGACCAGATGAAACTACGTCCGAGCCAGCCGTGGCGGTCATATGTACAAAATCATATATTTAAATTACAATGCCAGAAGATTATCTTTCGAATAAATTAAATTTCATGTCAATTTAAAAAATCACCTTTGTTTATTAATTCCATTTCAAGTATAATTAACGATCGTATCTATACTGTTTTTCGCAGTATTATACTGCTTTTGCAACTCCAAAACTGTATACTGCTTTTTCAGCCCAAAATACTGTATTTTAATACCTCAATAAGATCGATTGTGAATACAATGAAATGGCTACAATCGTTGAATACATTTTATGCTTGCCAGGAACCTCATCATCTGTCGAAAGAATTTTTTCTGCAGTGAACAAAACTTGGACGTCAGACAAAACTCAATTGGAAGTCGAAACATTGAAAGCAATTCTGATGGTCAAATGTAACTTGAAATATCCATGCGTTCAATTCTATCATTATCTCAAATCAAAGCCGGAATTGCTTCGTCAAATTGCTTCAAAGGACAAATACAAAACATCAACAACAGGAGAAGACATTGAAATGGAAAGCGATTTAGATGATGGAAACGAATCGCCCCGAAATGAATAGTTTTTTTTGTTGATTTTCATTGATTAAAATGTATACTGCGAAAAATACTGTATTTTTTAAATCGATTTACTGTTTTTTTTTAATTTTTGGTCCAAATATACTGTTTTTTGTCTAAAAAAAGATACGATCGTTAAGTATAATACATCTAGAAAAAATCACCCTTTGGTATGTACGCCCTACTAGTGCAATTTGAGGTAATAATACGTTTATAGCTTTTCCCACAATACAATTCGGATTCTCAATCAATGGAAATTGCAACCCCCACACAGAATGTCAAAACCAGATCTAAATTTGTCATGTTATACTTCACTCCCTATTTGTGGCGCATATGTACTTACAATGAGCGACAGTTCATCTCATACCACTTATTTCGTTTTGTATGCACAGAATATGTACAGTGGTACCATAAAATGAAACTGATCAAAGTATTCTCATTTCGATTTCAGAAAGTCCTTCTTGAAATTAAATAGATTTATTATTATTTAAAATCTACGCTAATGTTTTAAGATTTGGTAAAACTGCCGCTAATCCTACTATATGGAAATTGAAGCGAATAAAAAAATCAGACAAACACTACCCGCTTTAACGTACCTTTTACCTCTTGTCTACATATCTGCATTATTTATAACAAAATTGTTTATTTGTGGATTCTTATACAGCATGAATGCTAAAACAATCTTTTTCAATCTGCATGGATTTTTCAGAAAAACGAAGGAAGAAAACCGGACCAGCATTCACTGGATAATATTTATTTCATCGCAATCGGCCATTCAAATAATTAAAATGTTTCTTTTACATCTCCAGGGACAGGCATGGACGAAAATGCCTTGCTCTCAAAATTTGTGACTACTCACTAAAATGTTACCCCTTTCCCAATAAGGTCACGTCTTCTTGGATAGAAATGCTGATAAATACTACCTACTGCGGCCAATGTTTGTACAAACTACAATCGGTTGAAACGTATAATTTTCCTGTTTGGGCGAAATGATTTTGGCAGCCAACATTTGTCGGTAAATTTAGAAAGTCACCAAAAAAAAAACTCAAAGTCCCAAAAGTCCATAAGACAATTCTCTTTAGTTTCCTTATATTTAGGGAATTTTTTCACCAAGTTATTTTTTGTTTATCTCGATTGCCACAACAAAAATCAATCCAAAAAGTTTATTTACTAGCAACGATCAATTGTGCTAATTTATTTAATCAATATTGAGCACATTGTTGTGCTGCTGCAAGGCGTTACCAAAATATTCTACATGCGTGTTTAACCTCAGTTAAACACAGCTCGTGCTACTGTATGTAGGTACTGCTCTTACTCGTACATACATATGCGATCAATTAGGTATATTACGTTTCGTGTATGCCGATCGTGAATTAAATAATTAACATCAATTTGCTTGAAGTTCTGTGTTCGGAAAAGATTTACACAGATTTTAAGAGTTGAGGAAGTCGAAAGTTTCAAGTTCGCCATAAGAGGGGCTTTAAAAATATTTTTTTTAAACACTCCGCAACGGTTAATTAAGTGGATATTTTAATTATTGTCGTAATTAGGTAGGTTATATAACACGTATGCACTTTAATTGATATTTAATTTTGAAATTAAATGATTGAAAATTAAATGACCTGAGCGCAGTCGAATTTTGTAAAGAGAATCAAATCTTTTGAATTGTTGGGAGCAGTAACATTGACTTTGGAAAGACGGAAATGATGCAGATAATTGCCGCCTTTGATCCTACGTACTTCCGTGGATAGTTAATAAACCGAAATGGATTATTTGTTAAAAAAAAATATTTTTGTTTTTAAATATTTTTAAATTGTTATATTTAAACTAGCTGACCCGGCGAACTTCGTACCGCCCAAACTCGTTTATATAATGAAAATAATAATTTCGAGCATGCTTTGTATAATTCGGTGAAGTCAAATTCTTCATTCAAAACTTATACTCATACAATAGAAATGACTAAAGTACATATAGCACGATGTGTTTCAATAATTGTATTGGTGATACTAAACGTTTTTCTATTCAGTCTATAGGTTTTACAGTGTGGTTCTATGTTCTATCCCCAATCTAATTACTTAATATTTTTTTAGGTCAAAAAGCGGCATTGTCCTTTCGAATCCACTAAGCTGAGTGCACAAATGGACGTAGTCTCTTTTATTTATATAGCTGTACCCATCCGGATTTGCCAGTGCCTTTCGTATTAAGTCCCGACCTCATTTCGCAAATTGCTTTATTTTTACAATTTTAATTACCTATACCACTTTAGAAATAGCGTTTGAATTTTATTTTTATTTTTTAATGGGAGGTGCCACAACCTGTTTTCCTATCCCTCTAATATTTTGTAAGGTGCCACCTTTAGGGTCCAAAACTATCCTATCTTTTAAACTGGAACCAACCATACCCATCCACAAAATTTCATTGAAATCGGTAGAGTTGTTTCGGAGATCGATAACCTCGCCACTTATCGGGTCCAAAAGTATCCTAACTTTTAAGTCTTGCTAAACAGTAAATGCAGGTCTACTTTTTTTGGGGGGTGTCCATTTTTTTGTTTGACTCCATGTGAAATAGTGTGGTACTTCTGAGTAGAGTAATGACCAAAAGCATTCGCACGATTACACGATTCCAAAAATTCGGTGAGTCTAGTTTTTGATGAATTTATAGCGGTCGTGAAATATACGTGCCGGCCGGTTTTCAAGATGGACGGCTAAATGAATAACGATTGGATCCCGTTCATGAATTGGAAAACCAAAGATACTCCAAACCGCTTCATTGGAGCTGATGTATCTTCCAATTTGGTACAGCGTTTTTTCATCGTTGTTATTCACTGGAGGAGTAGTCACATTGGTATTTTTATCTCCAAATGCCGCCATAATACTGCCTTTATTCACATACTTGCAAATATATTTGATGCTTTTCACTGAACTACAAAACTCTACATTAACATGAGCTTGGAATGTTTTGCTCAGTAGAGGTGAATATAGCACCACCCAACGATTGCCAATGTCAATGTCGTTGTTGATGATTTTTTTAATAATGAAGATGTATTGCATTTTGCCCGGCCAATAGCAAAGATGTAATCTCTGGCCATTTTGGATTACACGTGAACGTGATAAATAAATGGGAACATTTTAAAATTGAGAGTATTAAAGGGATAGGAAGAAAATAGGGAAAGGATTAACTCTAAACGAAATATTTGTAAGTTTAACAGCCAAGAAGAAAACTAACCACACCTATCAACTTGGTTGGTAAGCCTTCTCCCTTCTATCTCCACACTGGTACCGAAGGTGTTATGGTACCTTTGAGCTGCCCTCCCCATAACCCTACTCACGAATGAGCACTCCATTTCAAAAAGTTACTTAACATAAACAAACTACCTACTTATTAGGTAAAAAAAAAAATTCAAAATTGTTGACAACAACAATTTGCTGACCCGGCGAACTTCGTACCGCCCAAATTCGTTAATATAATGAAAATAATAATTCCGAGCATGCACAATGCACATGCTATTTTATGTAGATGCTTAAATACCTCTTTCGTTGAGACATAATTGCAAAAATTCCGCGGCAACGAAATCAATCCATTCGAAGCGTCAACAGGAACATGACCATCACCGTAAGTTAGCAGTTGATTGGAGAACACTTCGGCAGACGGATCATTTAGCAAACATGCGATGTCGTCAGCTGAAGTTTCTTCACATTGCTACCAAAACTTTGGCCATTGCTGAATATTGGTTCTTCAACCGCTTGAATGTTTAATAGCAATTTCAATGCCGAATGAGCGGTTCGGCAACCTTCCAGCAGCGTAGCCGCTTTTCCAGAAGATACCATCGTTGTCAGTGATGGTCTCATTAGTCAAATTTCGTGGACGCTTGGAACACTTGCCGTCGACCATGCACGGTGATTGTATGTTAATGGCGCCACACGGTCCATGAATCATGTTTGTAATTATGACATCATGCAGGTCTGGATCGGTTTCGGGACCTGGAATCTCGGCACATAAGATGTCATTAATTTGGTCTGATTGCATTCTTTCGACTAACCAAATGAAAATGTGCGCATGAGGCAAGCCTCTTTTTTGGCATACAATCGAATACATCCAACATCGAGTATAACCAAAGACACGATGCTTAACAAAATAGTCCATCAGCGACCGACGAAATATATGTAACTTTAACAGCCAAGAAGATAACTAACCGCACACCTCTCAACTTGGCTGGTAAGCCTTTTCCCTTCTCTCTCTACACCGGTACCGAAGGTGTTATACTACCTTTGAGTTGCCCTCCCCATAACCCTATTCACTAATACTACATTTCAACTTACTCACACATAAATACGTATGCAAGGATCCTGAAAATACATGTCAAACGAAAATGATGGATTCAATAACCATGAAATAAATCAAAGTATCATTTCAAAAACTTACTTAATGTAACATAGTAAACATAAACAAACTTATTAGGTAGGTTATATTTAAAAAAATTCAAAATTGTTGACAACAACAATTTGCTTGGAAAATAATTAAAATAACTGACAACAACAATTGCTTTGAAAATTAAAAATTTTTTTTTTTTGTCACTACTCGATTTCTATCCAGTTTATTGTTTTTTCAACGTGCAATTTCCTCATGAAAAACGAAATATGTTCCTACAACGCCACCTGTAAACTCTTTGGGGTATAAAAATTAGTTTAAAACCGATTCTCATACCTACTGAATTTACATATAAAATTTCATCCAAATCGGTTGAGCCGTTTCGGAGGAGTATAATCACTAAAACTGTGACACGAGATTTTTATATATTAGGATATAACACGTTTACACTTTTTGCGAATAGCAACGAGGGCTATTGATCTTGAAACCGAAATATTTATATGCTATGAAGGAAGATTACTGATAGCGTTTTATTTGGAATAAGATGTCCGACATACAGTTTCTTCGGCCATGTTTGAGTGAGCCCATCATGTATCTCTTACACGTGTCATTCATTTCGTGTTTTCAATTTTTTAGCGCAAGCGTTTGACACCTGTCAAACTCAGTTGGTATTTGAAGTGTCATAATATTAGTTGAATGTTTGCCATATACGGTAATGGATCGCTTAACAATCGAACAAAGCGTTAAAATTATTAAAACTTACTATAAAAGTGGTGATTCAAACGTAGCCGCCTTTCGGGTATTACGCGATGATCGTGGTCGTCACTTTGAGTGAATAAAATGGGCCATAGTCGACCGAATACGAAAGCAATTGATAAAATTTTGAAGAAATTTTAAGATAGTGGAAGCGTTGCTGATGTAGTAAGGCCTGTTCATCATCGTACCTAATACACACTCAGTCGAAAATATTGCTCCTGCAAGTGCCAGTGTTGCTGATGATCTGAATTTATCGATTTATCAATTCGGAGCGATATGGTTGAATGATAACCGATGCTCGCGTAATATCACGTTTTGACGATGTCAATTAGCCACCAAGATCATGCGATTTGACACCTTTAAATTGTTTTTCTGTGGGCTATGCAAAAGACCGTGCTTACGTTAAAAATCCCCGAACTATAGATGTAGGTATTGAAAACAAACATTGCCCAAGCTATGGCTGAGATACCGCGCGCCTGTGTGTGTTTTACTTTTATTTGGCTTTACTTCCGAAACCAAAAAATTAATGACACTTTACTACTCTTCTCACTGTACCTGGCATGGTTCAAATCTCAATACAGTCTTTCAAGAAACATTGAATACATCATTACCCAGCTGCAGTTTAACAGTGAGAGTGGCCCGGACGAAATGCTGCTCTCAAAATGCTGCTTTGCAAAATCTCTCTTCTCACACAAAAATGCTGATTTCCAAACTTAAAGCAATAAGATTCTGCTTTTTCTAACAAATTTAAAAACAAAAAGTAGCAATTTAAAGAAATGTTGGAAAAAAGAGAAATCGCTGTAGATAGTTTTACCGGACTAATTGCCTTACCCAAAGATTTTTGCAAACAAGGAAGTATTTTTTTGCATGCCAAGAACAAAAACGGAAATGACCTCCATCCGGTCATTTAAAATGCGAATCGGTGGTTTCGAAAAAATAAAGGTTAACACAGCCTTGAAACAAAACGAAGTATTCATTTATACAATAGAACTTTTGATTCCCTTCGAATTGCTCAGTTTGACAACGCATAATCTTCAGCTGGAAGTCGGCTCTGTGATCGGTATATCAATCAACAACGACTTTGAAATGGCACCAGACTAGCAGTAAAGAAACTAGGTGATAGAAACGACCAAGGGAATGTACAAAGGCGAAGACTTTTTGATTCCACGAATTCGCATACGGTCGCAAATGATTTGACATTCGCACATAGGAATAGGAAAGGGGTAGTCAAAACAGCGTCTGTAACTAGTGCATTACAGCACACCACCTCTGTGGTTTGGATACGTTCCTTGCACACCTTTCCTTATCGTAGTGGTAAGAACATACCAAATAGCAAAAACATGCACTAGATGTAGCAGTTTATGGCGGTTTTTATTTATTTCATATAATATTTTTATTTTTAAATATTTACACTACAAAAAGATTCGATAACCTGCAATTATGACATTTGTGCTTACATAATTGGGTTGCGCTCTTCCAACCAATCAACACCGCTGTGCGAAGTACGTTTCCTGACAATAAACAACATCTCCGCCACATCAAAGCGTATTCATCAATAACAAACTTTATTTTGGTACATAAATTACCCAAAATTAAAACAAACCATGAGAGAAATTCCCCAAGATTTAAATAAAAAGAAGACAAATATTCAAGAGTATATTTTCAACGTGGCACGGTTTGAAAAACAAAAACAAAAACACACGACACTTGTCATGTGAAAACCTGTGAACCTTTAAAATAAACAAACAAAATTGTTTTTCGTATCGTTACGCACTATTTGACGTGTTAATAACATTTATTACACTTTGGCTAGACACTTGAAATGTTAATAGATTAATTTTACCCAAAGGCAGACCGTTTATAATTAAGAATAGACCACCTAGTAATTTCCTGTATTATGTCGGCCATGACCGGCCATGACCGATGCTTTCAAATTAAAAGATAATAAAGCTATATTATTATTCAGACCTTGCAGAAATAAATACGTTTGGAATAAAATTTAAAAATTTATCCACTAGCACTTTGTAGATTGCATCCAGAACATCTGGAATTATGGACAAGATCGTCGACGCAGGAATGCGGAACAGATATTGAATGAACCGAAAATGTTCCCCGGTAGCTAAAGGTATCATAGAGTCAACACAAGCCGCTCAGCAGCTGAAATGCTAGCATAGCACGTATATTTGTTTCTTGCTTTTGGATATGCGCGTCACTAAAACAAGACGATCATCGAATTGTTTGGAATCCATAATCAAACAATTGCGGTACAATTGAGGCACCTCAATTCCACGAGCAATTTTGAGTAAAGTCCCTCCTGCTGTTGGTCGGGTCAACCAATATCCTTCTAGCAAAGACGCCGACGTTTGTTTGGCAATGCAAATATTTCGTAAACAAACATCTGCCAACCGTGTGAACTGGCAATTTTCTATCTGACAACGTTTTCAGACAAATCATTTGTAGGTAAACCATCTGCAACTGAAATTGTCAGAGTTTGGGACAAAACCTGGTAACCGTGTGAACTAATTTGGTATTGTAAGGTAGTTCGCTTTTGTCAGATCATTTGTAAACCTGTCAGTATTATCAGATCTAGCAATCGTCTGAACATAGCTTAACTTCCAACATACAGAACTGGACATGGACATCTATATTTATAAAAAATGGTGTGAAAAATGTATGATAATTCATCAATTAAGAACGGCTGGGCCGATTTGGCTCAAATTTTTTTCCAGTTGTTAGTAATTGACAGGAGAAGGTTATTAATAATAATAATAATAATAATTTTTTTTTGTGGTCGCGGTGGCTTAGTGGTTAGTGTGTTGGACTACTAAGCGAGGGGTCGAGGTTCGAATCCCGCAAAAACCCAAATTCCAACTCAGGGTTTTTTTCACTGCGCCACCTCTCGCGAACGTCTGACAAACATCCGAGAGTATAACTGTCATGAAAGAGCTTCTCAATCGGCCCGTTTGGAACCGGCATAAAATTGTAGATCCCTTCCATTCGTTCCATAAATGAAAAACTCAAACAAAACGAATGGTTGCGAGAAGCTAGGCCCTGGGTCCCTACAGACCTGTGCGCCAACTATTATTATATTAATAATAATAATTTATTTATTGGTATAGATTTATACAATAAGATACAATATCTTCTTAGATAGTATAAACTCAATTAAACAATTCCCATGATGTGTTTTTTAGTTGCGACAGTATGAAAAGAAAGAAAATTTTAGGAAAAGAAGGGGAAATTGTAAAACTCGTAAATTGATTTTTTGTAGGGAATTTTGTGTCCAATTTTGAATGCCTAGCAAAGCAGGCTGGGGTCCGATAGTTTTTTTATAAATTTGTATTCTGTTTGACAAATAGAATGTCCCTTTTATCCATTAAAAAGGTCGCTGTTATGCTTCAAAGACTCTCAATCTTCAGCAACTTATCAGAGGTAGGTAATCCCTATGTGTGTATATTAATAAGGAAGGTTTGTCTCATCCTGGGCCTATCTAGAACTCGCTTGCCTGATGGAGTTGCACTTGGGACTTACGTGTAATATAAGCGACTAAAAATCCCATTCAGCATTTAGGTACAAAAACTTTTTACATAAAGTAGTAGTGTAAGGGAATTTGAAAACAGTCTTTTCTATGTATGGGATTAGTATCGCGAAGCTCCTTTGAGCCTATACCGGCGTGATTATCTATAGGTAAAATGGATTTGTACTCTTGGAAACTTTTAACATCGCAGCTCATTATAAATCTCTTAAGGAGCTTCTAGTATCTGTAAAGGGTCAATGGTTCGAGAGGATACCCGATGTATCCTCGCTGGACATATACACTCCACTCCCTATTAAGTCTTTGAATAAATTCAAAGCCAGAGCTAGAAACTTAGAAAAAGTGGATGCAAATAGGTCTCACATTACCACAGTTTTTACGGTTTTTTTTAATTTATAGTCGAAGACTGGCTTTAGTCTTCGTGGACTTAACATATTTTCCAACTTTTCTTCTTTTAGCAATAAACTAGAACTCAAGGGAGTTTTTTTTTTTTGCTCGACTTTGACTCTGAAGACTTAAGAAAAGCTATGAACCAATGCTCGTATTGTGGGCCTTGATATTTGATGAATTTCGAAGAGTGTCACATTATTTTCTTTAACCATAGGTACAACACTCGGCTAGAAAACTCGTTTCTTATTACCTTTCAAAGGACGCTTATATATCTCTCAGAAGTGCGCCCTCTCATCCATCCATTACGATTGCAAGTCAGCTCTTTACTTGATGAATTAATTTCCAGGTAAACGTTAAGATCTCAAGCTGAGCAGTTAAAACATTGCCATTCAAAGCAAAATGCTAATTCAGCACTTTGAAATATTACATTTTGTTTTCGGTACCTACTCCAACGATTATATTCATTGATGCAAATACCCTACCATCTCTATCACACTTTCCGACTTTCAAAAGAAAACTATGCCGAAACGAGAGCATTGCTCCATACGATTTATGAAAATCCTTGTCAAGTCCTCTCAAGCGTTGATGCGTGTTCTTGAGAATTATTTCCATCATCAGTACGCGTTTCGGGTTTCCCTTGCCTTTATTATGGAAAAACAAAAAACTGAAAAAAAAGAAAAGCTCCCAACAAAATGTCAAAAGAACGAAAATAGACTCGTGCTGCAGATACATTTCAAACTCATACCACTGCCCTGTAAAAATGCTCAGGCCCACTGTCACTATATGCAATTATCTCTTGCCGGGTTATACAAACATTTAATTATTTTCATTTCAATTTAAGACATTCATGTCAATCGAGAGAGAGAGAGAGAGACGCTGCAAGAAATTCACGTGGCAATCTTAGACAGCACGACTGACGTGCCGACTGACCATCATGATGTTTACAATCCAAGTATCTATGTAGACTTATAAGTTCTCACACACAGAATGGGCACTGTGAAATGGTGCTGCCGCGCTAAGAGTTGGGTCTCATGATTAATGGATCGCGTTATCTAATGTTATCTATTTTCGTGCGAGCTTGTTGGCGCTGAGTGTGTGCCGGATAATGAAAGACATATGGTGCTTTGGCATAACGATAATATCACAAAACTTTTATACGGTTTCTTGTGACAATGGGGTAATTAATAATGAAAAGTGCACTGAAGGTTGTTTCCTTGTGTTGTCATTTTGTTTTCGATAAAAATATACATTTCCCGATAGCGCAGCAAATAAACGGCTGTTGAGTTTGTAACGTAATTTATTTTGGAAAATGCGCACTACCTTTCTGTCAGTCGTGATTTGTAACAGATTTTTTTTACGCTGCTTGAATGTTAAGGATGGCAGGAAGGGAAACTGATTGTGGCAGGTCACGAAATTTGGAGCTTAAGCTGCAGGGTATGTTTTTTTATTAAGAAGCATTGGGCTTTTCCATTTTTTAGATTCTAGGTGTCAGTGAGGGTTTGGTAAATGATTGCTTACTCAAAATAAAGTCAAGATAAGAAAGTGGATTTTATCTATTTTATCTTACCAGGACATATCATAATGCGTTTCTTTAAAAAATCATAATTTTCTTAAAGTAAGAAATATTTGCTTAAAATAAGAAACAATTTCTTTAAGCAAGCCTATAAGGATTCTATTTATGCAATTAAATTGTAATGAAGAATCTAATAAGAAAAGATTCAACAAAAAGTCGGTCTTATCTTAGCTAAAGAAACAAAATTAACGGATTTAACATTTTCTGAAAGGTGGGAAGTTATGTCGTTGTCAGTCGGCCATATATAACACCACAACATATTTTTTTTCGATGTCTTAAACGATTACTTCGTTTCTACTCAAACCTAAAATTTTTGTTGCTGTCACCAAAAAGACGTAGGGCATTGTGGTAATCGTGTGTCACGTATTTCGTTTATTTGTCGCTACCTTTTCATCGGCGTTGGACGTATGTTGGAGGAAAGTAACTCGTTATCTCCACTTGCGATGAATTCAAAGCAAGGAGCAACAGCAAACCAAAAAAGCACATAGCAGAGCAGCTGTCAAATTTCGTTTGATAGGCATTTCATAGCACACTTTTTTAGTATGAAGATAATGGCAACGAGCCCACACACAAGAGTACCTTGGCAGTATTGGAAGAAAAAAAATTGTAATTTGTCAAGACTTCTTAGTGTTTTTTTTTTTTTTTTTTTCAAATTGCTACATTTTCATTTATAATAACAAACTTGAAGCCATAGCTGATTAATTCAGATTGAAAATTTGGAATTTCCAAACAGCACCATTTGAATTAAAAGCAAAATGACAGCTGTTCTTGTGTTTATAAGAACGAGATCACAAATCAGACGCCTAAAGTGTCATGGATGTTCTACCCATAAGTCATATTGTTTTATAGGAATGCAGAATTTCTATAGTCATCGCTATAAAAATATCAACATACGGTGCTTTGCTATAATTCCTATCACGTAAACAAGATGGCCGACCTAAATACGTGTCAGGTTTTTTTGCATGTTAAGTAATGCTGTTCCTTTCGGTCCGCTTACGTGATAGTAATGTGTGACCGTCTAAATGCAACAAAATGAAGAAATAAGCTTGCACACATATTTTAAAAGTTACAGGCAGTGTTGCTAGGACTCTCTCTTCATTTATCCTATGAAGCGTAGTAATTTTTCCCATTTTTTCCAATTTCACAGTACTTTAATTCCCTAAAAAATCCCTTGTTAGATTCCTAAAAATGCCACGATTTCGTGTTGTTTTCCTTTATCCCACGAAAGACACCAAAAGAGATAAATCCCACGATATAATAACACTGGTCGCAAGTACAGTTGTTGGTATAAATAAATATCATTAACATTAAAGGTATATTATTTGGCGACATATTCAGACTACTTATTTCAAGATTATGTCCCCACTGCGTGCTATAAATTCATAGCAGAAAATAAAGTCGAAACCGAAGAGAACAAAGCGGAGCAGCTGTCGTATTTTATTTACCTTTAGTGAGTATTTCAAAAGCATACTTTTCTATTTAAGAAAGATGCGATTGGCATTGAAAGCATTAAAACAGAACTTAGCTTAGTCATTGGATGTTTGTTCTCCACTAAAAAACCGTTGCCGAACTATTTTGAAAGTTGGATCCAAGCATTTGTTTTGATATCAACACTTTTGAATTCCTCAATCCTGTGATTCAACATTTACATTTATATTAGAAATATTTATATCTACTTAGTTTTTTTTTTAAGAAGTTATTTTTAACATTTATAGGCAGCAGAGACACTAAAAACTTAAATCTGATTTAAACGAATTCCCGAACAGCACAATTGATTTCAAAAGGAATTGACAGCAAAATGACAGCTGTATGTAGTATGAGGTAATACCCTATTCGCAGCGCTTTCGTTTGACGTTTCAATCAACTGTGAGACACTAGCCGTGAAACTTCTGTGTAAACTATTTTGGTTACCAATCTCGATCAAATTAATTCATAGAATTTACAAATACTATTATTAGCCCATCAATTAAGTGTGGCAAATGATTTTAAGTTGAGAGTTGTGACTTCTGTTCGGTCAGCAGTTCTGTTGAATTTGCTGGATATGGCAACAATCCAACGATTGGAAGGCGTTTTCGTGGTATTTTTTTTAGGGGAAAACGACTTGAGCTCGTTTTGAAAACTGAAATATGTAAGGAAAAATGTCTGTTATGAACTTTGCGAGTGCTTTCGCGAAAACCCAGTTTTCAGCTCGGTGTGAATAGGGTATAAAGGGCATCATTTCTTTACCTCTAGACTTGATGTAGGGGTATCGACTTGCGATAGGTAGTGCATACATTCTTTTTCAGTTATACCATGTTCCCACCAAACTGATATTGCGATGTTTCGATGAACTTTGACCGAAACCTTGTAAGTCGTTCCCACCGATTTGAAATGAGTTCAAAAGTCATAAACTATGTCAAATTTAAATTGGCTGTCGAAACAGCTGTTTGTTGACGCAAAATAAAAATTCCAAAAATGAATTCATTACAAACAATGCTAAATGTACAAGTTCTTAAACAAGCTCAAAATCGGAAGAAATCAAGAAAAGCATGGACAAAAGTAAGACATGTTTCTAATTATGATTTTCAACCCTTTCTTGAACTAATTTCATTTGTAGTCACGTAAAAGCACTTTCTGGGAGAAGGATGTTCCTGAAAATGACAGTAATTTCCTCCTCGAGCATCCATAACTTTCTTTTCTTGTAACACTTTGCCATCTTTCTTGAATAAAAATAGATTACATTTAAAAAATGTATAATTATTTCTCTTGAAAATATTATTTACCTACTTCTTTTTTGATTCCGATTCAATTATTCTTGTATAATTTTTTTGATTGCTGGAGCGTTTAATATTTTGACATATACAAATGAACACAAAATAAACCAAAGTTCACTCTAAAGAACTTTTCGTTTTGATAACCTCTCACGAATGGATGAACTCAGAGGGGTTTCATATAGGTTTCGCTGAAAACCCAAGTTTTTGACAAAGGACAAATTTTTCGAAACCTCGGGGTTTCATTTGGTGGGAACCTGGGCCCAGATTCTGTAAGGCGAAACGATCAAATGTTTTCGTGTGCACGAATGATTGGCCATATGTTACACAAGCAACTTTCTTCGTGCACACGAAAACGTTTAATCGTTTCGCCTTACAGAATCTGCCCCCTAGTATTACTCTGAATTTATCGGGAAAGTGAAGACAGAATGTTGCGGCAACAATTGAGTTACACAATTCTGCGAATAAGGCACTCATAACGATTGAAATATTTGCTGAATTCCAGAAGCAGGAAAATCCAAGTTCCCATTGACATTTTTGTGTAATGAAGTTATTACCTATGTCCCAAATCCCAATAGTCGCTAAGATTCGCTTCGACCTAAGAATATGTAGGTTCACATCGGTTCGCTCCGGTAGCCACCTAAGCTAAAATCATTTTCTGACACACGTCCTGATTTCTGATTAAAACAAATATAATTACATGCAGCCTAGCACCCTGGCCAAGTTTCCTTTCAAACCCCGACCCAGCGTAATTTGCTTTCACTGGCCTTTATAATTAAGGCCAATGTAATCAACACCACAAGAAAATATGACAGCCCCAACCCTTAGTTTAATTTCGCTAGCCTACGAGCATGGTATACTAATCTACTATCGAAACTGGTCAACATTGAACTTAATTCTAATTACGTAAATAGATCGACCGAACCGAACCCTGAAATTACCATTAAAAATAAACCAAAACTATACATGCTCAATAATATTTATAAATATTTTCTTTTCTTTTCTTTTCAGGTAAGCGCCAGGAATCTAATTTATTTGTTTGAGTAACTACATCTTACACACAGCCTATATATTTGTAAGCATCCCAAATTTCGTCCTAATTATTAAGCACACTAAGATTAGACTTGTGCCTTAAGCCACAAATTGCTCCAGCCATATGCCAACAAACTCGATATACCGTATAAGCGGCATCGTAATTTCCAACCCCCCAAATCGTATGAAATTTCATTCTGTAACCCTTTGGCCCTATGCACGCATACAATTTTCTATGTTGTATTTCAAGCCAAATTCCAAAGTAGTCAACCTTAATTATTAAGTAGGTACATCGCAATTTGCATCGATTCCATACTTTATGTAGGTTAGACGAACAGCATAAACCTTTTTCTGCTTATCAGCTGGCAACACAGAGTATGTCATTCCAATTTCATCCCTCTCACCGACAGTGTATGTGCACGACTATACATAGCCGAACTTCTGGGGTGAGTGGTACACTTCATTCAAATTTGGCCTAGGTATAGCTACACCAAAAGTCGGGCATATAACAGCTGTAATTTATGCGATTGTTGAAAATCATGCCATTACTGCCTCAACATCTTGTGCTGGTGCTCTGCATTCGCAATAGCGGCAGGCGCACGACTTTGATTAATGGCGAGAGAGAGCAACTGTAGGTGGGTGGGTTGCTGGCGAAAAATCAATATAATTATACACTCACACCGCAAGGGGTTGGAAGCACACCGGACGCAGTTAATACAACTCTGAAGCTTTCTATGTGGCAGTCTCAATCGTTGTTGGATGGTATGGAATTCCGGCTTTTGCAGTTGAACGTCTATTTTAGGGGTGGCCGAGATGGTTATATCGGGGTAAACGTGTACTCGTACAGAGGAACCACCATTGCAACGACCGAAGGCTAAAAGCAAGTAGCAAAGTTCGCGAAATTGAGTTTTTCCAAGAATTCATTAAGAATGGCAGTTTTTATTGTTATAAACCTAGTCTGGCTCAGATGGCTGGTAGGAGGGGTCTACTTTTTATTTTTAAATTTAATATACTCTGTCAGAATGCACGTTGGGCTAGGCTGGCTTTCCTATTTAATAACATTCATTCAATCTGAGATGTCCCCTCTATCCATTACAAGGGTCAAAGAGTCGGTCCTTAAAACCCGATCTTTTGCAACAGACTTTAAGTTATCAAGGGTAGAGAGGAGAGAGTGGAGGACGCCAAGCCGTAGTTGAGTCTTCCATCTACTTTGTGCGTGTCCGATCCTAGCCAAAACCGCAGACGCTAGTGCACCAGGTCCTCCCTTTTATGATGACCATTCGGCCATCTAAAGCATGCATTTTAACAAGATCATCAAATTTCTCATCTCCATAGGCTGGTTTTTTAGCTCCCTTAACTTCCTCCATCCCCCTCTTATTTCAGGTTCCGTTAGTTGTGGTTTCAAAACGGCGGTCAATGCGCTATTTGTGTTTTTCCCTCGTTGGTAACGGGAATACAGCCACTTAAACTAACCAACCAACCAGAGGAGAGTGGTGTCGGACGACTTGATGATCTAACTTGATGATCTTCCCCGCATTATCTTACGCGTCAGTCGAGGTTCTTATATAATCAGCGATTGTTTGTGTTGGTTTTTATTGTTGAGGCAAATGGAAGGAACCTACTTCAATAACAGCATCGTACGCTACAATGTTTCATATACCAATCCACCGACAAAATATTAAGAATCACATTGCCCGCCTCGATCGGACTTGATCGTAAGACTCCCGTGATTCCAATCCCGCAGCTGTTCCTTGGACTCTGTAAAATTAATTCATGATATAAGCTTTGCTTAGGGCGGGCCACCATTCCATAGGTGAGTACCACTGCGATATACATCGAATGAACCACTTTAGGTTGAATTCCCCTTCTTGCCGAAAGTCGTAAAAAGCCCTGCGCGATCGGTGTTTGATATGAGACCTTCAGTTGAGTTTGATTTTTAACTTGTATGGATAAAGAAAGATTTTGCTTATTCAGGCGGAGAAGTAAACGTCCGTATTTTGGTTTTGATGGTAAATATCAGCGGTTCTGTTTCACTCGGACCACAACTTACAGCTCAACCTCTAACCAAACTGAAGGCTGATGATGATATGATTTCTCTAAGCACTTCCGAAAACATTGCTTATGCTAGAATAACCAAGTCCACACGTCTTCGTACAGGAAGATCTCTCTCAACGTTCCATTGACGTAAAACTTTTTTTGATTTATACAGTAGAGGCCTTTGCATGCCTGTCCCTATGTGAAGGTCAAGAACACGTGCCAAGCATTTGGGCCTTACTAGTTTGTATCGAAATCTTCGCTATTGTGAGTTCGAAAAAATTTGCCTGGACACTAAAAACGATTACTAGTACCATGGTTTAAGTACAAATGAGCGAGCGAGGATTGCAGTATCCCACTTAGTTCCATGTGGACCCATTGTGATGCCCTTGTTGGGGATGAGAAGTCGTTGCGGGTGATCAGATGTGTTCCGTGGTTACTCGACCTTGTCCAGCCATCCTGATGTACATATGAACCTGTAAAGATTAGATAGTGAGACATCGGAAAAGCACCCGTATGTCATGGACGTATTGTAACTTCCACGTGTTCTATTTGGTCAAGTGACAGAGACTTTCGTATTGAATGAGAAAGCGAGCTGTATCCAGTTGTTCAGTCGGGGATAATTTTTAGGTCTAAGGCACCCGATCATTGCATTTTAGTTGCACGAGTAGACCCACCTCTAAGTTCAGTGAAGTTTTAAGCTAAAGCTGGATGTTCCTATGCATCTAGGCCCACTCGTCGCATTGCAATTTACCCTACATTTGATTTCCACTTAATTGTTACCCTCTCCGTCGACTTACTACGATTCGGGGAGTAGATATACTTGCGCCCCATCGAAATAAGGCGCACCCGAACCTCGGTATTGGGCTCCAACCTAATTGGCTCTTGCCCGCTTTAACTTCTCAAATGTACTCCAATTCATCTCATTTGTGCGGTCACCCATCAGTTCCAAATTGTACTTTAGTAACCAGCTTAGCGCCCGTCTACTGTCAGCGTTTTGCATTAATTGGCCTTCAGCCCCACATCATAATATTAACCTCCAGGGTATAAGAGTGCGCTCATTCAAAATAATGGGATTAGGTTCTTTGTTTGCCACTCTTTCTCTCTCTCTATACATATATCTCTATCTCCCTCACTACCTCTCTCTCATTGCTCCTCTTGAGGCATGCTTGCAAATAATAAAATAAATAACGAGTTGCAAACTTTGGACCTCGGCAATCAATTCGACGACGTCAACATGTAAACAGTGTACCCCTATTAGCCCCCAAAATCTTGTAAATTGTCACCACAACCTTTTGAAATTGCAACACAAAAAACGACCTTACATGGAGTATCCATCTATTTATGTCCCCGTTTAATTTGGAGTCCTGCCAAAATTAGAATGAAGGCCATTTACAATTTTACAAAATGTTTTCGTTCGTAAGGCAAGCCCCCAACGGGACCCACAGTGTCCAGGCCGCTGGTGGCTATATATGCATCCTTTGTGGGTTACTGTTACTGCGCCCAGCCACGAAGTGTCTTCGTCAGGACACTGATTGAGCCCAGAAGAAACTATTCCATTCGGCTTATCATCCTCGATCAATTTTGATTGGTTCCCCATTTTCACTATAAGGACACAGAAATATAAAAAAAAAACCGTCACTGTGCCCAAGTAACCCAAGTAGAGTCGTGTACATAAACCACGTTCGTGCTTATGTATACCCAGTTACACTGTTATACATAAATTCAGGATATGGTTAGGGAAATCGATAAAGCCGAAGCTGTTAACCTACTTTCCAACTCGTAGTAAGTGTGTGTCTGTGTAGGGGTGACTTCTACGAAATATGTATGCATTTGTGTGTGTGTTTTTTTTTGGCCAAAAAGGGCTCTCTTTCTCTCTCTCGCACACACACTTACACTCAACTCTTTGGACTGTAAATATTAGTTTTCACTTAGCCTAAACTGCAAAGTTCGTTATTTTATTCCATTAAAATGCAAATCAAAACCCAACTAACTATATCTCAATCTTTTCGTGCAGCTTGCTCGACAAAAACGTAAGCGCTGGCTTCACCTGAAAACAAAAGAGCTCGCAAATAAGTTGAGAGTAATCGTCCTTTTGGGCTTGATGGTTGATGGTGTTTGCATTACTTTTGTGTGTTGTACAACGCAAACTCACGTCGTCACTTGTGTTGGTGAAAGTTTGCGTTTCGGAAAATAGCATGGTATAGTTCTGGTGGATTCGAGTATCCAGTAACGTGGCATTTTCTAACATTTGCATACCGACCGACATGGCTTTCGTATCGTTACGGCATAGAGTCCTGGTTCTCGAGAACTCAGTCAGCTGATTGCGTGTACTGTCTGTCATCTGCGGCGTGTGTGTACGTGAAAAATATGTATTGGTGAAAATTGTTTATAGTCGAAAATAAATAGAAGAAGTGACAATAAATTTTTAGAGTAAGTGCAACATTAAAGAACTTTCCGCACGGGATACGTTTAAAATGTAAATAAATTCCAAGGGACTATTTTTTCGTGTATAGTGAAAATTTGTTGAAGAAATTCTCGTCTCAAAATTTCTTCATTGAATGGAATAGTTTCATCAGCCACTTCAAAAAAGCTTTAACCCTTTGTCCATTTTAAGGAACAGCGTATTTAAAATGTGAAGTTAAAAACCGTTTAATTAGGTTATTGGTCATGACCCTGATATGGCATGTGTGTATGTGTGTGTGATTTAGTTAAACATTTTTTTACGACAAGCACACAATTCCGTGACGCAGAAAATTGTATTTTTACGACAAAATCAATAAAACCTTGTGTTGAGTGTCGGTATCTATATGTACCTACTTATTTATAGAATTCGTATTTCTCCTTTTGGCATACTAAGGTCGTTTACATTGCCCTCGCGCCAGGATGTCTAGTTGGAGGAAATGTTTTCATTTTTGTTGTCCGTTCATTTTTCTGGGACTTTTGAGTGCGTTTAATGTAAAATAACCACCAGATGTAGAGCAATGCTTGTGAGCTTAGAGGTGTAGTAAACACTTGGCCATGTTCACTCAACTAGTGACGCTGATTAGGGAATGGCGCGTCACTTTCTATGGATGATGTTTGAGGTGCTGATTGCACATTTTGGTTTACTGATTTTGGAGATAGGGATATGTTCTTTTTGGCGCCGTAAATATGCTATGTCGGATATTGTACATCAGCATGTTAAGAAAGGAAGTAAGAGCCAACCAAATTAGCATTATTCTCCTTGGCTTAAGTTGGTGTCAAAAGCGTCAGAATATCCACGCTCAAAAGCTTCAAATTGAAAATTAAAACTAACTAAATTATAGTCAACACACCAAGGTCAATATAATAAGACGATGATTTAAGCTATTTCACATTGCTTTAAGCTGGATAGCGTTGACTTAAGCTGGATTAATTCCATGAAAAGTCACAAAATTCAACAATCTCTTACATTTTTGGAGACTTCTGTTTGAATCCAAATGATTTGGCATTTACAAATTCAATCCAGAAAGAACCATATCAATTTGACGTGTCTACTCAAAATAAAGTACATTATGTATTATAGAACGCCATCTTCCATGGACCTATCTTCTTCGAAAATTTTTAAATGACATCCTCTTTCGAAAAGTTAAAATTTTTGTGTTTGCGAATACAAAATATGAACATGTACAAAATTGTTCATTGATATTTACAACAAACTGTCAAAATTGTTGACCGTGTCTGTCTCTTGCTCCCATCTACAGAGTTAGTGACATACTTATTATGATCTTCTGGCAGATTGCAGCAGAGCTTTCATCAATATTTTCACCCCGAAAACTTAAAAGAATAAGGGTAGGTATTTAAAAAAAAAAATTTCATCTGTGCATTTGGAAATTCCTGTGTTTGAGTATTTTTATTTATTTTTCAAACATCGCATTGACAGTTTTGACACTTCATACGTTCTATAATAACTGCGCCTTAAATTTAAAGGTGTGTGGCTTGTGGGTTGTGGCACGCACCGTCTTGTTGGAACCACATTACACTGATGTCCAATTCATCCAATTGCTCAAAGAAATAACGTTCCGACATGTCTCTGAATACCATTTACCTTAACGTGGCGGTCATCGACGAAAAAAAAGCGGACCAATGACAACACCAAACAGTAACTTTTTTAGGATGAAGTGCTGTGAACCACATGAGGGCCCTCACCTATTCAGTGATTCATATTTGGCTTATTAAGTAAGCCGTTTAACCAAAAATACACTTCATCGCTGAAAATTGAAAATTGGCATAAACGCTCCTAAAGTTACAACCACCAACTCGGAATTACGGTAGGTAGTAAATTTTAATTAGTTTAAGAGGGCGTTCACACTGAAGTTGTCAAGTCGCTAATGAAAGCCCCTTTAGCCATTTCGCACTATACCAATAATTCATCATCGAATTTCTTTAAGTAATTGTTGGCAAAGTTAAATTCTGACAGTCAATTCTCCTTGGTAGAAATAATAGTTTTAACCCTGTCAGGCTTTTGATGTTGATTGCTGTCACATACGGTGCTTTGTATGATTGAATGGAAAAGTGGGTCGTGGGTGAGTCTCCGCCTTCAAATTTTTTCTGCGTTTCCAACGATTAGCTTCGCTATGTCAATTGGATGGGCTATAGGAGCTATGTCTACTGCAACTTCTTGTGGTTAAACCAGTGGTCCCAGATAGAGGGGAAGCAATTTTGGGGCGCTTTTTGAGCGAAAAAGAGGAAAAAAAGGGGAAAGTGGAAAATCTCTGTGAAACGTAAAATGTTTCAAAATAAAATTAAAACGTATTTTCGTAAGGGAAAATTATAGAGGATAAATAGTTCATAATAAACATGAAATAAAACAAATTCTGAATACATTCACTCGTTTTATATTACGTCTAGTATAGAAAAGGAAATTATGTGTATTTTTATGTGGTACCTATGCTTATTTTAAGCTTTTTAATTAAAACAGTTATAGTTTCTAAGTTTTTCTTACGAAAACAAATAGTGCAAATCTTCTATAGGGAAGAAAAATGGACAAATGACAAATGGTCCAAAATGACATTTTTCGTTGCAAAAATCATAACTTTTGAACGCATGAAGGTTTCGCCACAATATTTGTTTCTTCAGGGAAATTCCCTTATGAAAAGAGTGATTTTGCGAAATTGGTTCATAGGGCGTTTCTTGGGCTGAAGTATTATTTTCTTTGAAAAAGGAATTAACAGAGAAAGGAATTCAAGAAAAACTTCATACAGGCTGTTCCAAAATATATTTTTTTAAAACAATGGATGTATAAAATTAACGAACCAATTTTTAATGCTTCTAGCAAGCATTATAAACTGTTTGAGGGATATTTTTCCTATGAACGTCCGCTTTTGTATTTTCCTTATCCTTATTATATATTTTATACTCAGAGCTGTGGTAACACTTTCAGTTAAAATATTGCCCATGTTTCCAAAAGTTACCTCCCTTTGGTGTATTCTGAACATGGATATCGCGATTTCGAAACAACTTCCTCGTGATGTACTTGGCACGTCATCGTCACTGTCTTCAATTACATCACATTTGATTGTAAATGTTTTGTTCAGAAATTTTTCAAAATTTGGAAGAAAATTTGGTTTCAGCATAAGACTGACTGTCCATTCTTTTTTTTAAACGAGAGTATATTCTTAAGAGTTTAGTTTTTTATTTTTAATCCATGTTTACGGATACTTTAAGAATAAGAACAATTATGATTTACAATATTTTAAGTAATTCCAAGAAACTTCATTACAGCATACCTCAAAAACCCATTTTGGTTCAGGAGGAATTTATTCAAAAAGAGTGGTTAAAGTGGGCGGATTACGAAAACGGCGATGGAAGTGGGTAGATTTCTTAACGATCAAAGCTATTTTTAATTGATATAAGAAGAAAGTTTCACACTGTCAGCTCTTTTCATTAACAAAATAATTGAAATGTTCCATAAGGAAATTTGCTTTTAAGGCCAAAATGTCAGCGTTGAAAGCACAATTTTTTTAAGCAAATTACAATCTTTCCGAACATTGCAAATAGTTGGCTTAGCAAATAGTCGGGGTCAACTACGGTGGTCAATTTGCCGCGGGAACTCGCGAGAATTCGTTTGCAGATCTACTTTAACCAAAAACAGTACTAAAAAAGTATTTTTGGCTTTATTTATTAAAAATATTATGTAATTTTTTTCCTTTATTAAAATTTTAATTTACCTTTTGAATATATAAAACAACTATACTAGGTACATTCAAGATAATTCAAATTTTTCGTTTAATATTCCTTAATTGCTAAAAAGAAAATAAGGAAGTTCGTGTTTTTTGTTTTTTACTGGAAGAACAAAATTGACCAACTTTGAAAAGCTCTATAAGTCAAACTAGTTGGCAGAAAATTAGTTTGTTTCTTGTTTTTGAAACTGCATTTATATTTAAATTGGAAATACCTGATAACAAAACAATAAAAATAAAACATCGAATTTAGTATTTTTTTCCAAAAGATTTGCGTTTTTAGACCACAGTGCAACTTCTGGCAGCCGTTTGACGGTATTTCCGTGTCAGAACTATACGATTTATTCTGAAGGCACATACACCAACCGGCTCCAAGTAAGTCAGGTACCGTAATGGTTAAATCTTGTGAATTAAGTCTTGGTTTGAGATTTCTGAGGTTCATTCCTTCTCGTATAGCACGTATAGCACTCAACCACCAAGGTATAGATATACAGTGTTCTTAAAACTCTTAATAACTATATAGAGGTCTATAGAGAGAAGTCTTAGAATAGGTATCGTCCTCCAATTATACAGGACCGTCTCCTCCAATTTTCGAAAATATTTAGAAGCTTCCAGTCTTATCATGTTCACCCAGTCTTCCTCAAACTTCTAAGAAAAAAATTTCAGCTCAAAGATCCCTATCAAATTCAGAGAACCTTAATTCACAGAAATGTATCATCGCATCGTCTGCGCTAAAGTGATTACTTAGCCTTCATCATGAGACACATTTACCAAACAGGCAAACAAATAAAATTACATCACACACTCGCTCGAGAATAAGTAAATACATATTAGAAATCTCTTCACACAGAACTGTCATTCCCCCAAGAATAACTCTGAAAAGTAATGTCGTTTTCCATTGGTTTCACTCGGGGATCCACTCATTCTGTAGTCCAATGGAACAAGAAAACTGCTTCTGATTGAATCCACAAGAGTATTGGTGAAATGCCAAAAAATAATCTACGGCAGCTGTCAGTCGACTTGTATAAAATACACGAACTACACTTGTGTGAGTGCTTCTTGAGTGGATTCTGACTTCAAATCCAGAAGCGAAATTCTCTCCTCAGAATCACCAGAAGAGTATTTTTTGTGCCAATGGAACGGTTTCAGAAGTGATTTTTTCGATTCCGGACTCTCCCGGACGCTTCTTTTTGCCCAATGGAAAACGACATAAGGCAACCTTAAGAAGCAGAATCGCATGTGACAGTTAGCATTCCAACGTACTAGGAAGCATGGTATTCCTAATGTATTCCTATACTGACACCTCGTACTCCCTTTGAGTTGGCAGTTTGAGGCGGTTGGCATTTTTAGTCTCACGACTCGACTCACTGACACAGTGCCATTTATTTTGAACAAAATCGATTTCGAACGCAAAGTGACACAACATCAGCATTCACCCAGCCAGCAGTGGCGGCGTCATTCCTAAGGAGAGTCAAGTAAAATGTAAAATAAAAAACGCAAAAAAATATCCTCAATTCCCAGTTTCACCGAGTGCCCTTGTTTTACCATGTGTTCCTCTCCAACAAACCTCCCAACGTCAGCACCATCTTTCGAGGAAAACAACATATCCCTCTGGGCCAGCAAGGGAAAAAATAAACAAGAAGCACTCTATCAGATATGCAGGCGACACCATAGTATCCATTGGTGTGGCTATATGTCGTATGGCAGTGTGTCTTCAGCGAAAGTTTCCTCTTCGACTGTATTGTACTTGCATTTGCATTTATTTTTAAGTAGTGTCGCCCCATGGCACCGACCACCACATTACCATTTGGGTTTATGCAATTATTATTGTTATGATTATTTTCGTTCTGCTCATACGTATTTGGATTTGTGTTGTCTGTTCTCTGTTGTGTATCTTTAGTTCGGTGAATTGATTGCACAGAAAATCTCGACCCCGATTACACATTAAACGAGCAGATTTGTAAATTATTTGGCAATTTGTCCAAGGATGCAGTCAAATTGCTTCGTGCATTTGATTTACGTTCGTGGCTAGCAAAAACTCTCGCTAGATGAGCATGTCACTCGGTTGTGTGAGAGTCGGCGTGAAATCTAAAATCAACGAGCAAAATTAATTTTCCACAAACGTTCATAAATTCCATGTTGCCAATACAGTTGCACTTTGGTCTTTTTGGTTTAAACAAATGTCAGCGAGCTTCCCGACAATAGACGGAACAGAGGATTTTGCCAGACACAATTTACGATCGAATAAATTTTAATGAAAAGTGCCATAAAATCTGATAGACTGTGTGATCTTCTGAGCGTGTAGAATTCAACAACAGACGCGAAATCATATTTGCAGGTCGTGTGAGAGGTGGATGTTTAAATTTGCAAGCAGCAGCTTTTGTTTGGTTCTAGTTTTATCACTTATTTAATGTTCGCACCTATTCACAGGCACGATGCGGAATTTGTAATTATTCGATCTTCGAATACAACGTGTACCTACCTACTGTGGAAAGTTTGATTTTCTGTTTAAAAAAAACTTGTTTTTAAAAATGCAACAACCTATCAAATTGTGTGCTGACTCAATCCAAATGGATTTCTCGGAAGAATGTAGGGCTTAACATGGAGAAACATTAAGTTTTAGGCGAAAATATGGATCACCATTGGAGGATCGTTAAGATCGTTTATATTGTAAGGTGTGTTTCAACCTAGCAGCACAAGTGCGCAATTGCTCCCCTGTTTTTTCTTTTCCATGCACCTTCTTAAATGCATAAACAAAAATATTTGTCTAAACGTTACCGAATCTTTGGGTATTCTTATTAATTTTCTTTACTTGTTTTAGCCATCAAAGCTCAGCATTATTATGCATTGATAAAGGAGGTTCTAGCTTCTAGGTCGGATTTGCCACCCTCTGCTTTTTGTCTTCGATTAGGAATTTAGCATTGATGCTGACGAGGCGTCGCATACTAACCTGAAACTTCAATGGGCGTTGCTAAATTGTTTGCTTGGAAGATATGCGACAGTATTTCCCTGTCAGCGTTACCATAATGAGCCCGATCGAGCCATTTGGCCCTCTGATTTTCATTTTGGCCCTTGGCCTGGGGCCAACAAGAAATGGTCCGCATATCTTGTGGCCCGTATTTTTTGGAAATCGCCCTCAGAAAGGCCCTAAATATTTGTTCCCCTGTCTTGAATTTTATTATTTCAAGTTTGAGGTTTGACGTATGGTATATCTACCTGGCTATCGATTCATATTACCAAGTCAGTGATACCATACTTACCGATTGTCTAATGCCAGCAACTTCGGATCGAAAGACGCTGCAATAGTTCGGGAGGTTGGATCAGAGTTTGGTGTCCAGGCTTTCAGAGAAGGTGGCGGGCGAAAACTCTGTCTTTGGTCCATCTGAATGATTACAACTTTTGCACAATTCCTTGTTTTCATTGGACAATTAGACAGCTTTTCGACATCGAAATTTATGCGATGTTATATTGTTACATTCTTGTAGCTATCTCTTATATTGTGATGAATCTGCGCAGGCTGTAAAATTCAGGGTGACTTATATCGTGGTTTCAAATTGGTAGCGCATACATTTGACATCTGTCAGTTGAATTGTCATAATATTAGTTCAATGTCTGCCATTTACGATAATGTATCGCTTAACAATCGAACAATACGTAAGAGTTATTAAAACTTACTACTAAAGCGGTGATTCAAACGTAGCCACTTTTCGCGCATTACGCAATGGTTATGGTCGTCATAATCGACCGACTAAGCAAGCAATCGGTAAAATTGTAAAGAAATTTGAAGAGAGTGGAAGCATTACTAATGTCGCAAGGCTTGTCATCATTATAACGCACGATTCGGTCGAAAATATTGTCTTTGGGCCGTATTTTTTCGAAAATGTCAATGGACAGACAGTTACAGTCATTTTGGGAGCGATATGAACGATTACCGATTTTATTTTGGCCACCGAATAAAGATCATGACTTGGACTATGTCTTGTTCCAAAAAGACGGGCAAAATGCCACACAAAACCGACCAATTATGGCTTAATTGCCTGAGAAGTTTCCTGGTCGCGTGATTTCACGTTTTGGCGACGTCAATTGACCATCAAAATCAGGCGATTTGAAACCGTTAAATTTTTTTCTGTGGAGCTATGCAAAAGACCGTGTCGAGGCAAATAATCCCCGAACTCTAGATGCATTAAAAAAAAACATTGCTCAAGTTATGGCCGAAATACCGCCTGAAATGTGCGAAAATGTAGTTAAAAATTCAAAATTACCTCAAAAGAATCCCATGTAGCGAATCTTCCCGAGGCGACCGTTTGAATGGTATTGTTTTTCACACTAAATGACAAGGCCCAAGCCTTATAATGAAATTCAATTTTCATCAAAAATGTATCGCTGTGTGTGTTTTATTAGCTTTAGTTTCGAAACCGAAAAATTAGTAACCCTTTACGTGCAAATATATTTTACATGATGGGCAACAGTCTATCCTTCCTTTTTCGGCCTCCGTTCTCATCATATCATGTCACAAGCGTTTTCTTTAAATGCTTTGAAATACCTTAAAATAACCACATGACACGTTCACACGTGACAGTTTGAAAAGTCTGTCATTAGTCCATACAACGACCGCCACCACTCGAATTGGGTCACCTAAATTTACTTAATCCGAAAATATAGATTACCCCGTCGGTCGCCGCCGATATAAAAATATTAATACGTAAATACGTTTTCAGTTATTCACTGTGTTGGGCTAGTTAAAGACTACAAGTACATTCTAAATTATTTTTAGAGCAAACAAATTGCATTCGTTCAACCCCACCGTGCGGACTTTCTCAAGCCCACACCACCCGCAACCCAAATAAAGTATTTAAATGGTAAATAATGTAAGCACACAAGACGTTGTAATAACAAGAGTAAAACTATATGGAAGGCTACATACACATACCTGCTATATGCGTACTTTAATCCGACTTTAAAAACACAACGATAACTTCAGAAACAGCGTTAAGACTGAGTCAATTACATCTCCATTCCCCGTCCTCGGTTTCTGTATGGGAAAGCACCCAGAATGCCTCAAAAGGATACGATAATTAAGGAGATACCGAGTGGAGCGGGAACAGGCAGCAGCCATATATATTACATTCAACAATGACGATGACAATCGCGCGCATATACCTGCTGATAATGATGATGTAGACAAGCTATGACGACGGTAATTCACCATCTCGGCAAAGGGGGGGCTGGAATTTATGAAAGAAAACCAACTAGGGTTGCTAGCTTCAACGCAATTTAACAAACTTTTCCCATTCGTTGGCTTTACCCATCATAGAGGCTTGCCTCTACCTACACTTTATATACATTTATACGAGGACGAGTAGTACACCGTATACACGACCGACGGCGTTACGTGCAAGCCTGTTGTGTGGGAAAGCATAAATAAATACAAGAAAATAAAGAAGAAACGGGAAAATCAATAAAATCTGGGACAGTTCTGGTGTATTTCGTTTTTGCATACAAAAAAAAAACTGAAATATTTACATTCCCATACACAGTGGTGCCAGTCGCAAAAGAACCGTGTTATTGGGTATCCTTCGGAAAGATAATGACATACCTATAAAGCACTATTTGTATTGTGCTTCTTTTTTGTTTGATGGAAATAAGACTGAAATCCATTGCTATTGCGAGTATGTCGATAAGAATCAAATTAGGCCTGGTTTGGGTAGATATCAGGGAGATGTGTGAAAGGGAGGCTGATGGTAAATGATGAATATTGGGTGTACAAAAATTCAATAAATTTTGTATTCCGAGCTTATAAATCCATTAAACCAATATCTGAGTACAGTTGTTATAAGACGGGGGCTTCGGAGGCTTTGTTTTATGGCGTAAAAGCATGGATGTTGGATGATTCGCGGATTCAACTGCCGTTAACTGTCTCTTTATTCGATTTCTTGCGATCTTTTCGTGCGGAAAGAGAAAGATAAACTGAACGCCATCGGACATAAAGTCATAATCAAAATACCTACACAGAGGATTTTATCTTGAATATAAGTCGCAGAACAATGCGGTAGATGTACGATAGCGTTAACACGTTTTTTAACAAAATGCGGTAGTTATTATATTTTTTATTGTGAATGACCTTAATTCTACAATACCTACCTACTTGTTTCAAAAGTTTTATATTGTGATTGTGACCTACAGTATAATGATAATTGACGTGACCCAATATCTCTAATTTTGGTTTACCGACAAAAACTATAAGTGCAATCCATAAGAAATTACACATAGGTGTTCACCTTTTTAGATCTTATTTGTAGAGCGGTCGATCACAGTTAGTGCTATAGTCGGCAAGTCGAAATGTTCAAGACTATACTTGATAATGGTACCAATAATCATTTCTAGTACCCGAACTAGTCCCCAACGTTTTTCATACAATCATATGCAGCATTATCTATTGTGACCTTCAATATACAGAAGATGAAGATTTTTAATAATTTTCTGTAGGTACTGGGCCTTACCAATAATCATTTTTAACATTCACACTATATGTATCCCAGGTCACAACATGCAAATTTTGTATGGAAAATTTCGCTATTGTGACGTGAGTTCGAAAAACTTAGCCTGGACACTAAAAATGATTATTGGTATCGCGGACTGTTTATTGTTGGTAGCTTTGAATTAGGTCAGAAAACAATTTTCCAGCCATTAGAAGCTGATCATAAAAAATCAGTAATTTTTTGCCTTTAAAGAGGGCGTTCACATTGAAGAAAATGTTTTATTTTCCAGGTTTTCACAAAATTAAACAAATTTACTTCTGATTTGTACAATTGTTTCGCAATTGCACCATACGTTTTATTAACAAACTCTTCCAGAACTTGGACGTAATTATAATAACCATTTCAAGTGCTAATGGACAATTTAACTAACTCTAGCAATATTTTTTTTAAAAAACAAAATATTAACCTTCAATGCAAGGTATAAAACCGATTTTTATTAATGCCTATTGGATTTCGTCTTTCTTTAATGACTAAAAAATAAATGGCAACATAAGAAATAATTCAGAAAAGTTCACTTTGAAATGCAGTCTTTGAAATTTTGGAAATACACATTTACCGGAGGGTTTTTCCACCAAACAACCGGAGCATATTAGATCTTTTAAATGCAGTTTAGACCGAAGGGACCTTTTGATGAAAAGTCACATTTCCTTCCACAACCTATTTTCCGCACTGTTGAATTACTGGTAGCGATTTTTAGGTTATTTCTACGCTATACTTTCTATCAAGGATTACCTAGTTATACACAATACGATGTTGCAGACAGACAATTTTACCAGTTTTGGATTTCTCCTATTCTGCCTGATCACTATAACAATACCCGGTGTTGATGGAGGTAGAAACAGCAACGAAAGAATTGAATGAGTTTTCCAGAAACAATCGGCCTTACCAATAATCAACTTTAGTCTGGCAGTTTACGCAAAGACTCCACACTTTACAAAATCCCTTTACCAATAAACAAATATAGGTGCCAGAATATCGCTAACTGTAGGGTTAAATGTGAGTGTTGAGAAAGCCATGTTTATCTCTATCATTAGCTAAATAAATGCTCCCTTAATGTCATTTTGAAGGCAAGTGTTGCCCAACCGTCGAAAAAGAGAATTTAATACGCTGTTGCTTGGCTTCAGCGTTCACAATTAAAATTAATTTCAGTAACAGGTAATACGAGAATATGTGTGAATTCATAGAAGAGGAAACATGACAGCTTTCGTGTATAAAAAAGTGCGCTTTATATTTTTCAGTTCGAATTTAAACTTTTGTCGGTTTCTAAGTGCCCCGAATTAAGTAATATATAAGCCATATAATTTTTTAGAGGTTAAATTGTATTTATTTTAAAAGCCGGAAGCGATAAGTTCTCAACACGCTTCCTACGTGAGATTTTAATTTATTCTAAAATGCATAGGTAACCCGGCTATTATTTCTATTTTCAAAAATATTCACTTGCTAACGGCGCAATTGTGATGTTTAGACCACCAACAAGTTTTGATTTGCATCGTCAGCCTACGAATAAATGGAAGCATTCAAATCAATTGTGTTTCGTTTATTGAATAATTTGAAAGGAATTTTATTACGGCACATATGCACTCATAAAACAAACGTGAAGTAGTATTAAAAAACAATTGAAAGCGTACTATAAAAGTACTGAAAAATGTGTCCGATCAAACGACGGGGCATCACTGATTTGCATAATTATGATATTTGACAGATCAGCGGATACTTTCTGCATTTCCTATTTTGTGTTTTGTTTTTTGCTTATAATAAGCCTCAAAAACCTTTGATAGATATGTGTTGGGCAAATTTAATTGTAATTTATGTACATATTCCTTTTTTAGTATAAAATCCTCGTTGTGAAAGAAACCATTGATCTTGTTTTCCACGAAAACAAATTATGAAATTTGAATTCTACAATGACAACAAATGTAATAGATCCTAAGAAAGGCGTCGCACTAGTAAATGTGGAGGTCTAATTGCTTATTGGTACCTTTTCACAAATGCTGTACATTTTTACTAAAGCTGACATCCAACTAATTGTCGACATTAGTGATTGATTATTATTTAGGCCGAATGGATTACGTTTTTTGTTGTACCTACATATAAATATTAAAGACATGTACCTCATTAACGTATGGCGATGCCTCCTCAGTTCGGAACAACTCCAATTCAGTTCATTTCAGAGAATAGCTATATTAACATGAATAATTAACCACTATGCAACAAATTGGTAACACTATGCATTTAAATTGGTATTTAAGAAATCGTCCTCAACATACGAAATGAGTCTACCGAAATCCTTTGCTACCCTTGGCAACTTTACGTGCGCTCTAAATAGTCATTTGGAATATTTCTCGTAACCATTATGCATTTCCACCCTAATTTCAAGGAGGCAAAAAGTAACATCAAGTCCTGCTTTGTAAATGTTTTGTTCTCTGAACGCAGGTTTGGATTTTTTCATGTTGGCCCTTTGATGTTACATTATTATAGCCGCATGAAGGAATTTTTTCATGTTATATAAAAAAGCGCCGCCCTCAAAGCACCGCTTTGGGGTAGGGGTGATGAAATGAGTTTATATGCCATGTGCTGAAGAACAAAAAAAAAAATATTCTTCTGTTTTATCTAAATAATGAATCAGCTGTTCTGATACCATACCGTTGTAACTGATGTCCTGCAGAGGATACAACATCTAAAGCCAAGAAATTCTTCATTATAGAAGAAAGAAAAAGTAGAAAAGAAAAAAAGCCTAGTGCGGGCAGCTTGTGTGCTGTTCCCGAAACAACTGTTTCTAGTCCCCACTCCTCAACCATGAGCTGTAGGGATGAGAACTTTTTGTTCACTACACTCTCCTATCCACTCTCGAGGTGGGTAATTTATAGACGGAAAAATTCCGAAAGCCTGGTATTCACTGTGCTGTGCAGTGTGCACTACTTTCTCAATGAAATTTAAGGCCTGAATAGTATTTTCAAGTGGGAGAGGGGTTTTAGTTGGTATACTTCTTCCAGGTCTGTTCCATTTCAATGAAACTGTGTTTTGTTTATTTCTTGCACCATAAAATGGGAATTGCTTTTGTTGCTGTTTATTTTAATTTGGTCTCCTTTTTGGGAGGCCGGCTAAGCAGCGTATGTGGGTGTAAGTATCGTTGGGAGTTAAAAGAGTTTACGGTGGGAATATTTTCGAACCGATGGGGCTACTTTTAGTCGTTAGTCATTAGGATGGAATAACGCAATCGATAGAGACATGGAATTGGGTTAATTTAATTCTGAATGCAGTTTGCACTTCCTTTACGAAGTTCACTGGGAACTATGCTGTATGAGGGAGTTTTGTTCGTTTCCTAATGTCTTTTGTATAAACTCATATTTCGTTTGGGTTGCTTAAAAACTGGTCCTGACCGGTGCTAATTTGTGAATCGGAATATTATCACGTGCGGTTGGTTCAGCTTTTTAGTGCACGAGTTTGATTCGGTGTGTTATCAGCGAGACGAATGAAGAATTTGATAGCAACAGTATTTAGGTCGTAAATTGTTGAATTGTGACTTCAAATACCTGGGCCGACTATGAGAATTAAAGTTTTGGATTCGATTTTAGGTAATGTACGAGTCCTTTGGGAATCTAGACAGCGCATATAATTAAAAGATGTTTTAAGCTTTCAATTCATTCCAAATTCATCAAGCCTTGTTTCTAAAACAGACGTAGAAGAAAAAATAGATAGATGTGGATATCCCAACCAAAATAAGGAAAAAAACGAAATAAATAATAGCTGGCGCAACATTTTCGGCCTAAAGCCCTATTATTGCGAGTCCGAACTGAAGTCATTATAGCTTTTGGATGTTTGTCAGAAGTTTGCGAGAGGTGGTGCAGTAGAAGAAGACATGTGATGTTCTGGCTATCAAACCTGACACCACTCACTCAATAGCTCAGCAGTCAGCATATTAACCTTGATTTAATGAACAGTGTCAAAGAGCAAATCCAGCAAGTCAAGAGGTGTACGAGTAGAAAAATTTGTTGGAAAAGAGGACTACTGCCGCTCTCGAGCTTACGAACCAAATTGCCCCTTTTTGCACTTCAGGACCCTTGTTTTTTTGTAACGAATAAATTATTTTTTTGATAAAAAAAAATTGTTTTTGTAGCTCTGTTTTATATTTTTTTTATATATTAGCATCTTATGTGAAGGCCCCTTTTTTCGACTCGGAAACCATTTTAGTCCAATTTTTTATATTATTTTTATTCAGCTGTAACGCTGCTATACGAACAAAAGGGATACAAAAAAAAATAAACAAATTTTGAGATATTTATTCTTCGTTTACATTGACTATAAACAGTAAAGAGACGTTTAAAATGGCTTTGACCATTTTGGGAGAATGAACATCAACAGAGAATCATAAAATCTAACACCAGAGGCTCAACACAATAATGTTAAGCGCAAGCCAAAAATACTCCAACCAATAAGGAATCAGTTGGCTAATTTCTTTGAAATAAGTATTTTATTAATTAAATAGTTAGTAAAAACATTTCGTTGTTTCCTTAAGAAGTTTCCTTAAACGTTGGATTCAGCTTTCCATTTAGTACGAGTACCTAAGTGAAGGTAATATCGGTTGAAAGATTCAATCGCTCGTAACATTTACAACCTATATTCACACCGCACCGAAAACCGTGTTTTCGTCGACGACTCGTCGATTCATCTACACCGAACAGCAACTATCTAGTTTTCGTTTGACGTTTCAATCAGCTGTGCAAAACTAAACTTCGGTGCAAACTAATTTGGTTACAAGTTTCGATCGCATTAAATAACAAACAAAACGAATTTAGTGCATCTAAAAATAATATTATTATTTAAGGAAAATGATTTTAAGTTGTGAGTTGTGATATATGTTCAGTCAGCTCACATGAATTTGCTGATTATTGCAAAAGGTGTGTTTGTTTCAACAACGCATCGATTGGAAGTCGTTTTCGTGTGAAAAGACTTTAAAAGACTTGTTTTGAAAACTGAAATGTGTACGGGAAAAAAGCTGTTTTCGATTAAGTTTCCGAGTGCTTTCGAGAAAACCGGGTTTTCGGCTTGATGTGAATAGGGTATTAAGGATGATTAAATTCGCTATTCTCCATATTTCGTTGTCGAATAATTTTAAACAGAGCAGCAAACATTCCAATTCGATTTCAGTTCGCTGATCAATTGCTAATGCAATGGCAATGCAATTGCATATAAAATTAATAACTTAATTCATCGCCATTTCGGTTAAAAAAAAAATGTATATACATAGCCTGTAATAAATATTACATTAAATATATGTAATACACCACATATGTACTTCAAATGGGGTGCAATTAGCATTATATGCCAATGGTAATGATTCTACTTTATGCTTGGTAATGTGCTTTGTGCCAAGTCAGATCGATTTACGTAATACCTTCAATAAACCGAACCAAATCAAATCAAAACGAATCATCAGTTCGCCTCCCTTTTGTTTGGTTCGACATTACTTCGAGTCGATGTGGCATCTAGTGTACGAGCGATGTACTAGTTTTCTTTTTTCTATTGTATCATACATACCTACTCGCAATAAGAGCAATCAACTGTCTAATCAATTTAATTAGTAAATTGATTTGCATGGATGGACACGGACAGGCGACGGACTTGCAGCTTTATTGTGGGTCACATCAGAAGGGAGGGGTATTGGCACAATGGCCAGCGGGTAACTTCCACAATACGGAAAGATGCAAGCAAATATTTACTTAGTTTGAGGTCGATTGAGTGGGAGTGCTGGGTGATTTTCCACTCTGTAAAAATTATAGGTCATGTGGGTGGGAGATGTGTTCAGAGAGGAAGATCAATTTTTGCGATCTTGGACCAATATAGGGTTCGCTGTAGGAATAATTATGTTCAGTACTGATTGATAATCTAATGGTATTATATGGAATAGGGTTACGATCGTGCTTCAATTGTTAACATGTGTGGCTGAAAAGTATACAGACTGTGTACACCTTAAGATGACAGATAACACAAATGACAAGTGTTGAAAAAGATTTTTTCAGTTTTTAGGTACATAACTGACGAAGTAACAAAATATGTCGATTGTTTGTACAACATTTAATAAAAAAATCTTATTTTCTTTTAAATGACTTTCCATGGGAAAAACTGATACCTAACATTGACACATCGACATTGGTTTTAATACACTCTCGGTTGAACGAGTTTATATTATTTGGATGCAGCGCTATTAGTAGCCTATGTCAAAATTTCCCGGCATCATTTTGAGAGTTACATCTCTTTATGTCCTTGATCTGGCTCTTCGTATGCTTCTTTTCTTTTTGATGCAATTACAAAATCTGCACTCACTGCAGCACTGCAACATGTCTCTATCTCTAAATATGCTGCAAAATTCAAGGGTACAACACCACAAACGAAAATAAATTGAAATTTAAAGTATTTGGCATCATCGCCTTTTGACATTGCTGAACGTGCTTGTTTTTTGTTTTGGTTGTTAACACATCAGCTGCTTACTCGGCGAAGGAGCCCTATAAGCCGATACAATGCATGTCAAACAATTTTCTGCACATCTGTTTCACCTGCAGCAATGCATTCTGCGCTGCGTCCATAGTTTTGCACGGGTTTTTTTTTTTTTTTTTTTGATTATTATATTGACATAGTACGTGGTAACAGTGATGCCAACTGAGGCATTGAGAAATCATTTTTAGAAAAAAGGCGCATTTTGAATTAAATAAAAATAAATTTTAAAATTGGTTAATCTTTTACACTTTTTTGATAAAAGTAACACCACTAATTTTCATTTACAACTGCGCGTTATGCCAATTTTTTTTTTTAATTCTCTCCTTTACTTACTCAGCAAACCCAAAACTTTGGATTACATGGGTCAAAAAGGGTTTAATTACCTGTTAACATTCTATTAGCAAATTATAATAACCGTGTAGGATCGTTGCACCTCCTTTGTAAAATATGCAATTTGTATATTTATTTTACCAAAAAGGTATAATTATTTTAGGAAAACGACCTTCGATCTGGGTTGGCATCAGTAACCTGGTGGTAACATAGTCGAGCACATTCCAGTCGCTTAATTGAACCCAAGTTATATGTCGTTCATTTTTGACCCAACGTTATGCCAGGAAATTCAGCAATTTAATACAACAGCAATTTATCAAAAGTATTCGAAAAGTACATGTTTTCACTTCTAAACACTTTATTTGGTTGTTCCCTCTATCGTTATGCTTGGCGAATAGTCGTCCCAAACATTTAACAGTGTTCGATGAATAGAATAAGAAAACGATGTAACTAAAAAACTATGCCACATTTCATTCAATTAAAAATTTATAAATAACTTCATTAATCATAACTCACCGTATACTTTCAAATAATGTTAAATGTTTACATAAATTTTGCATTTCGTTTCTCTTGGCGACGAAATGAATTTAATGAAATTTTCAAACTGTCGAAATCTGTCATAATTCAAGCAGACCGCATCTTCACTTTTCGATAAATTCGCGTTCTCTTTTAAATTTCGTTTTTTTTTTTTAATTAGAAACACACGGTATTGAGGATCAGACTCGTCGAAATTTAACACAGCAATATTTAAACTAATTGGAATTTATATTTACGTAAATGTCGACGACGGTGACACCAATGATAGCGATTTTGACAGTTGTATATCTCACAAGAAAGCCAAAAATGCAACATTTAATGTTTACTTTGTAAATCGTATATACTTGCAAATTATGTTAGGAACAAGTATTGGATTTTTTAAATTTTGATGGTTAGAATATTTTACATTATTTACAAATGTCACCTATCAGTAGAAATTGGAGTCGTTTGAGTGGCAATTAGCTTATTTTTAGAGGGCGATAAGTGCTTTTATTCCATGTGACTGATCTGAATTTGTAATTTAGAAAGTTATTGCACAATGAGAATTGAAATTTGTTACTGTCATCTGACATGTATTTGGGAATTGGGACATCAATGTGAAGATCGAAATGTCAATCAAAAGAAAGTGGTGACAACTGTAAGATATTTTAATTTGATTTGAAAACTGTAAACAGTAAACCTGTCAATTTTGCCACTTGGAAAACTGAAACACCATAAGATAGAAACTGTTTTAGTTATTGACCACATTGCACATTTAAGTTAGAAGTTAAACTTGCTATCACAGATAAGTAATATACAGATGTCTCACGCCAATGTAAAAAAATGCTGTACTTTTTGCGTTCGTCCAACAAAGATCGTCCAACAAATCGATGGTGAAAACAAAAACCCACCACACCTCATTCGAAAAGTGGTTGATTTTTTGTTTCAATGAAAATGAATGCTACTTTTAGTTGAATTATGACCGCACGCAGAAAGACATGTGCGCAGCGTGATGCTTTATTTAATTCCACACTGAACAGTGGGTTAAAGGGTAAGGAAAGAAAGGATACAAGGTAAAAGGAAAGCGGAAGGACAAATGTCGTCTTTCGTTCTTTCGTATTGTCAATGCCTTATGATTGTGCGCCGGCGGGGGGATGTGCAGTGAGGAAATATTCGGTGATGTAATGCATGATGGTTTTTGTATCTAAAGCGATATGAACAATTTATTTCCATTTCGGCTGGGGATACAATTTTAATTTTCTTGTTTGGGTAGGTATGCATTCACATTATTTTTAGGGTTTTCGTTATGCAATGCTCGATAAAAGAAACAGTTTATAAAATATTAAAAATGAATATTGTTAAATAAAATAAAATAAATAATAAAAATCGCTTTTGGGCAGTGCATACCTACCTACATATCAATAATAACAACGCGAGTTTTTATAAGTTGAAGCAATTGAACTGTTGCAAGTTCTGGCTAGAGAGTTTTAAAAACTCTTACACTTTACAAGATTTTTGACTTCAAAGCAAAGTGTAGTTCGTATTAGTCCGATATCTTTACATAGATATTTATATGTAAGGTTTTAGAGATTTGTTTTTTTAATTTCCACTAGCAGTTATAGACCGAATATGCCGATGGACGTGTGTGGGGGTGCAAATGAAGTGGGAGTTTTTGATTGTGTAACTTTCCAAGTGGTTGGAATTATCTTAAGGTCCATAATCAATTATGATTGAAAGAAAAATGCTTAAAAATGCGTTTTTTGCAGTTGTCATTACATTTTTATTGGCAGTACGGTGTTGAGTTTTATAAAAATATGTAGGTATACGGAGACAGATCGGGATTTGGGTAATCATTTTGAGAAATAATTAAAAAACCGATTTATTCAATTTTTACCTAATTACCTAATTGGAGGATATTATTTAGGATACTTACTTAAACTTCAATATGTATTTTGTTCAAAATCGTTAGAGCGGTTTTTGTAAGATTGTTCAGATAAAACAGTACCAAATATTGCAATGTTTAGTTTAAGAAATAACATTGCTTAACTATTGAGCTGAAAGCTGATTATAAGTTATTGTTCGGGATGTAAGCATTACTTCGTTTTTTGAGTTTTCGCGAAATCGAAGATGGGGTTTTCGAGATATAATTTTTGGCGCAACAGGTCCGTAGGGACCCTAGGCCCAGCTTCTCACAACCATTCGTTTTGTGTGAGATTTCATTTTTGGAACGAATGGAAGGGATCTACAATTTTATGCCGATTCCAAACGGCTAACCGAGAAGCTCTTTCAAGGCAATTATATACTCTCGGATGTTTGTCAGACGTTCGCGAGAGGTGGCGCAGTGAAAAAAACCCTCAGTTGGAATTTGGGTTTTTGCTTAAAACTTAATTTTCACAAAATTACTACTATTTTCAAAAATTCATTGAACGATAAGAGAAAAATTGAGCTTGGTATTAGTTTATAAATGAACGCATTTTAATTAGGAATGAATTTGTGTTACAATCGGATCAACCGTTTTCGAGATATGTATGTTGAAATTTCAAAAGTACCGTTGTTCGAATTTTTAGAAAAAAACTGGGTACGCCGTCCTCACCTACCTAAGCTTACCTACCTAAATATCAATTTTGGTTGAAATCGTTGGAGGCGTTTTCGATCAAATCAAACTGGTACGAACATTTTATACGGGAAGTACCTACCTACCATTAATATTTAGGTTACCATGCAAAAAAAAAAAACCTGCCGAACTTAAGCCCAAAAACTCCAAATCCGAGTTTTAAACGTAATCCGGGAAGCTGTATAGGCTGTAGGCCTGTGGATGGACGGACAGACCGAACAGAATTTTGCGACCCACTTTTTTGAGTTTCTCTATCATCGTAATATCAGAATTGATTAATATCTCGAGTTCGAAATTTTGTAGGTACCTACCTAGTTACATAATGTCATCTATACCGACAATCTACGTATTTCCTACAACAGGAAATTGAAAACGCAGAATTCTTTTTTCGTTATCCTACTTTATTTATTAACAGGGAAGAAACCCCAACAGTTGTCAGTTTAAATGTTATTGATCCTACCTAATAGGGTACCTATTAATTAATTAATTAATTATATTCAAAAGAAAATTATATAAGTCTAAAATTTGACATACAATTGTATCGAATATAATGAAAACCCTAAAAATAATGTGAATGCATACCTACCCAAACAAGAAAATTAAAATTGTATCCCCAGCCGAAATGGAAATAAATTGTTCATATCGCTTTAGATACTTTTTCAGCAAAACGAATCCAAAACCAAATCGGCTGCTCTTCCCAACAAAAACCATCATGCATTACATCACCGAATATTTCCTCACTGCACATCCCCCCGCCGGCGCACAATCATAAGGCATTGACAATACGAAAGAACGAAAGACGACATTTGTCCTTCCGCTTTCCTTTTACCTTGTATCCTTTCTTTCCTTACCCTTTAACCCACTGTTCAGTGTGGAATTAAATAAAGCATCACGCTTCACGCTGCGCACATGTCTTTCTGCGTGCGGTCATAATTCAACTAAAAGTAGCATTCATTGAAACAAAAAATCAACCACTTTTCGAATGAGGTGTGGTGGGTTTTTGTTTTCACCATCGATTTGTTGGACGATCTTTGTTGGACGAACGCAAAAAGTACAGCATTTTTTTACATTGGCGTGAGACATCTGTATATTACTTATCTGTGCTTGCTATGTTAACACCTGAGGTCGAAAGTAAACTTTTTGTCAAGTGACATAATTATGCGCCTACAGAGAAAGTGCGTTTCACATGTTCAGAGAACTTGTTAATTCACTTTTCGATTGTCTTTATCCTTCTTTTGATATAAATCAGGTGTGATGAAAAAATAAGTTTCAGAGTTTGAGCTGAATATCGAGTTTAGGTAGAGGTTAACTTTTCGATCACGTGGCTATTCCACAAAAACGCAGTGACTTAAATTTGATACATCTGGTGCCATCGTATTTTATTGTTTGACTCAGGGATGTGCATGAGAGAAAGAAGTACACCATCATGCAACCTTTGCAATTAGAGTTTGTTCCATTTTCCATCCAAAATGTTCCACATTTCTTGGTTGCATTTTTAGACCACCAGATTTGAGCAAAAAGGTGCGTCCAAAATCTGCACCTTAAGATTTAAGTGTAAAGCTATATCCTTCGAAATATAGAATATTTAGATGTATACACTATTCATGAATGACTGCCAATATCTGTCAGCAACAATATAGCGATGTATGTCATTCTGTAATTGTTTAGGTATGTTTATAGGTTAATTCATAAGGTATAGCAAGCAATTATGGTGTAATTTGATTTGATAAATAAAATTTTAAATACACATTATAAAATGATAGTATTCTTATGACATAGCCTAACGTTATGATTTCAACTGACAAATCTACTTTTGCTGACCTAAGAGCTTTGACGACTTTCTTTTTTAATAGGAAAATATGTAGATCATAAGCTCACTGTGAACTACTTAAATTTAGAGTCCAAACTAGAAAAGTGTACTGGTAAGGCCCAATGATTAAATTCTGTAAGTTTTGTATTTTAAAAATGATCGGCAAAATTTCAACTAGGTAACCCGTAGCTTACATTGACGTGAGTTCAACGCCATTTTTAAAGGTTTTTTTTTTTTTTTTGCTTAAAAACCAAATGAGAATTGGAATTTTGTATCACTCCCTTCTAAGTGTACCTATGGTTAATAATATAAAGTTGTTAGTAGCATGCTATTTACACAACAAAGAAATTAATCGTAAGGTACATTGCGTTTGTCAGAAACACCTTGCAGTTCTTCTTTCTATGTTTTGTTCTTGGCAAGCCACCAGAAAATAGTGTAATTTCATAAATGTTCAAAGCAAATGATTTCCTCCTTCCCAACAGATGATATTCAAGTAAAATGCCAGGGTTATACTAAATTTTATCGTGAATAAGAAATTGCATATGAGAAAATAGGACCCACTCGTACTCATGCCAAATCCTTCAAATCGATTTATTTTCAAAGACCTAAATCTAAACCCATTTTGACGAACCCAGGATCGAAGATGAATGGGTGACCCGAGGAAAATATATTTTTTATTTTTACAAGTAATTGTATCTTTATTTCAATTCCTGCATGCAATGGATTGCATCGAAAATAAACCTTGGAAGTAGCTAGCTGTTGCCGATCTAAAAGATGGAAAAAAAAAATGCAATTTAGGGGTCGATAAACGAGAGGTGGGGCGGCAATTGGCAGAATACGTTGTGTTGGCATTCATGAGCACTAGCGCAAGAGCAGTGTTATGTTTGTCTGTCTGTCGGTTGGGCTGTATGATGGGAACATTTTTGGGTATGTAACGAGAAAAGTTGTTCTTACTCATACTATGCTGGGGTTGTTTTTTGCAGTTGAAAAGTGGGACAAAACTTTATTTGTCGGAATGCAGCTGCATTTGCAAATGGAAAGTTCTTAAAAGCATTTTATTATGCTGTTAATATCTAGTTTATATATAGGTATGTGGATTTGTGGGGCTATAATAGGGGGTTTCGAGGATGTGCGTAGCATGTGCTGTAGATAGAGGTGTTGCGATTAAAAGGATCTTTCTTTTGAATGAATTTGAAACAGACATCAATTATAATTGTGTGGTGGATATATTTTCCAATGAGAATAAAGACGAAACATGTAGGTAATTAAATGTTTATGCGAGCGGTTCTTTGAAAATATTTAGTCGTCATTTGTAGATGAGTAACAGGAGCGGAGTTTATAGATTTGTCCATCTACGATAATTGTTTGCCGTCGGCATGCAAACGTGCCTATTACTCAACTTCTTATGGATGTAAAATCTTCAGTGGTGTCAAATATTCAAGTCGTTTAATTGTGTTCATACTTTGTGTTTGATTTGAAATTCGATCATACCAATTCTGTTGTGAAATGCCAATTAGAAATTCTACAAAATGCAAGGCTTAATAAGAAAAAAATAAATTCGACTATTTATCGAGATGATTTCTAGATGACTTACTTCTCTTTATTCTCTTTCCTCTCGTTAACAACCGGACATTGGGCCCACTCAAGAAGATAGTTATATTAAGTCGACTTGGTTGGTCTGGATAAGATGTAACCTGTACGCAAAAACTAGATTAGTCGGGAACGTCACTTTTCCAACGTCATCCACATATCCGAACTGTCAGCTTACCTACTACTCAGTCATGAATTTCTTGCCTAGATTCGTCTAGTCAACGTCAACTGAAACAGCTGCTCATATGACCGATTTCAGCCAAAGCAAAACCGAGATACGTCTGACAGCTGTCAGACTTTCTAAACTAGATACTTGAACGTCCCCATTTACATTCACCGCCTCCATTTTAGTAGTGTCAAAGCGTATCATTCTATTTGCATCGAATTTCAGTTGACACTATTGTGTACTAAACATACGCATCTCCAATATATAAATTTGTTTGTATTTATAAAAAACATGATGCCTCGTTCGTAAATGCAAGAAGAGGGATGTGATTTTTAAATGAAAGAAGGCAACACCTTAAACATTCCAGCCAATTAGCTGTTAATCTTATTTATATTTGTCACCCACAATAGTGCACATTGTTACTTAACCCAACTAGATGTCTAACTACAATACAATTCTTCACTACTAATTAACGCCTATGTTCCATCGTCTTCATTCGAATGACAGAAGAACGGCACGTGCCACATAACTGGATATATGGGACAATGTTATGCTCCATGAAATAAATAAAAGAAATCCATAAGACGCTTCAAGGTTAAGTCCAAGGTAATGCCTATTTAAAACGCTTTTTCGATTTTGTTTTTACAGTGTCTTCCTTCATTATTTTCACATTTCAATTCGTAATGTTGTTCTTTACAATAAAGCGACTCATATGGAGGCATACATAATACCATTGACAGACAGATTGTGTAAAACAGGAACGAAGTAATAATGCATAACAACAAGAAAATGTGCGCGCAGAAAATAAAAACGAAAAGAAAACGGCAAATAAATCCACGCTTAGTATCGTACTTATTCGTTCGTCTGCAGTCTTTCTTGTTTTGCATTGACAGCTAATAGTGAGGGATTGGCTAAGTAGTAGTAGTAGTAGTTTTTATTGAGATTTTTGTTTCATTACACAGTATGTACATAAATAGAGTTTACAGAGTAATTCTTATTCTAACATTAAAATTAATATTGCCGACTTAGGAGTGGCCAGGCTACACTATTAAATATTTTTAATTTTTTTTATTTTATTTTTAATTGAAGAACAAATAATGTATCAGGATCTGACTTTAAGTTAGTTTTGTCCACTCAATCAGGACAATTATACATTTCTGGGATCTTAAACCTAGAGGAGTGGGTGGGATGAGGGGCGGGGTATAACAATAGTGATATGAGGTAAAAAGATAAAAAAAAGAACAGAACAAATAGTCCTACTTATAAATAATACAAAGGTCAATTTTTATGGTATGTACATTTTTTTTTTTTTTTTTTTTTTTTTTCTATAAAGGTTATTGTTGAAGAGAGCTGTAGAGCTGCAAATAGAGCTTTATCCTCTATAACCGTTGGCTGGACATTTTTTATAGAATGAGGAAAGAAAAGTATCATCGTTTGTTTCAATTTCAAAAAGGGAGTTCGAGTTCTCGCAGGCTATGCTTATTGGAGATATGTAAAATCTATCTATAACCGACGAGTTGATATTTTCCTCAAAGATGTTTCGGAGGATAGGGTTAGTATGGTGTTGTAGGGCATTTATCCTTTTTATCGACAAAGATGTTATATAATTAAGTAAAGGGTTGATACCTGAGACTTCATATAGAATTTTATTATGAAACCATTTACCCGACGGGCGCCTGAATTTTGAAATGCATTTACGTATTATTTTCCTTTCAAATCTTTGAAGCTCTAAAGCTACGTTTGGTGTGATTTGAAACCAGGACAAAAAACCATAAGTCATTACGGGTCGTATGAGAGTTTTATACATCAAAAGTTTAGTTTTTGGCTCGACTTCTTTGGAGTTTAGTAATAGCTTAAGCATTGCGGCTGCCGCTTTGCCTTTGTTTAGCGCACCTCTGGCATGATAGTTCATTTTAAGACGTTCATGAAGAGTTATTCCGAGGTATTTAATATAATGTCTAAGGGGTATTATGTTGTTTTCTATACCTAGGAACAGTTGCTTACTTTCGCGAACAGCCAGATGGTGACCACGACCCGAAGCGTTCCTAAAACAAATCAGTTCACATTTGTTAAAATTTATTTCAATTCCCCATCTCTTGTAGTACGGTTGAATTATATTAAGGTGGTTTTTGACTTCGTTCAGAGCAACATGCGGTCTTTCGTGACCGCTAAATATAATCGTATCATCGGCATATAGTATAGATTTGGAATTTGAGCATTGAATAGGGAAATCCGAAAGATAAATGTTGAATAGGAATGGGCCCAAAATAGATCCTTGCGGGACTCCTGACAATATGGGGATTGGGTTGGAAGTTCCATTATCAAAAAGAACGGACAAACTACGATCTGAAAGAAAACTTTGAAAAAATTTTATGAAGTGAAGAGGGAAGTTCAAAAGGTTTAGTTTGTAGAGAAGTCCAGCGTGCCAAACGGAGTCAAAAGCCTTAGTTAAATCAATTGCACAGGCGACTGTGCATCGCTTTAGTCTTAGATTATTTAAAATATTATTTTGTAAAGCAAGAATAGCATGCTCTGTGGAATGTGTTCGTTTAAAGCCAAACTGTTCGTGTTGTATTAGGAATGTGTCATCAAAATGGTAATGTATTTTTGTTAGCAGGATTTTCTCCAGGGTCTTGCCCAAATTGGAGAGCAACGATATAGGCCGAAAGTCCTCAATCCTACTTGAAGCTGCCTTTTTTTTTAGGGGAATGAGATTAGCGTGTTTCCAGGCTATTGGGAAGTAACAATTGTTTATACAATTGTTAAAAATGGGTGTTAGAAATTTTGCCATTGGGACTCTAGCTTTACGGATAACGAAATTGGGAATCTTATCGGGACCCGCTGACTTTTTATTGTTTAGGGACTTTATGATAGATTCAATAAGGCTAGTGGAAACAAAGGGTTCGGTGGAGATGGAAGTTGATTTATTTAATGGAGAAAAATTGTCTATTGTAAAATTTCTGTTCCAGGTTGAAAAGACACTGTTGAAAGTATTTACCGATAAAGTGTTATCGACATCGTATTGTGGGGTTTTGAGGGCAAATAGATCAGAGTAATATTGACTGAAGGCTTCAATTTTTTCAGCTGAGGTGGAGAGTGTGCGGTTATTCCAATTTAGTTCCTGAAGGGAGTCATTATTGGTATTTTTCCTTGAAGTAATTTGATTGATTGTTTTAAAGACATTAGTATTTGATTTGAGACTTTTGAGCTTCAATCGAAATTTTTCGTTAAGCTCTATTCTGATCTTGTCTTTGATAATTTTGCTCAGGCAAGTTATCCTAGCTGAGAGATCCATGTATTCGGTATTCGTACGGTCTCCTAGTCGATGGAATAGTCTTTTAAGCTTAGTTTTCAGATTTTTCCTAATTTTAAATAGATTTAAAATATCTTGTGAAATATTGAGGTAGTGAGATTTGAATGAGTTTACTTTACTGTGTTTTTCTATGCAATTTGAAAGTTTGTTGGTTAGTTCCGCAATAAAACGGTCTATCTCTTCATTGGATAAATTTCTGTCCGTTGGCACATAAACATTTTCAAGCTGATTGTCTAGGTAATTATTAAAATTGTTCCAATTTGTTTTTTTGAAGCAACGAACATTTGGATGTTGAAACGGGAAGGGGGAAAAATGCTGTACATGAATGTGCATCAGAACTGAGTAGTGATCGGATACCGGATCAAGTGTGAGGCATACGATATTGCTATTTAAATGCATTGGCGAGCGGAGGTGAGATGAGATTAAAAAGAAGTCAATATGAGAGCCTGAGCTAGGCCTGGTTGGCCCTTCGGCTGCTACCAAATCAAGGTCCAGGAAATGATTGTCAGAGTACCATTGATGGAAGTAATGCCCATTAAGGTTAACTGTAGTGTCGCCCCACAGTTGGTGGCGTGAGTTGAAATCTCCACCTATTATCAAATATTCATATGCACTTAGAGAATCTAATAGTTCATTGAGGGCTGTTACCAGTCTTGGGCCCGTATTACAAGGAATGTATATTGACACTAACGCTAAAGTTTTTGTATTATTTTGAACCCTAATGGGGATGAGAACAATAGTAGCTGAGATGGTGTTGTTATAAAACGCTTTGGGAAATGTTTTGAAATTGTTTTTTATCAGGATACCCGTGCCGCGGCCAGAACCGCTATTTATGAGGTCGTAGTCAGAGCTAAAACGGCTTTTCTTTTGGCTTTTGATACATGTTTCCTGCATAAGTATTGCTAGAGGCTGAGTTTCTTTTAGCAGTAGCTCAACTTCAATCTTTTTGTCTCCCGATTTAAAGGAGTTTACGTTAACTGTAATTATATTCAGATTCATGGTGCCAAAGAGGCAAGGAATGCCAGATATGCTTCTGGCTTTTGGGAATCTTCAATTTTAAGGTATGTTGGCCAAAAATTTTTAATTTTTGCAAATAGAGTGTTAAAGGGGAGTCCGAATAATTTGTTGGACTCATTTAAGAAGTCTGAAAAGATATTATTTTTAGAAGGAGTTGGCTGAGATATTGGAACTTGGGTGCGGGTGCCTCTTACTGCTTCTGCAAAAGACATACCCCTTTGCGGACTATTATTGTTAGTGGTCGGTGGATTATAGTTGGCGAAGTTTTCCCTACTGTTAACTGGTAAGCGAGCTGTTCTTCTGTTTGCCAGATATTCATTCCGTTTAGGACAACCTTTGAAGCTAGCTGGGTGTCCCGAGTCACCACAGTTGACGCATGAGGCCACTGAGTTTTCATTTTTAGGTCCGAGGTCACACTCTCCCATTGGGTGCTCTTTAAGGCACTTGACACATCTGGGTGAGTAATTGCAGTAATTAGAAACATGCCCGAAGCGTTGGCATCTAAAACATTGTATTGTTCCTGAGCCTCTGACGGAATCCCAGTTGATTCTGTGGCTCAAAATATTTTTGATAGCTTTGATTTTAATTAGACTTTCCCTATCCTCCAAAACACATAGGAACAAGTCTAATGGAATGTTATTTTGCTTTGACCATTTTGTTTCAAAACGTTTGACTATAACTTTTAGGGAAGAATCTTTGGATAAAATACCCGCCTTAACATTTTCGGGCGTAAAATTGCTCGAAATCCCCTTTAGAACGATGTTGAATTTTCTGTACTCACTAGGAGTAAACGAGTGTCCTTCAATATTTACACTTTTAAGAAGATTGAGTATATAACTATGCAGCTCTACGTCTCTTACCTTTATCCTTAGACCAGAGTGTCTACAGTCTAGTTCAAAGTTGTTTGGATCTATATTGGCTTTTAGCATAATGTCCGATATACTTTTTGATGAGACGCCTTTGGCGAAAATCGTTGGACACCACGGTTTAGGTTTCTGCATCTGTTGAGGTTGAGTTGTTATAGTTGTGTTATCCCGATTGTTGGTATTAGTGCTACTGTTTATGCTGCAACTAGGCCTAACATCTGCATCTGCATCTTTTTCAGTTCCCAGTCCAGGGTCATCGACATCCTCTTCTTCCACAGACTTATCCAATAGATGGTAATAGTTTTCATTTACTGTGTTATCTCTTGCTACCTTTTTTGCCGAGCTTTGTATATTTGTTTGCCGCCTTTTGCGAGCCACTATATTTGAGTAAACAACGACGTCGTTGGTAAGCATTTGTTTGAGTGCCGCTTCAGTTGCGACGCTCATTCGTCCCGGCGCCTGTATTGTCTTTGTATTATTGGCGGTGCCTAAAATAATGCTGTTGTTAAGCGTGCTTTTTTCGGCGAGCATATTTTTTATCTCCTTTCCTTGTGTCGGGGCAACTATGTCTGTCTCCATACTTTGAAAGGGAGAACGTACTTTTTTATTTGTATTGGTGCTGGGGATGACATCATCCTCATACCAGTCAAACTGTTTTTCAATGTTTTCTTTGTCTTCTTTGTTTAATAGCACAGAAGGCAAAATTATTTTTTTTATGTTATTTATATTATTTATATTAGGTTTATCTGGTGGAACACCGCCATTCGGATGCAAAACTCCACCATCCATATTTGTAGCTTTTGTTATTCTATCACTTCTGTTTTTTTTTTTTTTTTTCCCCTTTTGGCACTTTTTGTCACTTTCGCGTAACACGTCTGTACTCTCCAGCCACTGAGGGTGAACTCCGAGGGATTGGCTAATGTGATACGTCTTCGCATGGCAAATGCTTGGTATTGGTAGTGAGTGCGAGCCCTTGCACTACTTTTATTTCGATAGACCGAAATTGGAATATTATGCACTTTTTGAATGGCAGTTTGGCATGACTCGGGGTTGGGCAATTTTGTAATCCCGTCCAAAAAAAAAGTCCATTGACAAACAATAGCGCGAAAGGAATGAACACTAAATGTGTAGACTAACTCAAAAAGTGCAAAATAAACAAGTAGGTTAGGTACGTCGGTAGAGGAAGTTATTCCAGCTGTCAAATTCCTAAAATATGAAATGTCTTAAATTCTGTGTGAGATAGAAATTCAGACGCATTCAGATGCAGCCAGCTGGAATTTCATTTGGTCTTCGAATTGTTCATCCCTCAACTGATTACGAACGAACGAATATTCGCAAGTTTTGACAGTCCAATCACATGGTCGCAGATACCTGCAAATCCAATGACAGTTGCCAGTTGTCATTTGTCTCTATAACATTTCAAGTTTGAGGTTAAGTTCAAACAAATGTTTTATTCGCTAGTTTGTGGAACGCGAATTGAATGATGTGGATTGTGAATAAACTTTGACAATTCGCGCCTAGGGTGTATTCGTTCGCGGCAAAATGTTTGCAATTCGAAATTTCGTTATTTATACTTTTTATTAACAAGTTTTCTTAATACATTTTTGATGGGATAATTAAATATTCTTCTCTTGGAATAGTAAAATGTACAATTTTCTGTTCATAAATGCATCAAAAGTAGTTTGTTCGCATTTCAGCTATTCGTTCGCACGCTCTCATGTGAATAGTCCTTTAGACTTAACTTTAAAACGCACTGGAAAGGCTTGCACAATCATATTTGTCTTTGACATAAACGGGATGAAGGTGAACGCGAATAAATTTGATGTGAGCCTTAAAAACACTGAAATTATGCAACCCTATAAAGATTTTACTGTTCTTCATTCAGTGATCTTAAACATAATTTTTCTCGACAAGTTTGTAAACGTTTTGTTTAATTTTCAAACATTAATTCGCATAACGTCTGTCGCTGACTAAAAACAAGACCGATGACTACCCCAGGAAACATTTCTTATATTGGCTTGTTTATTTTTGGAACACCAACCGAAAAATCATGTTTTTCGCATCTTTGTCATATCAGACAGCCTAGGGTTGCCATGGCTGTCGGAGTTTTAAAGTCCCGGACTTTGGAGTAAATCATTTACCTAAAAAAAGAAGACAAATGGAAACAAAATCTAGGTCCATGAACTAAAACAATTTAGAGGGTTGACACATGGGAGTTTCATTTTATGTTTTCTATCAGATTTTGTTGGCGCTGTTTTTCTTTTTTAATTCCGAGTTCGTAATTTTCCTTTATTTTCAAAATTACTTGTGTTAGGGGAAGAAAGAAGACAATTTCTTAAAAGGAGGACATGTCCTTCAAAAAGAGGACGCACGTCAACCCTATACGACAGCCTACCTACATGTGAAAAAGAAAAGCCGCATTAAAATAAATTCACTTCGAAATATGAAATGTCAATGTTGAACGTGTCGGCGGTATGTGTTTTATTATGAAAGGAATGTCGTTTTCTATTTTTATTTTGCAATTTGTTTTCTTTTTTTCGGAACTCAGACATCTTGTAAACATGAGTAAACTAAAAAAAAAAAACTAAGGACTTTGAATGTACGGGGAATCTTAAATATGGAACTGATTTCCCAATCAAACAAAATGTCAAATTCAATTTAAACGATTTCTAATGTTGGGAGTCCGTCGATTAGGTAGTACCTAGTAATTCTCAACAAACGATTTAAAAATAAGCCAATAAGTGGACGCGTCTGTGTGATTCTTCGAATATCTCGGCGAAAAAATATTTCCATTGTACAATCATAACAACAAAACGAGACATCGTAAATTTGTTTTATTCACAATGGAATTTTTGAGTCTGACAGTTTTGTATTGCTTTCAAGTTGTGACAGATTAGACACAACGAATAAAATTTATTTTCTTATGTATTAGCTCGGTTGTAATAATAATAAATATAGGCTATAAGGTGGTTGATGGGTGGGCAATTAAATTTAAACGATTTTAGGTAACAGGCAAAAAACAAAAAACACATTTATAATATTTCGCTATTATATTAAGTACATTTTTATTGAGGTTTAAGAGTCACGCTCACGCTGTAGATATTTCTTGTTCATCCGGTTGGTTATATCACACCATTTTTAATTTGTTTAATGTCGTTTAGTTCGGTAATATAAATTTTGCTGGCTTCCACGCTGCATGAGCGGAGTAGAGTTATTTCTGGAGTGTGACTGTTTTTTTTTTCCCTGTGAATTTTATATAATTTTTAAAATTAAAGTAAAAAGAAAGATTTCTATTTTCAACTTTTGCTCTAAAAACAGATGTGGCAATGTTCGATTTGTATTTTTAAGCATACCTACCCGTCAGCGACATATCCTTGAATTCAGCTGTCATGATTGCTAATGCTCATTGTAGTGTTCTCTCAGAAGATTCGTAATATTTAGAATAGGCGAACTGCTAAAATATCATATAAATATGAACAGCAAATTAGCGTTGTTCCAGCGAATTGAAACGTTGCGAACGCAAACTGTTGAACTTTATTCACAATCCGCTAAATATAGTCGCGATCCAATAATACAAAATTAACTTAAAATTAGGTCTATTCGCGTACTTTCCCGAGCCAAACACTAACAATCTGTCAAACATAAATAAAGTGCACGTCTGGGTAGCACGAAACTTTCTCGTTTAATGCGAGTCTGACTGACTTTAAAAGTGTTCAGCAAATCGAAAATTGAGGACACATTAGTTTCGAAAACATCCATTTGACTTTAAGTTTGCATTTTGGTCAAAATCGTTATTGCCGTTTCGAGCCAAGACAGGAACTACTCGTTACTCGTTATTTTGCTAATTTTCCCTTTTTCTGTTATTTTTGATAAGAACGTGTATAGACTTTGTGCGATTGCGATCGATTTATTAATTTTGTGACAAGTTTTAAGCGCACTCAAAATTTGAGAGGTACCTCAAACAGTTGGATTTGCGTAACTGAAAACGCCCAATTTGAAAATAGATTTTTAAAAGCTTTATGGAATTTATAATTGAAATGGATAGCATACTCAATCCTCCAGATCTCTCTGCTATTCCTGAAGCCATTCTCCATTGAGGTTAAGGTATAATTCGGGGAATACTATTATCAATATAAATAAAACTGAACTCATATCAATCAACAACCTCTGGAATAGTCATGATGAAGAAGTTTCGTTTAAGCAAATTGTTGTGATAGGCATCAAAGGACCCTCTTCACTTCTCCACCCAAACATCATCCCAAAGCCAAAGTTTCCATGTTATCCTTCTCACTCTATGTGCATACATATCTGTAATCCGGAAATGTTCACACTGTGAAAGCATGTATTTTAACGAGTTTCAAAACTTTGCAACAACTGCTGTTCGGCGACGACATTCCATTCCCCATTGACTTCTCCAATTAATAGCCTATAATGGTGCAGACAAAGAAAATCCTCCATTAACGCTGTTTATTATTCAATTACAGCCTTTTGGTGTCTTTGTTTCAACTATTTTTATTGCTTTTATCAAATCTGGCATAATAACACACATTGTCATCATAACTATCAGAGTCGGCTGATACGCCTCTGCATGGCAAGGCCGGTCCTTGCCCGCTGCTTGTTTGTACATCACAACTATTAAGATAATCTTAATGGGTTAAATTGCCAGGAATATATAGCAAATTAACGACTTTTTAACCAAAATGCTACGCAATACTACACGTAATGCGCCATTTGGAGTCCAGAATGCGCGTCCGTATTTATACGTCATTAGGCCACCATTTCACCGCCTACGCGTCAGCCCCGTCATCATGCATCATTTACTCATTGGAATACGAGTATACTTTTCATTCTATTTTCAAGACTAATCAACTGTCAGCTATTTATAGGAAGGCGGGCAGCTTAATACGAACGATGGACGCCCAGATGCCATCATACCCTTATTTAAATGGTTTCCTTTCGACAGCTACAAGACATCGGCTAGCATGTGAGAGTGATAGATACGTTGCTTGGCGTAAGCTATTTATCTCTTTGCTTTTCAAGGCTTTTGGCAGCCCACCTTTTCGCTGTTCGTTATCGGTGGGTTGGTTGTCTAATGCTTGTCCAATGCATGCCATTCATATATATTACATAAAAATCTATTGGACAAGTGAGATGGTGTAGGGCTTCATTGTCACATTTGGCGCAATGAAAGTGGTATAATGACAACAATGTGCTTGCTACACCGAGAATTTGTTTTTCTTTCTCTACACTCGATGTTGTTAATCTAGTTTCTTGGCAAGTAATTAGCATAATGTATGTATGTATATTGTATATACAAAAAATGTATGCAACGTCAAGGTCGCACGGAATACAAAAGGGGATGAAGTGCCATTCGTCAATAGATTTACGAGGCATACTAAACAAAATCCAATTGATTTTATGTTGGCAGATACAAATGGCTTACATTAGATACTATTTCGCTTAACTAATTGTTTTTCTTTGTTTATTTTTTATTTATTCTTTTTTTTTTGTCTATTTCCAGGTGGTGTGACTTGTAGATCGCAACAACAAAATAAAATATTACCAGTACCAGTACGACGAGGATTTCAAGGAACAAATTTACGATTAGCAGTAGAGCATAGCGGAAGAAATTAACGGAACAGAGAAGACTACAAGACAGACGATTTTCAAATTAATAATTTATAAATAGTTTTGCAACGGAATACATCAAAAAAACAGACCACTACCATCACAATGCATATAGAAATTCAAGTAGCGTTAAATTTTGTTATATCGTATCTATATAATAAACTGCCAAGACGACGAGTCAACATATTTGGCGAGGAGTTGGAGAAAGCGTTAAAAGACAAATTCCAAGGACACTGGTATCCTGAAAAACCGTTTAAGGCAAGTTACTGTTGGATGGAAATAATGTTTCGATCATTTTTATTTGTTTAGGAAATTTTATGTAATTGGGGGCGGGAGGGGCCTCCGGTTCGATCTCCTAAAAGAAAAAGAAATTACAATGTCCGAAAAAAAAGTATTAAAGCTTTTTCAGGACTGTAACTGTTCTGGAAAAGTAACTCAATACAGCGGTTCGGACTCGGCATAAAATTTGTAGGATGTGAGAAGCTAGGTCTTGGCTACCTATACGGTTACGGACCTGTTGGGCAACTTTTCGTTTTAAATGTAACTATCCGCAGTTGTAGCGTGCAGGGAGGCAAGCTTAGCGCAATATTTCTCTTGGCAAACGGTTCGTTTGTATTTTTGACGGCACAGCATGATTTGTATATAAAGATAATTTCTACGAACAAGTATATGCCGTGTATTCCAGAACTTGGCATGGCTTTTTCCCATCCATTCATCTCCGTGGACACAGACTACGTTTTACCGTGATCTAACAGAATTCGAAGCGATCGAAGCTTCGTATATGCATTGTTGCATTATTATTGATTTCGCCACAAGTGTGTGGCATTAACTCTAGAACTGCCCATATAAGAAATAACTGTACGTAACAATGGGGACGTTCGGATTCCTAGTTTAGTAAGTCTGACAGCTGTCTGATTAGACGTGTTTCAGTTTTTATTGGCCCAGAGTCACCTGTATGGTTTTTGCAGTTGACGTTTATGGAGGGGAGGCCGACAAATCTAGTCAGGAAAATCCTGCCTGCGTACTCAGTTGACATTTCGAAGAGTCAAATTTAAAATAAACAGAGTTGCTTGTCAACGCGTTCGAATTCATAGTCCCGACAAATCTAATTGGCGTTTTACATAAACTAGCTATTCGAACGTCCCCAATGTAGCATCTCATACATTTCTGTGCCGATAACCTGTCAAACTTTGCAACGAAAACAAGTGAAAATGTCGTCATCTTGCTTTTCCTTAATTCATGTGGTCTTTCATTCGATGGGCATACTCGTTCTTTCGCATGCGACTGAATTTGACAGCAGCCTGAATTGTTGAAAAAAAATAATTCCTGCTCCTTTTTAAGCTCTGACACATTAGATTTCTGGATTCCTTTTTCTTCAAAGATTGATTAGAACACGTTGTGATAATTGAAATTGAATTGACCCAGTAGTCTCAGCAAAAATCTCAGAACAGCTTGATTGTTGATCAAGAGCACGAATGCAGGTATCTACTGAAAAAGGAAGTGCGTTGGTAAAAGTATAGTAGATCGACAAATCAGAATTAAGAAACACATCATTTACTAATTAAATGGTGTATTTTAGTAGTTATATTAGTGCTTAAATGTTGTTCAGAGTATGTTCCAATGTCAATGAGAATTGCTACATTTTTATTCCATTTTTGTTGGTGCCCATCAATTAAAATTTGTTATTGGCAAGATGGTACATATTTGATGTTCATGTTCTTATTCTTTTTGCAGGGTTCAGCATTCCGCTGTTTGAAGACCGGAGACCCAATCGATTCCGTGTTAGAACGAGCGGCTCGCGAGAGTGGTGTACCAATAACAGATATACTCGAAAACCTTCCATCCGAACTGTCAGTATGGGTTGATCCCGGTGAGGTGTCATATCGAATTGGCGAGAAGGGTGCTGTTAAAGTAAGTCGTCCTTCAGCGAAACATAAATACACAATCAGGGGTTAATGTTGTTTTGTGTAATTCGCTTAGATTTTGTTCTCTGAGAGCAGTGATAATCATGAAGACTCAACATCAGCTGATCGCGAGGTGACAAAAACCTTTAATCCCGAGGCGCAATGCTTCCGGCCCATCGATGCCGTCAGCTCAAGCATGAACGGGCTCAGTTTGAGTCCAAAAACATCCCCACATTCGGGGTCATCGCCCGCATCGTCCACTAGTCCAACCTACAAGGGTAGTCCGAATCCAGCTGGTAACTTCCTACCACGTTCACAAGCACCATTGACATTCACTACAGCAACATTCGCCCAAACCAAGTTTGGTAGCACAAAATTGAAAACCAGCTCGAAGCGTGCTAACAGGTTAGTATTTGAATGATGAATATTTAAATTTGGCCTTTACTAATGCAACAAAAAAAAATTCCAATAGCTCATATCGAATGTCACCGACGGAATTCTCTAACTACATCAAACAGAGAGCAATTCAACAGCAGTTTCATCATTCCCATGGTCCAGCTGCACCCAGTAACCACTTTGGTCCGATCGGACCATCATCTCCGTCAAGATCTCTATCGCCGAACCCACTTGCATTGGGTATTGGACAAAACGATCCCTTCTATTTCCCTAGCATTGGCATGGGCATGTATCCCCAATTTAATGGACACCGCAATATCTTCGATTCTCATTTCCATGGCGAGACAAATGGCATGTACAATGGCTCCACCAATGGCAGCAATGGCGGTACTGGTTCGGCTACTAATGGACATGGAAAATTCTCGTCGTACATTGAACCTCATGGATTCTATGGTATCAACAATCAGCTGCCACAACAGCAACACTCGCCATTGCAACAAAATGGCAACTCTAACCACAATGGTGGCAATCTTAATAACAACAGCAATGCAACAATGCCAAACAGTAATGCCAACAACAATGTATCGGCTGCTATATCAGCTGCTGTAGGTAGTCTAACAGCGGCCGCTGGAGCTGGAGCTCCATCTAGCGGCAGTTCTGCCAACGGTCAACAACAGCAGCAACAATCGGTCTCACCGATGAGCTCACCCGGATCAGGTGGTAACCAAGATTCGAACAATTCAAAATTGATTGACGGTCTCAATTCGTTCTATTCCAATGCAACAATGCACCTTTTGGTTGCTAATTAAGTTTTAAGTTCTGACAGTTTTTGTGTAGAATGTTGATTTTTTGTCTAACCGCAAGTTACTAAGAAACGTTAAGTTTTTTTTTTCTTCACCTACCTATAGTCAAATATCATGGATAATGTTGTATAATGTAGCAAATTGTTTTGAGTTTTTTTTTTTTAACTATTCATAATAAGTAATTCTAGTAGAACAATATTTTCAAAATACCTATGCAAATCTATACAACAATATATATATTTTTTATTAATTAGTATGTAAAGTTTTTTTTTTGTTTTTTAGCAAAATATAATTATATTTCTGTTTTTTAATTGTTATTTATTATTATATTTTTGTATACACATTTTTAAATGTTTCTTTTTTTTTTTTTGTTTTTTTTTTTTCACTCTAAAAAAATCAGTGAATGGCATTAAATGGAGAAGTTAAATGCGAGTTACCCACCAAAAACAAAATAAAAAAAACACTTAATCTATGAGAAAAACAAGAGCAAAAATTATGAATTGATACAAAATAAAAGAGAATAAATAATAATGTCCACTGTGAATAGTGTTAAGAGATTTGAACGAAACATATAAAACAAGTTAAGAAAAATAAGAAAAATTCAATTTTTATAACTACTAAAGGAAAATAAGACAAATTTTAAGCGCATTGAATTAAAATTAGCATGTTATAATTTTTCTACCTTTTTTACTTAACACAAGTTAATATGTATTAAAAAGCATATATAAAAAAAAAACTTAAATATGAATATATTTTTGTAACATTGGTGAGATAAATATATATTTAACACAAAGAAAAATGAGAAGAACAGAAAAGGATACACATTAATATTTAAAACACATAACATTTTTTATACGTTTTTTTATTATAATTTTAACAGGTTAGTTCAAGAACTATAGTTGGTTTCTATTGCAAGAGAGAGAATATTGTTTGGCATACAGTTTTTGTTTATCATTGTTCAATCAAGCTGTGAGGGTTGAAGGTACCGTCTGTTTGTAAATATATATTATTAGAATGTTAATGCACTTTCTGTACAGATAGCATATTATTTTCATTGCATACGCAGATACATTACTTCTGTTAACTTGTTTCCAAGGCGAATATACCTACTTTGCCTTACTTAACTTTGGTATATAAATAACGTTTAAACGTCACAATGCACCTGCCCGAAGCGGGGAGGCTTCCTTTCGACAATTAACGTATATATTTAATGACATACCTACCTCTACGGACTCCCAAAGGATTTACACAAAATAAAACCAACGCCAAATCGTCACTTTTAAAATAGCTTGTACCAGTGTCATAAATCACATTTTGAAGTTAAGTCAAGAAGAGTACAGCTAAACTGTCAGAAGCGAAGAGCACAGCTTCGTATTGCATAAGGCAATATCCCTTCAGTTGTTGTAATGCAATAACTCTGCACATGCCAGCAGAATTAACTCAATTTTAAAACAAAACTTGAAAAAGTAAATTGAATTTTCAGCGAAGAACGGCTGATTGTGTTACTTTTTATAAGTTTGCCGCTCAGAAAATCGTTTACTCGACAGTGAGAACAGCACAATGACACACACTTTTTTTGCTTTGATGTGCTTGTGAATGAAGGACCTGTCACAAGTCACAAGTTGTGACCCTTATATACCAAAAAAAAACAAAAAGAGCGAGAGTTATTGTACTGTTAAGCTTGTCAGGATTTAATTTCAATTATAAGCTCATTCTACAACATAAAACAAGAAGATGCTACAATATCTGCATTAATTATCTTCTCTTATTTACTATAAACAAAATACGATCTTCAGAAAAAAAAAACTAGTATGCAAATTTTGTTCTCTCTCTAACTGTTACACTTTCTTTGCATTAACATAATTTTTACTAGTTTAATTAATGTATATTTTTTTACTGAACTTTTCTTTTTTTAACCTACGTTGGCAGTTAGTTGTAAGACAAAAAAAAATTTTAATTAAATTAAAACCAAAAAGCGTATAAAAAATATATAATTAAAAACAAAATACAACACATTTTATGTACCTATGTAGACTTTATCTTTTTGTATTTTTATACCGATTTTTTGTAGAATATTCATTAATATTTATAAAAGTAATTCAAAAGAAATACAAATTAACCACAAAATTATAAAATAATGTGAGCAATCACGCAAATAATTAGCGATTAGAAACAAAACAAAAATGCGACATTTTAATCACAATAATTATTTATCATTGTAACAGAGGATGAAAAAGAAAAGAAATATATATTTGAATGTATCTCATACGGAAATAATATAACCTTCCAAACAAAAAGCAATTACTAATAGTTTCTTAAATATACTGTCTAGTGGTTAAACATAAAAGCCAAAAAAAAAGATAAATACTGTTTGATATTTTACAAAGGGTTTTTATGAATAATTTAGGTTGGAAAGCCTAAGTTAAATACATGTATGATGTATTGGTAAATTCGTAAAAAATCCTGAAATCACAATATTTTCGATCTGAGTAAATCGCCTTAGGTAGTATGTATAAACTAAGAAACACAACACATGAAATCAAGTCATAATTATTGTGGTCATAGCCGTCGTCAAAATATTTAAGTTTTTCTTTTCATTTTTGATTTTAATTTCTAATACACATACAATTAGTATTATTTCGATAAATTCAAAGTTTAGAAAAGCAAAACGAAATAACAACATATACATTTTTTTACGTAAAAATTTATTATAAATAAAGTTTAGTATTTATTCAACAACATGAAACAAAAAAAAAAACAAATAAAGAATATTATTAAAGCAAGATTAAAGTAATAAATAAAATCATATTTTTCTATTTAGATACATAAACAAAACAAAATAAGTATATATATATATAATGAGCAAAGAGTGTATAAACCAAATCGTAATTCTTTTTTATACATAATGAAACAAAAGAAAATACATATAGTTAATGTAGCATATACTTTATATAGTCGAAAATGTAGTCTGATTAGAAAAAGCAAAACAAAAAAAAATTATTGAATGTATGTATAATTTTTTGTAATTAATAAAAACAAAAAATACACGTTTGTCAATAGTTAATAATTTTATATCGACAAATAGTAATTTATATTTTTGTTTTAAGAAACATCAAGTCCGCTAAATTATTTATAAAATATGCAATATAGCGTGCGTTATAAAAACAAAAAAAAAACACAATATAAAATTATAAGCTATGTTAAAAATTAAAGCGGTTTGATTCTATATTACATGTGTAAGATTTTTTGAATTTTAAATGAGAAATTCTATAGTTTGTTGCTATTATTTTAATGAAATCCTAAAAGAGAATATTTTTGTAAAACTATTTTTTTTTTTTTTTTTATAATTTTGTTATACGATTTTTCCTATCAGTTGATTAATTTTAATTTGTACTTTTTTAAACGAAACAAAAAATAACTTATCTATTTTACATTTTATAAATTTGAATAAAAAATATTTTTTTATTTTATATGAAAAGAAAAATTGTTTTCGTTATCTCTTATTTTTTAAAAATGGTTGATTCACAAATCCTGAATTTTGCATTGAATAATATGAAGTACTTAACATATATTAAAAAAGTTACCCCGAAACTAATTCAAATTAGGTCTATTTGATTTACAGCGATTTTAGACTATATGATAATCAGATCACATCATGTCCGTGTTAAATGCCAATTACCTTTTCATTGATGAACGGTTTCTCATTCTCGTATTCAATAAACTGGTGGGAATGGAACTTTCAGTGCGTTAGTCAGTTGAGAAAGGTCAAATAATGGCTATATTTGGCTTAAACAGAACGTCAGTATACTTGGGCAAGGATTTACTCGTTGGAGTCCATAAATTCCCTGGAAATATAGCCGGCAATAAACCTGAAATCGACTCAAATATGTAATGAACGAATAAGAACACTGATCATGTTTGTTCACCAGTATTAGTAGGTGTATTGCCTAAGGCTCAGAACAATATCTTCCTTGAAAAGGAATGAGTACCTACTCTGGTCTGCAATAAAAGAATCAGTAGGTAGTAATAGTCTTGTAGACGCAAGTCAATGCTCAATGATGATAAGTTGTAAAACACGGCTTTTCATGTTAGAAGGTTGCTTAGTTTTCTGTGTAGAAAAATCCGGGTATTAAAGAAACAAATTTCGCAGCAAGCATTTCCTATTTAATGTAATTGCTATGTAGCAATAACGAGTTTAAACTCGGCTTTTACGAACAGTACTTCTTATAGCATACAGCAAACCAAACCCGCTTCAATTTGAATTCGAACAACACAAATGACAGCTAGGAAAGTCAAGGAAAAAATTAATTAAGAAAGATCCATTAGAATATTTCATTCAAAGTTTTCATTGCTGTTCGACGACAAATCTGTAAGTTTCAATTTCAGATTTAAAAACTAAAATGATTCAAATATTTTACTGAATAAATTTCTTGAATGAATTTATACACCTTCATTTGTGATAGCTTCTTCAACACTTGCACGTCTTCACCATAATGGCTCCGCAAATCCTACACGTCCAAGGAGAAGAAAGTGGAAGTAGAAGACGTACCTATTCTTTTAGTGAAAAGTTTTGTGAAATTGTGGCCCCCTTTTCTTATTTAAATGATGAGAGACGAAACCAATTTTAAGGCCTAAAAGAGGGCTGTAATACGTAAAACTTTTAAGGTGGTTCTTTGTGTCGTAATAGACTACTACCTGCATATTTTATTGAAGGTGAGGAAAACGTTGACACACATAGGTACAGAAAATATAGAAACAAGCCTTAATATCGGAATTCAGCCTAAGTGACTCAAAATTTGTAAACACCATGTACAAAAAAAAATCTACCTACCAACTTTCATTCACTTCTTTATTTCAATTATGTTCTTATTAATATTTGCTTTAATTACTACAAAAATAAATCAGTTTATTAACATATATGTGCCTACTAATTTTAAATAAATTTCTTCAAATACACTACTTACTTAAAAACATGATGAAAATTACTTGCATATCAAATGATACAATAATAATTATAAAAATAGATAAATAACCTCTTAAATGTTAGTAAATGTTATAGTAATGCTTGTTTCTATTGATTTTATCTTTCTTTTTGCTCTAATCACGAATGTCTAAGTGTTTTTTATCTAAACATTATAAATTCTATACCTATAACGAGTGTAGGTATTTATTATAAAACGAAATAGTTATTGTAATCTTAATTTGCTGGAGAAAAGTTTAAACAAATGTCGCTTCTAGAAAGTATTGTATAATTTTTTTAAACATTTTGCTACTTAGCATATTAGAGTGTTTAAATAAGTTACCGATCTAAATATATTTGTGTTTTTTTTTTTTTTGTTAATAATAACAAATTTCCTTTTATCAGCCTCAAATTATTCAAAATATGACAATGCAAAAAAAAAAAATCTGCAAATATTAAAGAATCAATTTAAATATTTGGAGCTCTCCGAAACAAGGCAATCATTTCAACTTATAGTTAAAAAATTTTTATAATTTTCAAATTCACGGTAAGCAGCACAACGAAGAGGCTCGAAAAATGTCAGTATTGGAATTATTCCCAGAAAAACTATACAATTTTAAACAATGTATGTAATTCGATTTTTTAATCGCAACTTCCACTTGTCCCAAAAGTAAGAATTCATACGAATGTTTGTGAGGAGCATAGATGAGGGAGCTATGAATTTATGTGAACGGTGTGGGCCCTAAATATTTCAATAATAAGATTTTTGCTATTAAACGTTTTTTATATTTAATCTTATTGATACTTTTTTGAAAGCAAATTTCTTAAAAAAAACCTTGTGGAACTACAAATCGGAGTCCAAATATAAAATCCATACTTTCTTATTCAAATGAATAAATAAAAGTCAGTTGATCCAGTTTAAGTTGAAATCGTTCAGTTAATAGATTCCATTCTCATAAAGGCCTAAACCTAAACATCGCACAAAAGCTTGTTCGATGCTTTTTAAAAAACACAAAAAATTATGTTCGATGTTCATTAGCATTATTGTTCTTACTAATAATTCTACGTATAGGTGTCTTTTGTTCATGTAATTTGTGCTAATACAATATTTGTTTAAATTTATTTTTTTATTACCCATGCGAAAATTTTACGTAAGGTCATAGCTATAGAGTACCTGTTATAATAATTCTATAAAAGGTTTATTTTAAAACGTAAACGCTACTTTAACAAAAGAAAAAATCGTAACCTAAAATATTAAGGCTATGTCTGTACATAATGAAACCTACCTTCAAGCAGTTTATGAATAAAATCAATTGATAAATTAAATTAAAAATATAGAAATTCATATAACACACACAAAAAGAAATATAAAAAAATTAAAACCTTACATGGGCGCTAAGTGAATTGTCGTAATGATAATAAAATATAAATCTAACGTTATATATTTGAAAAATTAGAAATAAAACAAATTTACATATTTTCGTACATAAGCTAATCTTCAAGATTTATTTAAAATAAAATCAAATACTAAAATTAATTGTAAATAAACTAGAAATACAATGCAAAAGTACCTACCACTTCCTATTAAATAAATTAAATAATAATACAACTTGCATTAGCCAGCTCAATTATTATTATTATTATTTGAGAGGGGTTATTGTACTGCGACCTTTTGGTCTATTGTACCCCCTGCTTACGCCTCAGAGTGGTTTATTCCCTCAAAAGAGTTCCCCTCATAGTATAATTCCTTTCGAAATCATTCTAGAGGTTTTAGTACTCTTCTTTCTCCTTGGCGGAAGAAATTCGGCCTATAGCACTCTCTCCAGTCCAGTTTCCTTTAAGAATCTAAGGATGAGAGCTGGCTCTAGTGACTGTATTTCCTCATCAGATAGTTGGTACTTGCCCAAGTATTTCAGTCTTTTGTGGGTCAGTGCCCCACATGATCCCAGCAAGTGTTCTGGGATTTCACTGGACTCATCGCAGAATCTGCAGAGACCTTCTTCAGATATACCCAGTTTCCTGAGGTGTTCCTTGAGTCTACAGTGCCCCGTTAGGAAGCCCGTTAGGATACGAAGGTTATTTTTGCTCATGCCGATGCAAGCTTGGAATCTCTTCCGGTTGTATTGCCCCAGAAGTTTCTTGGCCTGCCTCATGCCCTGAGTGTTATGCCAGGTTCTTGCCCTGTTTTCTTTCTCTAGTTTCCTAAATTCTTCTTTGAGGGTGTGATCCCCTATTCCGCAGAATGGTTCAGGACCTATGAAAGTTTCTGATGCTCCCTTTCTTGCTAGGGAGTCGGCCATTTCATTCCCCTCTATTCCTAGATGGCCAGGCACCCAGCAGAGAGTTATTTTGTTCCTCCTACCAAGTTCATTAAGTTTTTGTAGGCATTCCCATACAAGTTTGGATTTAATGATGTAGGAGTTAAGTGCCATAATAGCAGCTTGGCTGTCTGACATTATAGCTATATCACAGTTGACTCTGTTTCTGTCGAGGTTAATTTGGACACACCTGTCTATGGCATAGATTTCAGCCTGAAAGATGCTGGTACTTTTTCCCATTGGTTCAGAATATTTGGTTCCAGGCCCAAATACTCCCGCTCCAGTTCCCTCATCAGTTCTCGACCCATCTGTGTACCACTTTGTTGTGTGATTGCTCAGTCTGTGAATTGTGGATTCATTGCTCCAGTTCTTCTTATTGCTGAGCTTAGTAACAAAGTTCTTTTGAAAATCAAATCTTTTGATGATATCGTCTCTAGGAAAGGCCAATAGTGGTTGTTTTTTGAGTAGTACGTCAAACTGTCTCAGTGTGATGCACTTTCCTCTTCCTATTCCTTCTTTGGCCATTCTTAGGATCGTTTTACTTGCACATTCCTCAACCATAAGGTGCAATGGAGTTAATTCCAATAGCACTTCCATAGCTGCGGTTGGGCAAGTTCTCATAGCCCCTGTAATACACAGGCACGCCAGTCTTTGCACTTTATTGAGTGTCTTCCTTGTGGTGGAAAGACTGGTTCTTTTTGCCCATGCAATCGCTCCATACGTGATCATTGGTCTCACAATAGCAATATACATCCATCTGAGGATGGTCGGGCTACATCCCCAGGATTTGCCAGCTAGGCTCCGGCAAATCATTAAAGCACGCGTTGCTTTCCTGGTTATCTCTTCTGTGTGTTTTTTCCAGATGAGTTTACTGTCTAGGTTTAGTCCCAGATATTTAACTTCATTGACTGTTGTCAGTGTTGTACCTGATAGCCTTATCGGCCTTAGTCGTTCAAGTTTTCTTTTCCTCGTGAATGGTACTATTGTTGTTTTTGCCGGATTAAGGCTAAGCCCAGCCGTTACGCACCAATCTCGAGTTATTTTGAGTCCCCTTTGTATAATGTCACATAGGGTTCCCTCAAATTTACCCCTGGCAATAATTACTATGTCATCAGCATATGCTTGACAATTGATGCCCTGGTTCGTCAATTTCTCAAGTAACTCGTCCACTACAAGACTCCACATTAGGGGGGATAGAACTCCTCCTTGCGGACAGCCTCTTGCTGTGTTAACCTTGATAATACCTTCTGATGTGTGAGTCTCTGCTGATCTTGTGCTCAGGAGTTCATACATCCATCTTGATACTGTGTTATTTACTCCTTTTCTATCAAGAGCTCGAATAATTGCATCATGCGATGTGTTATCGAATGCTCCCTCAATGTCCAAGAAGGCACACAATACTATCTCTTTCGCTTCAAAAGCGCTTTCAATAATCTCAGTTAGCTGGTACAGAGCAGTCTCCGTAGATCTGCCCGCTCTGTAGGCATGCTGACGATGATGAAGAGGCGATGTACTTAGTACATCTTCTCTTAAGTAGTTGTCCACAGCCTTTTCCATCGTTTTAAGAAGAAACGAAGTAAGACTGATTGGTCTATAGGACTTCGGTAGACTTGGGTCCTTTTTTCCCACTTTCGGAATGAACACTACTTTCGCTCGTCTCCACTGGTTTGGTATGTAGCCCAGTGCCAGACTGCTTTTTAGAATTCTTGCCAAATGTGGAAGCAATTTACCTTGCCCTTTTTGTAGTAGGACTGGCGGAATTCCGTCCACACCCGGTGATTTATAAGGCTGAAAGGAGTCAATTGCCCATTCTAGTCGCCCTCTGGAGAAGATTTCGGTTGCTATTTTCCAATCCTCTTTCCGAGGTCTTCGAATATTGGTCGTGCTCCTTTCGTCTGTGCTCGGATGACTGCCAGGGAAATGAGTTTCTAATAGAAGTCGTGCCCTCTGTTGCTCATTTTCTGTAAAGCTGCCATCCGGTTTTCTGAGAGACATTGAGATCCCTTCTGTTTTTGCTAGTGCTTTATGCACTCTGGCCGCAACAGGAGTATGCACAATTGTATCACAGAATTTCCTAAAGCTTTCTCGTTTAGCTTTCCTTATTTCTTTGTTGTACGAAGTCAGTGCCATGCGGTAGCCCTGCCAGTCTCCAGTCCGTTTCGCTGTGTTAAACAGTTTACGTGTTTTCGACCGAAGTCTTGACAGATTGTTGCTCCACCATGGTACCTTATTCTTCTCTGCACTTCTGCTTATTGGGCAGCTAGTTTCGAACGCACTTGTGATGGCTGATGTTATGCCCTCTACTGTGTGTTCCAATTCTAGATGATAAGCTGGAGCTCTCCTAGTATGTACCTGCTCCAAATTATTTTCGAGAGACGATTCAAAGAGATCCCAGTTTGTCTTTCTTGGATTTCTAACTGGGTTACATGTGATGCGAGTGTTATCTAAATCAAAGGTAATAATCCGATGATCAGACATAGATGGCTCACTAGATACTCTCCAGTCCCTAACAAATCTACTCATACTACGGCTGCCTAATGTGAGGTCTAATACCTCTTGCCTAGTTCGAGTTACAAAGGTGGGGGTATTACCTACATTGCATATTTCAAGAGATGAGCTTAAAATAAATTCCAATAATGACTCACCTCTATTATTAGTGTCGGTACTCCCCCAAATGGTATTGTGAGCATTAGCATCACATCCTATCAGCAACGGCAGTTGGAGCTTGTTTGCATGCTCCACAAGGCGTTGCAGTGCCATTGATACTGCTGGTTCGTCCCCAGCGCAGTAGGCTGATGCGATGATGATGGTGCGGAGTACTCCTCCCAGTTCAAGGGTTACTTGAAGTGGCACCAAATCTCGCGTAGCATGTTCTGCAAGTAAAATAAAACTAAATTTTTTATTAATAAGAATGCAGGCCCTTGGATTAAGTACACGAGTGTCCCAAATTACCTTCGCATTCTGGCATGCCAGTCCTTTGACTGCTCCTCTCAGGATCCACGGCTCCTGAATCAACACAATGCCCAGTCTGTTAGCTGTGAACATCCGTGCTATTACGGCGGATGCCGCTATAGCATGATGGATGTTCACCTGGGCCATTTTCAGATTGGGGGTCATTGCGTAGGTGGGGCTGTTGCCCCATCATCCTCCCGAAGTAGGATGTCCTCGTCCATCTCTACAACCGTCATGTCATGTTCCTCATCAGAGAGCGAGCTCTCCGAGAGGGACATATACTCCTCTAGTGTCTCTCCCTCAGTTACCTGTTCAGCAGGAGGAGGAAGTGATACAGCCTGCTGTGGATCAGGTTGCTCCACTGCGGCTTCTGTACTCTGCAAAGCTGGATTCGAGAGGGTCATTTGCCCCTTACTCTCCTCCGACTTCTTAAGTCCAGACACTGCAACCTTGCCGAACCTATAGCTGAGGGAATTGTTTTGAGCCCTTATGGTGTCATAGGACTGCTGGTCGATACCGAGGCCCAGTACTTGCCCGGTTCCCTCTTTACGTCCATTCAATATCTTCCACGTTTTGATGTTCAGGCCATCGTTTTGCGCTTCGAGGAGTGCCAATGTGGTTTGGTGCTCCTGGTCAGCGCTTCGTGGGAAGTATATTGTAATTGAATGGGCGCGTGGTATTTCCTTCCCGCACATTGCAGTAAGGCCCACTCCCTTCCAATTACTAAGTTTGGGTGCCACTGTCTTCAGCCATTCCACAGTTTGTGGAGTCTCACAGTCGACTAGTAGCATCCCCATCTTGAAATGTATGCCCTTGAACTTGAGCTTATGCTCCCATCCACGGGCCATTTCATCCACTAGAGCATTCTCTAGATCCTTGAGCTCGTCGGTATTCAGCATCTCCCTAGGATAATCGCAAGGGATAACCGCCACCTGCTCGGCCGTCACCGTCATGGCACGACTTTCACCAGCTGCAGCTGATTTTGCAGCCGCTGCATAGCTTTTGCCGTGTGAGACAGCAGCATGCTTAGCAGGCTTTGCCCGCGACCTCTCCAGTTTTTCAACTACCTTTGGCTTCTTCTGCGCATTACCTACAGAAGGTGAGATGGTGCTGCTGCACCTCTTTGCCGCGGGTGTCGGACCAGAACCAGGCTTAGCCTTGTGTTCTTCGGCCTTCTTCCTTGCCTCCTCAGGTGCAAAGCCCTTTTCGAGGTAGCGAAGGTACCATCTAGTGCCTGCACCGCTCAGCCCCTTCCGAAGAGGGTCATCCTTACCACCAGGCTGGCCCGGCGGTGGCATCGGTGGGCATAGGCGCCCTTTCCTTTTAGCCGTAGCTGCCGCAGGTTGTACAGCTTCAGGTATACGAGCTTGGCTCGTTGCCGTCCCCATACTTCCCACAACAGTCTTGGCCAAAGGCTGAGAAGCTAGAGCTTGGCTCCCACTTCCCAGTCTGGCAGCTTCAAGGCGTTTAGCCAACAAAGGTGTCGACACTGGAACATTGGATTTGGCAGTATTTTGGCTGGTGCTTGGTTGCACTTGCCTAACACTGCTTCCTCGGCTTGTTCCAGGCTGACAGTTAACCAAGTTGTCACTGAGCCTTTGCTCTACTTGGTAAACCAAACCAGATGCGGTGTCACCCCGCAATCTGTTCAGTTCATTTTTTTGTTTTTGTTTATTTTTATTATTTTTTGGTTTCATATCCCACGAGTAACGCGGGAAAGGGTCGTCCGCCACGCCAGAGCCCCGTATAACGTGGTAAGGCCAAAGTTACTCCCTGAGGTGGCCCGGTATCAGAGAGGCTCCGTTATAATACAGTCGGTTACCCCTGACTGCAAACCGTATCCGATAAGCACGGGTCGCATGACTCTCTCGGATTAGGGGTGGCAGACTTAGTTCACCAACCCTCATCCCCCTTCGACCGAAGAAACCTCACCAGTGACCGGTATACAATAAGGTGCTCCGATGGCTGGTGGTGTTGATCCCGTCGATGGGTTCAGTTGAGTTGGCTTAAGCTCCCGCACCGACGTCAAAGTGACGCCATTCGCCAAGGTGTCTGCGCTTGCGGGAGAGCCAGCTCAAATATTTATGTGTTATATGTTTTTCAACAGAATATACAGTTAATTAATATATTATTTATTTAAAGAAATTTCGACGTAAGCAGCTGTGCTGCTTACTGACATACAAAACAAAAATCATCGAAACGTAATAGGTTAAAAATACGAAGTTCACTTCATTGCCCCACACAGAAATAAGCTGTATTAAATTTTCCCTAAAAAAATATTTAATATAAACAAATGCAACAGCCAATATGAGATGTTCCAAGAAAAAACATAATAAAAACAAGTTACATGTACATTTATAATATCTTTAAAGAAATATCAAGAAAATAACGTTTAAATATTTATAAATTCAAATGTATAGTAAAGCATTCTCTACAAGAACTAAAAAAAAAAACATTATATCTATCTAATAAAAGTAATGCGCTTTTTCAACAGGACATAAAATAAACTAAATCTGATGCTAAAGAAAAAAAACAAAAAAAAACTTCGAACAAAAAGTATTAACAAGTTTTATATTATCAAATATAGATATATATACTATATACATATATAAAGGCTATTTAAATAATAATCTGGGTGTGATTTCTTTATTTTAAAATGAAATTATATCATTAATATAAAAAACAATATTTTTATGTATTCAATGCAACTAGTGAGTAGAATATATATATACATACATATATTATTATGATTGAATAAAAAAACAGATGAAACCGATTTTCATAGATCATATGTATTATACATTTTATAACAAAAAAAAAAACAGAAAAGAAATGAAAAAAAAATATTAGATTTATAATTTTGTTATAAATGAGTAGATTTTTTATTCGAATTTCTTACATGAAAACCTATTTATAGAATAAAAACAACTTTCATACAAACAACAAAAAAAGCATAAAAAAAACTACATTATTATACTATTATTATATGTACAGAAAAAAAATTAAAACAAAACTTAATATGGAGAAAAAAAAAATTATGTGTACTTTTTTACTCTTTAAAAAATGTTTTTCTAAAATTTATCCTAATAATAATAAAATGTAATAAATCTATTTAAGAGAAAGCAAAAGGTTATTTAGCAGAAAAACATTTCGATTTATTTGCAGAGAGTATAGATTCATAATTATTATAACAAAAAAGAGAAAAATTATAAAATTACACAACTCCTGACAAGAGAATTATGAAAGCTACCCCTTCATTTGTTCTTACATAGACCGACAACAAATGTTATTATGTTTCAAACGAAAATAAATTTCCACTCAATAAATTACATTAATTTCCCAAAAACACAAAAAACAAATTGGCGTATTATTTCCTAATTGGCATTACAATCTTCTTTTTTTTTATTATTATTTTACTTTTTACATGATTCGATGCAGGATGTCGAATTGGAAGAGAAGAATATTTAACAGCAACCGTTTTTTTTCTCCCCCACAGTTCTCCGCATATAATCGATAGGACAGAAACAAAAATTTGGCATAGTAAAAAGAATAATATATGTAGTTGTGTATATTAGCAAAACAATATAGTAATTTATATTTATTTTTGTAGAACTTGAATATTTTTGTATTATGATGGCAGAAAAGGTAAGGAAAACTTAAAATATTACATATACATGTTATTATGTGCAGGTCACAAATTAATACAAAATATAACTAATATTAGCACACAATTATAAGTATCTGTACATACATGTATATTAAAAAAAATATACATTATACATATATAGAAGTAAATATACATACCACACACACGAAAACACCTTTTCACACAAAGAAAAAAAGAAGAGAAAATCTAAATTTTAAGTTTTCTATACCAAAAAAACAACAATTTTTGTACTTTTTTCAAAAATAAAGATGAAAAAGATAAAACATATATATTTTGTATACAGAACAGAGAAAACTAAATTATATAAACAAAATAAAACACACACATTCAGTGGAATTACTGACATATTTAAAAAGAAACAGAAAAAAAAAATACTACATAGAAATTATTAAGGATTAGCTAAATTTATTTCAAATTCTTTATTTTTCTATATTATTGTAGCAAAATGTATGTACATAGTAATAGAATATGCAATGAAGAAACAATTTAACCAAAAATACCCACGCAAGTATGAATATGAGTGTCCAGGGATAGTAGCTATTCACGATTGGTGTCGTTGCTGGCATGGGGGATAATAATTATAAAGATAAGATTTTGAGTGTTCATAGTTTGATGAGCGACAAGCATCAGCGTACTTTCCTTTCCTTACACAGAAAATCGGTAGACACTCACTTAACTCACATTAAACTTAATTTTTTTTTTAAATAATTCAAATAGGTATCCATTTTTCCTAGGAGTATTTTTGTGTTTATTTTCATATCATAGGATCACGGATTACTCAATAAGGGGGTGATGTTTTTTTAGAATGCGCTTTAAGTTAGACCCATATTTCCCGTTTTTTTTTTTTTTCTTATGCTATGTGCAAAAAGTGCAATACCTAGGATAAAACGAAAAAGCGATAGTAAACGGTAGGAGTAGCGCAAGGGGTGAGGGGTGAGGCAGCTCCGGCAAAATAAGATATGACCACAACCAGAGATGGCAGAGTAGTTTACGTGAGGTAATCCACTCAATTAACTACGCGTAGTACATAAGTCAAGTAAACCACACGCCTGATTTGTTACATTTACTTACATTTGTCACATAAATTCTTTGTTAAATTTCAATGGAAAATAAAGCGAAAGATTTGGAATTGGAATTTTTCAGTTTGTCAGTTTGACGGTAGGATGTGACAACGCTAACTAAATTTTGACAATTAGCTCTACGTTTACCACATTCGGCTACGTGAACTACTTAACTCCTTCAGTAACGTTAGGTAAATGTAGTAATTCAACAAAAAAGGCATTTCTGTCATCTCTGGATTTGACATAGAAACGAAAAAGCGACAGACAGACTCTGAGTATGGAAGAAAAAGACAGCGGACAATATACCGACGCTCCAAATGGTGTTCGTACACCGTACAGCTTATAGGCACAATAAAGAAGTCATCGCATGTGTCGTGAGTTGTTGTTATTGAAATACTCGTAGCTTTGTGTACATAGAATGTAGAGAACCTATGAATCGCGCGGCATTACATTATTACATTTTATATTTGTTTATAAATTAAGTTTGTCGAAGCTTTTGGTGCTTTGTAATAATAATAAAAAGAGAAATGCTGTTAAATAGTGTGGAGGTTTACTGAAAAGAACGTCACGCCTAAGGCCCTAGATAGCCATACGTAAAACGAAACCGTGAAAATTTTCTTTTGCTTTTTTAGAGCTCTAATCTAATCCTAATGGTTGAACTCAATCTTTATCTTAAAATGTTGCTTATGAATTATAAAGTTAGTTTATCAAAAAAAATAAACAAATAATCTTTAAATTTTCTAGAATAATAATTTATTAATTTTTCCGTACGAAAAACTTTTTCCCGATCTACTTCTCAGTCAATTCCACAACAAGAAACTAGATCATTCCACTGAAATATTTCATTTATTTACTCTTCCATCTGTCAGGGGTTTTTTTTTTTGATGGGATCCAATCAGTAGTGGTTGATTTGTTGTAACTGTTTTAGTATGGAGAACATTTTCTGACAGAATTTTCGCTATGACCGGCTAAACGAAGAAAAAACAGTTTTCCTTCACTTTCTTAACTTTTTATATTTTACTATTTATTAAAGTCAACTAAATACCTTTAAAAATGGTTTGCGGTAATGGTTTGGAATGGGTCTTGCATACAAACAATGATCTATTGTAAACATACTGTAATTTTGGGATGTTGACTTTCGATCGCCAGATCACAAGTGTCAAAAGGCTGGAAAAGTTTTAGTCAAGCGTTTATGGAATGAGCTACCAATACCATTACAATCACATCACATCGGTTTTTAATGTAACTCAATGTTTACATAACAAAAAAAATTATTTATTTGTAACAACTGAATTACGAATTTTAAATAAAGCAAACAAACTCTTACACCACCCTGTATAAAAAAAAACTACTGCCCTAATTGGTTACATTCAACACAATAGGTTTGTTTGACGTGGCTAGCACTAGTGCCCACTAGTGCGCACTGAGAAGTGTCAGCTGATTTTCCCGCCTACCCAAAAACCTGCACAACCCTGAAAATTCGGCTATCATATCCAACGCAAAATATGCTGCCCTGAAGTCTGTCAGTTTTTGAAATTGAAAAATACTTATTTTTTGGAGAACGAAGTATGAAGATGATAACAATTTTTTCTGTTTATTGCTAAAAATGAGTGAACTCAATTCTGATCTTGTGCTTGCCATAATGCAAACAATTTGATAAAACTGTTTGGAATATATGCGATGCACTAAAAAATGTAATCAGCTTTGATTCCAGATTTTTTTCATTCCATTTATATATAAAATAAGGTTTTAGTCCATAAACGTTGTGGTTTTATAACAATTCCCTTTTCAATATCAAATCTGTTGTATCTTTATTACGATATTCAAATAAACGAATAACAGCGAAAATGACAGCGCAACTCAGCACTCAGTTCTTGCCCCGACAAAATAACTGGGGTCAGTTCAGGGCACAACTAGGGCGTCCTAGAAGTCATGTCAAACACGGGTTTTCAGTACCAGGGCGAGTTCAGTGCTATATCGAACACATTAGGGTTAACCCAGTGCGCACTAGTGCGCACTAGGGCCCACGTCAAACAAACCTAATAGTCATCTTAAGTTGACAAATCTTGTGCTTGCACCAGATTGTACCTGGCACATAAAAACCAGGTCGACAAGACAATTTTACAGTGAATTCATAAATTCGTTACCCCTACATAAACGTCAACTGAAAGTGTTGTTCACGTGATCGATCAGGCCCCTAAAAATGCAGGCATTTGTCAAGCTGTCAGTCTAATGTGATATTCGATTGGGAACTCTCAAAGTGCGTTTGAGTTTGACAACTATTTTACTTTTTCGTGAAATTTTTTATCCACAAGGAAACGAATTGCATCGAGTCGATATTTTCTTGTTAATTTATTTATATACAAATGTTTAGAAATCAACTTGGGCGCAAATTTCGAATGTCTTAATATACAATTTAACCAGTGAATGGGAAACGCTTAAGTGACGTTATTATGTCCGATTAGACACACGAAATATAAAAACTGAGGGATAATCTTAAGAAGCCGAATCGAATACCAGTTAAGTAGGTAAGCAAGAGTTTTAAACGTCTCCATTTTGATATAATTTAGCTAGAACTTGTATTGGCTTTCATTTTATCCGGTAAAAATAGTACGCTGCTCGAGCTGAACAATAACATTTTTTGTTTCAGAATGCGCTTCATGTATCTGTCAAAATTTAGCGCCCACATTTAATGGATCGGGACATGTTCTCAAGCTAAATTTTGACAGATCGTTGTGTTCTGTTCTTCCGTTGCGTTTTTGTATCGCGGAGAATGGAGAAGTAAGCAAGGAGGAGTTTTTTGAATAAATACCTACCTCGACGAAGAGGAAATTTTTGGAAATGAGAGAGTCGAATTTTTGAAGTAGGTAAGCTATTTTCAAAGAACAGCTGTTTACGGTCAAACCTATCCACGGCGTGCTCTATGTTAAAATCTAGATATGATTTTAGCTAATGCTTGCAGAGAGAAGTTGGAGAGCAGATAAAATTTAGTTTAGCTCGAGCAGCGTACTAACCTAATAGCATTTCCACACCAAGTCGAAAACCGTGTTTTTTTTTTTCTCGAAAACTCGTCGATGCATTCACACCTACGATTTCGTTTGAAGTTTCAATCAGCTGTGAGACACTTACACTAACATCGGTGCAAATTTGTTTGGTTACAAATTTCGATCGCAATAAATAACAAACAAATTCAGTGCATTTCAAAATAATATTAGTCCATCAATTAATTGTGGAAAATGATTTTAAGTTGTAAGTTGTGAAATTTGTTGGATGTGGATCAGCCATTCTGCTGAATTTGCGGAATATTGCAAAAGGTGAGTTGGTGAGTTCCAACGATTGGAAGTCGTTTTCACGAAAACCCGGTTTTCGGCTCGGTGTGAAAAGCCTACAAAACCTAACCTTGTGGGTCGTTCGTCCATTACATTTTGAGAGCGATCTTATTTCTACTTACTATTTAAAAGAATTAACTGCACAAACCCCTATCTCATTCCCTATAGTCTGTGCAGGAACATTTATAGGTACCTAGTTATAGAAGCTAAGATAACTTCTATTAATGACATAGTGGTGATGGCAAAGTTAAGTAAATGTTTAGCACTCAGTTAAAGAAACTCGCAATAGGTAGGGATTTTGATTATTTTCTGGGGCTGCGTTTATGAAATTGCGAGTAGGGAATATTAACTAGGAGAAACAACAAAGTCCTGCAATAATTTGAGTGTGCATTCTTCTATACCACTTTGTTTTCGTTTATTTTGCAATAATAGATTTTCAATAAAACAGGCCTACGTTAGGTAACTATGCATAATATATGCAGACGTTTCGATAAGTCAAAAAAAAAAAAAAAATCAACACAAGTGGCCATTAAAAGATTGCATTTTGTAAAGCCCCAAACGATTCTCATATTGTAGGTATGTGTGTACAGTATGGCATTTTTTATTCAGCTATCTTGCAATTAAGAGCGAGGAAAGCTTCGCAGCTCTTCGATGACAAAATGCAGCGAATTCATAATTGCGATTTTAAGATCTCAGTTGTAAGGATCTACGTACTTTGATACTCCACAAGACCAAACTTATTTAACTATTTTTTGAAGCGAATATAGCTTTTTTACGGACGGTCGGTGGGTCACGCATATAAATTATTCAAAAAGATGGGGAGTAAACCGAAAAAAATCGTCACCGTAGCGTTAACTTCCCCCTCCATGGCGCACTTGGAAGATGAAAACTCTAGAACGGCTCCACCGATTTGGATGATTTTTGTTTTGTGTTGTTCGTCTTGATTCAGGGATGGTTTAGGAAAAAAGAAAAGTCGAAAAATTCTTAAATATATGTGTGTAGAGAGCGAAAGAGGAACAGAGAGAGTAATCTAAACTAACTGGCACTATGAAAAATTAAAATTAATTGAACGGCTCCACCGATTTGGATGATTTTTGTTTTGTGTTGTTCGTCTTGATTCAGGGATGGTTTAGGAAAAAAGAAAAGTCGAAAAATTCTTAAATATATGTGTGTAGAGAGCGAAAGAGGAACAGAGAGAGTAATCTAAACTAACTGGCACTATGAAAAATTAAAATGAATTGAACGGCTCCACCGATTTGGATGATTTTTGTTTTGTGTTGTTCGTCTTGATTCAGGGATGGTTTAGGAAAAAAGAAAAGTCGAAAAATTCTTAAATATATGTGTGTAGAGAGCGAAAGAGGAACAGAGAGAGTAATCTAAACTAACTGGCACTATGAAAAATTAAAATGAATTTTAAATAGGCCGCCACGTAACACGGGCCAATACTTTACGTCCAATGATTCGCTTCTTTCGGCCGTCCCACGACAGCTCGATTTTTTTTTCCTAAACTTAGTTCTTAGCAAATACAAGAGTAATCTACACTACATGACAATTTCATTTAAAGTATAGTTTTAGTTTCTTTTAGCGCCTTTTAACTCAAAAGGAAAACGTCTACACAAACAGGTTTGTATACAATTGAAGGTCGACGAATTTGTACCTATGCAAAGTACAAATAAACAAAGAAATTTAAATCATCAAAATTTAATACATATTAATTAGTATATTTTCTACGAGGCATGATTTCTTTATTAAATAAACAAAAACATAAGTGCTTAGTGGTCGTTACAACAAATTCAAAAAATGTTATTCACCTTTTCGATAAATCTTGAATTCTATCAAAACTTGCTTGTCAACGAATTATTATATTACTAACTAATATGCAAACAAAAAAGTAGTAATCCCTCAGAAACAAACTAAAATTGCAAATCTAAATGTGTCATAGAAAATAGTACGTGTTTCCTTTTTAAGTTTAGATTTAAAAACAAAACCAAAATGGAAAATGTTGAATACATTTTCAGGCGCTACAATGTGTACATGATTACATTATATTAATCAATCGTTAGGTGTTATTTTTAAGCTTATTACAAAATAAACACCTAATGTATTGAGAAACAAAACAACCAGTCGACACTGTATAAAATGTTTTTGTGTTTTCATTTTGATTTATTATTTCTTTTAGATGTGAAATAAAATAACAACAACAAAACAGTTACAATATTCAGATAGTTATAATTTTTGGTGGTTCCGTTTTAAATATGAAGGGAAAAAAATACAAAAAGCCAAGCTCAAATAAAAATGATTATTTATTCCAACGATGACGTATTTTTACATTAAAGTAAATGTGAAATAAATTTTAAATAAACAAATGTGTACGCATACAAACAAAATATATATGAAAAAATTACTATTGTTTTATATCTTTATATTGACATTTAAAATAAAATATTACAATTTCGTTAGTATAAGAAAAGAAAAAAGGAACAGTCACACGCGAAGAAAGTAGGAAAAAATAAAACGAAAAACTCGAAATCACCAGTTGGCAAGATGTAAGTAAATTTATTCATAACGTGTACCGGTATAATTCTTGATAAATACATATTTATGGTTAAAACAAAAAAAAACTGATACCTACATACATAAATAATATTTCTGCAACATTTAAGCATAATATAAAATTTGTATTTATAAACAACAACAGAAGATTAAGAGCAAAATATTACAAAACAAATACGAGAAATCTTTAGAAAGACATGAATGTCTCTTAACAGATTGTGATGTTTCTTTTTTACAAGTTTCTTAAAGAATTCATATGAATGTATCAGAAATTATTATAAAAACAAAAACAGCTGCTGATATAAAAATAAAAATGATAAAGTTATAAAACATTTAAAATTATTGTTTTGTTTTATTTCTGTAAGATTTTTATAGGATTAGAGCCCAAGGTGTCAACTGTCAGTTCACCACCGGAGACAATACTGAGACCACCGCCCCAACTTCGGGCGATGTCCCGTTATTTAGTATACAAAGCTATATTTTTTTACGGAGTGGTCTACGATTTGGTGTGTTAAACTAAGTGAAACGGGACAGAGAGATCCGTTTATCCGCAGGCAATGCCATTAGAGGCGTAAGAATGAGATCACAAATCAGACGCCTAAAGTGTCATGGATGTTCTTAATTATAGATACGTAAAACTGAAATAGACACAGGTTCCGCTCACCAACATTTCTGTAATTGCTTGAAAACATTTTTATTTCTGATTTGAAACACGTGAAATGAGAGTGGTAATTAGTTTCAGTAAATTAACCCAACAATTCATCAATCAGTTACAAGATACAAATTAATAACTGTCCGTTCATCATTTCCAGATGCCATATTGTTTTCAAGGAATGCGGAATTTCTTTAGTCATTGCTAGTAAAGCTTTCCAATAATTTCTATGACGTAAACAAGACGGCCGACCTAAATACGTGTCACGTTTTTTTGCGTTTTAGGGAATACTGTCCCTTTCAGTCGCACGGCCGTTAAGTATTTAGCATCCCTTTAAATTTCCGTGGTAGGAGTGTGTGACCGTGTAAATGCAGCATTAGTATTGATGCATAGAAATTCGTATAGAGAAAAATGTCACGAAACTTCAAAACTTCCACCTCACCAACATAATCTCAAAAAAAATTAACCACTTCCTTTGTGGGCAAAGTTGCTGGCAGCGCTCATAGAATACGTTAAATTTGACATTATTCGTTACGTGTGGATAGTTTTTTTTACTAATAATGCCCTAAACACATGTGCAGAATTCACTGCCCAGCTAGATTAGAATACATATGTTTATATGGATATAGGCACAGGTAGATTCCGCACTCACTGCAACTCTGCAACATGTCTCTTTTAATTTCTAAATTTGGTGCAAGATTCAAGGGTACCACCACACAAAAGAAAATAAATTGCAATTTCAAGTATTTGGCGTCATCGCCTTCGGACTGCTTAGTCGGCGAATTTTTTGAACATCTGTTTTACTTGCAGCACTGCACTCTGCGCACAATTTCTGCAAGTGTGTTTTGGGCTTAAGTGTACTTTTACTTAAAATATTTATGCAAAATGAACAATCTAGATGGAATGAGGAAAAATTAAAACATTTTGAGCAGGTTTTCTTCAGCTAGGTACCTATTTAAAAAAAAAATTACTTATGAAACCGAAGTTAATAATATTCAAAAGCGGAAAATACACAAACATGTTTGTCCTAATAAATTTCTAGTCTAGTCTAGTCTAGTCTCAAATTATATTATTATTTAAAAATATATAATAACTAACCAACAGAATTCAAAAATGTTAAAATGTGGCATTCCCGAACTCTATCACATTCCCCCACGATTGGCAGCATTTATTTTATATTTTTTGTATGTTTTTGCGTGTCACACAGATTCTAAATTGCCATTACACCGATAGGAAAACAAAATAGCGAATTTGAAAAAAAAAAAATTTGAAGGGGCCAGCGGCAAGAGGATTGTGAGTTGGGGTTGCCATAGACCCATACAATTCCCCGTTTAGGACAAGGCTTTAGACCGCAAAGTTCTTTTCCAAAGTATTTATTTTATAGCTAGATATAGTTTATTGCATTGTACAACCAAACTGGATGTTTTTCTGATCAATACAGCTACCATTTGCTATAAATTTTACTTATATAAGGTAAGGCTATATTTATATTCTATTTTTCTATTTTGCAAAATTAAAGCGCAGAATTTAGAGCATAGGTATAAAATTTGGGACACGGGAAAAAACATCTGTACAATACTGAGGCTGGACTTGGCAGCACTTCATATTTTATGTGACTAGCGTTATTTTTCATTTTATGATCTAAATTTGGTGCTTTCCTTATAACGCTGGCTACACTTGCGTCCTTGCGATGAATTCAGAGTATGCGAAATGTGATAGAGTATATTATTTTCATTAGCTCTGTTTATTTGATCTCAGCAAAGTAAAAGGCGCTTTTCTTCTTTAGTTCAGACAGCTGAGCACTGAACTGAGTTCGAGAATATGAGCGCGCTCTGTACCGAGCGCAATTCAATAAAAATAAATCTGCTTACTCTAATTTATTATTCTCATAAAAATCAAAGTTAAGTAGAACTAGAAGAACAACATTCTGCTTTATACTTCGGAGGATTAAGCAAGGTGTTTCGCTCAACTGAAAGTGACTTGATAGCAGCATTTTATCTTAAAACATTTTCGAAGTATGATATGACTATCTTGAACACAAAAGGAAATAATACCACTTTATCACAAATGTGACTGTAGCTACACTGTCCACTTATAAGATTACCAAACGACCATACTATATAAGGAACGATGCAGTTTTACAAACATTACGTTAACAGACAAAAAGATAGAATTAAAATCAAACCACAAATAATTTGAAATTTCAGTTACTCACTCAGCCTTAATATAACATACATAGGTAGGTAACAAGAACAACCTATAATTGGCTAATTCGTCTGCTGAATTCCTAACATTTAAGTCCAAATAACAACAAAAAGCGAAGCGACTGAGTAGTGAGTAAACCGAAAATTCGAAATCCGAATTCGATTCGGTGAGGATTTAACAACACAGTGGTGACAGCTGATGGCTGATAATCCCCGTTCACACCTAGCTTCGTAATAGACCAAAGAGGTATTTTTTGTAAGCTTTTAGTTCGAAATTTCATTCTTTATTTTATCAAGATCATTATAGGACGACATTTTATAAAAATAAAAATCAACCAGCAATTGTATTTGCACGTCTCTTTGCTGATTCAAAAGCGTTACACTTTTGGCGCCAATTTGGGATAGTTCGTGCTGGTGCATTTTCCTTTGTTTCTCAAGAGAACTCATGTAACTAAATAACGATGAAATACAAAAGCACACATCTTTGAATGGCGGCACAGCATCATCCACATCAAAATACGAATTTAAATTGACTATCACCAAATCGGGAAAAATTGTCCATTCATGAAGTTCCAATAGCTTTTCAATGATGCCATTTATATCAGAATTGTAGCTAGAAAGAAAAATAAGAAATATATTCAAAATAATAATGACTTCAAGGGTACATCCTTACAAGATTATAAAGTTGCTCATCTGTTCTTTGGTAAGTCCCACAAGCTTTGGAATGATGTCGACATGTTTACGAGTAAACAACAGGACTATATTCTTCTTGCTGATCAAACCAGCTGCTACCTAGGAGTTTTTGTTGAAAATAATAATAATGTATTTAGAATATACCTAAATATTATATTCACCTTAGCAAATTCTTTAATGTTGTCATCGTTTTCAAATGAAGTGAATAAATAATTCTTTATTTGTGAATTTGAAAAATTCATTTGTCTTTCGGATATAAATGTCTGTTATTTTATTTGATGGTAGACGTACCTCATCTTCTGTTATTTTAATCAAAAACTTAGCACACGAAGGAATGCACTAACAACAAAATATTCAACTCCATTCTGCATCAGTAATTCAGTATTATCATTATCACTTTATATTCATAGCTTTATCAGTTACCCTACATATTATGCCTAGGTACTAGCTATAGCTACTACTACACTAAACACTACCTACTACGACCTAGCGCTAGCGCTAGCATCAGAGCTGCGCGTTGCGCCCAAAGAAACTGAGCTACAAAGCCAGCCATCTGTCCTGCTTGCTCCTGTAGCGCTGCATAGTGTTCTGAGATCGTGGAATTTCTACCTTTTTGTGGCGATTTCAATGTCTCCGAAAAGACGTAGGATTAATGATGCATTTACACGGTCACACATTCCTAGCACGGAAGATTAAAGGCATGCTAAAGCTGCATTTACACGGTCACACATTCCTATCACGGAAAATTAAAGGTATGCTAAATACTATATACTAGCCGTGTGACCGAAAGGGACGGCATTACCTAACACGCAAAAAACGTGACACGTATTCAGGTCGGCCATCTTGTTTGCGTGATAGGAATTATAGGAAAGCTCTGCATGTTGATATTTTTATAGCGATGACTAAAAAAAATTCCGCATTCTTATAAAACAATTATTTATTTTTTTCGTGTAACTGATTAATGAATAATTGTTGGTTTATTTTACTGAAACTAATAACCAATCTCATTTCACATGTTCCAAATCAGAAATATTAATGTTTTCAAGCAATTGCAGAAATGTTGGTGAGCGGAACCTGTGTCTATTTCAGTTTTACGTATCTATAATTAAGAACATCCATGACACTTTAGGCGTCTGATTTGTGATCTCATTCTTACGCCTTTAATGGCATTGACTGCGGTTAAACGGATCTCTCTTTTCGGTTTTGTTGCAAAATTGCGCGTTCGTGATGATGTTAATGCGGTTTTAGGCGTTCCGTGCTGTTCCGTATTGTGCCTCAAATTCACGGAGGCGGTGAAAAGCGGTGTTATGAAAAATTACTGATTATTTTCATTGACGTGGCGCGTTAGAAAGGATTTTAGGGGATGAAAAGTACGGAGGCCGGATTGTAGCCAAACGCGGATGGTCCGCAAATTCCCCACCGATTCTTGTATTCTCTTTTCGCCTCTCTTAGCCATAGCCATTGGAAAAAACTAATTCTTGTATTCTCTTTTGGCTTCCTTTGTATTTTTTAGCTTTAGCTTTTTTTCCATTCAAAAATCGGAACGACAATACTCGTAACGTATAAATGCGGGATGTGTGCCCAAATCCTATTCAGTACACGCAACGTATAAATTATAACTAGTAATTCATCGTGCTTGGCATCATTGCTATGCGCTCAAATAAACTGAGCTACAACGCCAACCATCTGTCCTGCTTTCTCCTGTAGCGGCGCTACAAAATAGTGAGCTATTCGAAAATCAACCCGCACGAAGAAAAAAACCTCTCCGCCATTTAAATAATTGTGTTCTTCAGATCGTTTAGTGAGCAGTGCTAGTAGTGCCGAATCTAAATTTCGTTCGTTAAACTTTATTTCGATATTTAATAATTTTCAATAACAAAATACATCATGTCTGATGAAAAGAAGGTGAGATGATTAGTTGTACTTACACTAGAAAATTAATTTGAAACTTGGATTTCGCAAAAACCTGGATGCCTAGTGCGAGCATGACGCCGACAACATGGCGCGGTGTACCTCCGGCTTTTTTTTTTGCAAAAAAATTTATACTTTTGCGTTTTAATGGATAAGTTTGTAGACTTTTTAAATATCTCTAATTTCTCAAATTCTCGTGCTCTTTATAGCGTTAGTTATATCCATTTAAAATCGATATCGAAAAAATGTCTGTGGAGAAAAACTTAACCTTTTTGTGCCCAGTCGAGACTGCATACCTACCAAGTTCTTGTATGTACATCACTCGCAATGCTGCTCGGTTGCTCGAACTGCTTAAAAATGTCATCGTATTGTTTTTTTCTTAGTTACAAAGAAATAAATTTAATTAAAAAATAAAAACGAAAACGTTTGACTGCAAACATGAAAAAAAAAACGTTTTTTTTTTTTTTTATGTATACCAAAACAGGCGAAGCAAAAAGTAACCCCACACCAATAAGATTAATCGAAATATGTACACATTTCAGCCATCTATAAAAGTTTTTTGGGAAAACTCTGTATGCAACTATTTTTCTTGAAAATTATGTCGTTTTCCATTGGGCAAAAAGAAGCGTCCGGGAGAGTCCGGAATCGAAAAAATCACTTCTGAAACCGTTCCATTGGCACAAAAAATACTCTTCTGGTGATTCTGAGGAGAGAATTTCGCTTCTGGATTTGAAGTCAGAATCCACTCAAGAAGCACTCACACAAGTGTAGTTTGTGTATTTTATACAAGGCAACTGACAGCTGCCGTAGATTATATTTTGGCATTTCACCAATACTCTTGTGGATTCAATCAGAAGCAGTTTTCTTGTTCCATTGGACTACAGAATGAGTGGATCCCCGAGTGAAACCAATGGAAAACGACATTAGACATTATTTTTATGGCGCTAAAATTTGGCATTGCGTCTTGCAGCTGTCGTTTGTTGGCATTTCACAAGAAACTGCAAATGAATAATTTAATTTTTCCATTTACGAAGCTATTATCGTTGAGCTAAGCTGGCGTTCGTCATTCATGTATAAATTCAATATAATTCAACGTGCTTCCTGGTTACAAAGAGAGCTTATCTTGAAAACATTGCACACCAAGTCGCGGATAGTTTTTTAATCCCCAAGCTGATTTTTTTTTAATACATGTATTCTTCTGAAAATTGATTCAATAAAAATATGCGTGCCAGTACATAACATAGAAAACAAATTTTATTGCGTCTGTTTAGAAAACGTGGTCTATTGCCAGCAAAGGTTCCGAGCATAGATTGTAAAAGTTTCTGTCGTTCCCTCATTGTTTACGGGTACAAATCTATCATGTCTCAAACAAAGCCTTCTTCGTAGAATCTTCATTTGGCGCCAACTTTTCCCTAGTGACGTTGAGATCATAGGTTTGAGTACACAAATAGATCACATCTATTTACCTACTACGTTTCGTTCATTGATCTCAAATGACACATGTAGCTTCGCGTCTCCCGTTTATAAAAAACAGACGCGCAATACAGCCTCTTGTTTCAAAGACCCAGTATCTCTCCAACTACCTACCTACTTACAACAGTAAGAAAATCGAAAATTCTATGCTTCTCCCAATTGCCACCTTCTAGCACATTCAGACAACCTAATGTTTTGCTTCTTCAAACAGTTTTCATTGATGTGTTTGTGATTGCAAACCACTCGCGTTATAAGTTATAACCCAAGGGACAATGTAAAATTGTATGTTTAACCTTCGGCAAAGCATAGAATCCAATAGAATGTACCTACGAAAATAATCAGCAGCTGGCCTTTTGAAGGAGTCGACTGTGCTTCTACCTTATCTTCGATTTTAATTTTAATGCATTCAAACTGGGCGTTGGCAGTACAGTTTGCAACTATACAGTATTGCAGTTTTTGTAAATTACAGAACATTTTCTATGACTTTAAGGGCGAAACACCGGTAAGGCACATTACAATTATGTTTGCAATCTTAAACTTTTATAAACGAAAAGCTTGCGTGATTGTCGTTTCTCATTATTAAAAAAATATGGCATGACCTTTCGTAAGCAATAATTGTTGCGCAGGAGAGGCTCAACAAAAGTGCTTATTCTTTAGGCGTCGTGGAACGAATCGGAGAAAACTCCTATGTTTTGGTAGAAATAGTTCAAGGCACGCAATTCCACCAACACAGCATCCACTTTTGTATTGCCAAGACATGCCACTGTAGTTTTAAGTTTAAACTCGGCATTTTGCAAACGATGTAATTGGCTGCGCAACCATGACTGAGAAACAGAACGAACTTTTGACAACTTGGTAAAAGTTAAGCAGTAAAATCAAACAACCTTTTTCGTTATTGTTCTTCAATGCCGACCACAGCCCAAAGGACTAACTCAAATGTTAGCACAATACCTACTTAATAATATTATCGCATCATTATACATAAATAGAAATAGAATGGCATCCACTTCAGCAGCAGCAAACAAAAAGTGCGAATGCGAATTTTCAATATCTGCAGGAGGACCAAGTGACATAATTCGCCATGTCGGAAGACAAAAACATGAGTCCAAAGTAATGGACTCGGCTGAATCAATACAGTTATGAAGTCTAATTTTTTTTTAAATAAATACATATGTCATTTGACGTTTATTTTACGTACTATTCTATTGTTTTACTAAAACATAACCTAATTTCAACTCCCTTCGAAATTTTGGAAATGTGTCCCGCTTTTATTTCAAGTAAATCTGGGCACTTTAGGTAGCAACACACTTGAGATTCCTTAGTGGAATTATCTAATGTGGCAGGGTCTTTTTGAGATTGTTTTTTTTTTTTTTTCTCTGGGAGGAAATTTCATCAACCGATGAACTTGAGTGTAGACATGTTTTCGAAACGTCAAAAATAGTACAATATTAATCATGAAACGCGGCGAAAGAGTGATGCTGTAGGTACATACATTGAAAATAATTTCTTCGGTCAATGGAGGCGGTCACTTGTTCGACGTTGTATTCAAAATCTAATAAGTTTTTCAATATTCACATAAACGATGACGCACCCGTTACTCGCACTCGTATAGAGAATGGCGCAAAATTATAGTCGGATAAAGCCCACTTTATGATTATTTTAGTACGTGACAATATCCGTATTAGTATTTTTCTAATTATAGTCGACTAAATACCCACTTTATAGTTATAACCTGGTATTAAGTTTAAAGCCAACAAAAGTACATTTTATCCCTTAGTACCTATAGACTCTCAATCCTCTCCCATCTGTCATTTCTATTGAAAAATTGTAATTTGAAATTTTTTTTTCCAAAATTTTAAAAGAAATGTTCCCAGGATATTTATATTTTTTAAGTTCTCGAAATGTTTAAATATGTTGAGTTTCTAAGAAAAGCAAAATAAAATCCAAGCAAATCCTTTTTAAGATTTTGATTAGGAAGATTGCCTTCTAGCTACAGATTCAATAAATTCATTCCATATCTGCATTTTTATTTTTTTTGTTTATTTTTTCTCTTTTGCTGTCATTTCATTAAAAATTGATTAAGGAGAATTCCCCAAACTGTGTTTAGTTTCTCAAACTGTACATTTTTCGGTCTGTTTGACAAAAATTTGCGTCGCGCCCGCTCTAAAGTTGGAACTAGTTGTAGGCAGGTTACAAAGCGTTTATAATTTTCTAGAAAGTTAGGCATGGACTTTGAAGTTAGAGTGGTGCTAGTTAGTATCTACTATTCTCTCCTAATACACGATGTCTATAATTTTGCGCCAATGGTTTTATGTTTAGGGCCGGTCTGTTCAAAGCTGGTTAAATCCTTGGTTGGGTTACCATAGATTTAGGTAGGTTAACCAATGATTATAAATCCGTGATAACCAATGAGTGTTTGTTGAGCGTTTTTTGACTTCGGTCACCAAACCATAGCTTTCGAACAAATTGTTCCATTTTTCCAATTTATTTGTCAGTTCAGTGATTGAAGGAATCCTTGGTTAATTTTTGCTTTTCGGGTCCTTTTGTTATAAATAAATAATTTGTTTAGGTAGATATTTTATGAATGTAGTATTCAGTTTTTCTTATGTGGTTTTCGATTGGGCTTCTTTATATTTGCTCTCAGGTTTCAGATTTCGTGTGCCTATCGAACATGAAAACCTGATGAAAATGACACTTGCTCTTTTTTGTGTTGATATTCGTGCGAATTGAATATGTGTAGTCTTCGACACTCTTCTAAGCGATTTCTTTTAAATCAATACCAATACCCAATAAAATTTGTAACAATATTTCCTCTAATGCGTGTGCTTTGTTGGCTTAAAATGTAGCATGTGTAGCATATACGTTAAAATAAATACCTACGTAGTCCCAAAAAAATCTTAAACAAACAAAATTACAGAAAATCAGTGGTTAAATCTCATAAACCGACTAAAATCGGCCGGTTATCGATTTTTCTGGTTAACTAACCAAACCACTGATTCTTTGGTTAATATTTTCCTGAACAAACACATTTGCTGGTTACCAGCTGGAATAACCTCCGATTTAAGATAACCAAGATTGAACAAACCGGGCCTTAGACTCTTTTCAGACTCGCTCCATTATGCACTAGAGCCGTTTGTCCCTCGTCGTTGAACTCGCTTCGGTTTTTCTAAAATGTCGTCAAACAATTTTCTATAGAATTTGAATTTGTGTCACATGCCTCTCGCTGTTTGAACACTGAGAACACTAAGGCCCGTTTGTTGATACTACTCATAGCGACTTAAGTTCTAATAAAATCCTTATGGGTTACTTTTTCTATACCATAAACTGTCACATAACATTTTAAGTGGAACTTAAATCGCTATGAGTAGTATCAGCAAACGGGCCTAAGAAATCTGAGTAGGTAGGCGTTCATTTGCCAATCATTTGCATTTAATTTACTTCCCCTCTTTATATCGGGCTGCTGCCCATTGTTAAATTCTTTTGAACCGATTCGTTTGCACAATTTCAGGTCAAATTGCTTCCAAACCAAAAAAGGGATCAGAAACCGAACATATTAATTTGAAAGTCTTGGGCCAAGATAACGCCGTTGTTCAATTCAAGATCAAGAAGCATACCCCGCTACGCAAACTCATGAACGCGTATTGCGACAGGGCGGTAAGTTTTTATTCCTTACTATACATTATCAACAAGTAAAATACATTTGTTCATCACATAGGGTCTGTCGATGCAAGTAGTCCGGTTTCGTTTCGATGGACAACCCATCAACGAGAACGATACACCTACTTCACTAGAAATGGAGGAGGGAGACACCATTGAAGTCTATCAACAACAGACGGGTGGCTTCTCGAAATAAAACAAATCAATATTATTAAAATTAAAAAAAAAATACAAAACAAAAAAACTATTCCTTCTTAAATACAATAAAAAACAAAATTAATATAATAAACGGAATAAAAAAAAAAAAAAAAAAAAAAGAAACATTTAATTTTTAATTTTAATTTTATTACATTAAATTTGTACGTTAAGAGAGAAATCTAAAAACAAAACGCAGACAAACATACCCAGTCCAGAAGGTTATCATCAGTTCTCTCGCTCAAAATAATGAACGGAATATGTATATTGTATTCCGCATTTGTACTGACAGTCACATAATTGAAAGAAAAGGAACAAAATGTAGTCCTTGAAAGTATACAAAATACATATATACAACATTTATTAAACGCAGTAGAATGTTCTGTTTGAATTCCATTAAATATTTCGTTTAAGCTTTTTTCTGTTTGTCACTCTTATTTGAAAAAAAAATTTAAACAGGAAACTTTCGGCTAAGATAGATACCCAATATGAATGCAAGTAAAAGAAAACGATGTATCTGTATTTAGAATATCTTTTTTCAATGTTAAGAAATTACTAATAATAATAAATAAAATACAAAAAAAATCCTTCCGAGGAAAATCAGTTGAATTGTTTATCTTGAGATTCGAGTTTCTCCTTCCGCTTAACTAAGTTCTATCCCGATGGGCAGAGTTTTGCTACCAGGTTGCAACTCAAGAAAGAGGAATCGAGAAACATTGAAATATATTTTTCAGTGCCGCGTACTGTCTGGCGATCCAGATCCAGAGGATGAAGCAGATCTATTCGGAAACAGGAGAGTTCTGGAAAAATTCAAGTTAATATTTGCAGAGAGGTGATATGGTGGTTTGATTCGAATCGAAAATGAAGATAAGTACAAGAGCTGGGTGCCAGCACGTAACTTGATACAATCGAGTTGAGTCGAAATAATCGAACGTTTGTAGCACCTAATTTGGTTCAATCGTTTGACTGGTATGGCAATACATAAAGTACAGTCTCCATTCGAAATAAATTTTCCTTGAGAGTCAAGCATAATTATGTCTACAAGAAATAGGAAAATTCTGTAGCATTGCATACTCCACAGAATGGAACAGGAGTCGATATTGGTTAGCTAGAAGAGGCTGTGGTACATCACGTAAGCTATGACTGAAATTGGACAGCAAAACGTCCACATCTATCACAGAATACGTCGTCTTTTGAATTTTGCTACGAACCCCGAAAGAACTAGCCGTCGTTGAGGAAATGTTTGCTACGAATTTCGAAATTTCGCTGTGATAGACGTGAACAATAATTAAGAGCCTTCGCGGGCGTTGCTAATGCAAAAATATCTTAATCTGTAATTCGTGATAGCCCGGAACCGGTTGCCCCTTGCTGAGTAGTGCAACATACCGTTTTAGATGTCCTTTTGTAGAAATATAGAAACACCTTTTGGTTTTAAGGCTCCTGAGCGAGGGGGAAGTAATCAATATTTTTGAGTGGTCCTTGAATACAGATTTGCTACTTGTGATTGCATGCGAATTCGTTTGAATACACTGTGATTCACCATGAATACGCACAGAAAAGTACCTTGAATACACCAACCAATACCTTGAATATCAACGCATTCATAGCTTTGTACAATGAGATTGATTTTAAAATCGACTACTTGCAATTAGTAGACCTTTCCTGTTTGCAACTTACCACCACCGGTCACGGTTCGAGGCTTCTAACAACCGGACTATCACATATAAGACTACTTCAAGTTCAGAACATTCAACTTCCGAGGAGTAAAATACATAACAATCTCCGAACAAAGTCCTTTTTTGTACAGTGACTTCATGGATTTCCTTCTTTAGCGTTAATGGTTTAATCCACTTACAGATTTTCTCAAGCAGATTGTGGGCATGCGGCAATCCTCGTATTCGATCGAATAAATCCAGCAACGCGATTGTACAAAACATGTGCATGATCGTGTTAAATTTTTTTTTTTTTGCTCGAAGTTAGCCCACGAAGTAAGAGCGCTTTATTTTTGTCCATTTCGGATTGCAGATGAACGTGGTTCGGGTCGTCCGTAATGGAGCACATGTGCCATAGAGTTCTGCGCATATTTGTGCATTTCCCTCGGGCATATCCAACATGTTGCGAATGTTATGAACTCATGATCTCCTGCACGATGTTCTTGGATATGAATAGTAGAAGGGGGAATGTGGCAATTGATTCACATATTACGTCATATGTAAGCAGCGGTTGCATTGTTAGTTGTATTCGGGGAAGTGCTGTGATTGCGGTTTAACTTCAAGCATCAGAATCGATCGCAATTGCTGCACAGCACAACCCAAGTTTCTATTGAGAACTTCAATGTATTGCAATAATGACCAACGACAGTCAATGGTCCAATATCAACGCACCGGAGAAAATTGTATGCTATTGAGCATAGCGAAACGAAGCTCGATTTAAATTGGAAAGTGGTGCACGATCCTTCGGTCTCACGTTGAACAAGTTTCCGTTGATCTTAATCATCTGTTGCACGACGAGAAATAAATTTAAAGTAAACAAATTAGCAGCGATCGAATATTCGTTATATACGAGTTAGCCCGTTGATCATTGATCATAAATTCAAAATTTCTCCATCCAAACATTTTTTTACACAAATGAGAGTACATAAATTTTGGGCGTTGTGATACATAACAAAGGCAGAATGAAATGTCAATAAATGTGGATGCAAATTCAATGAGGCGGACATGATGCAATTTTTAATTCAACAACCATAAATAATTTCGTTCTGTTTGAAAAACTAACGACACGGTCACACTTTCACGGAAATACCAAAATACCAAATAGCCGTGTGACCGAAAGGGACAGCATTACCTAACACGCAAAAAAACGTGACACGTATTTAGGTCGGCCATCTTGTTTGCGTGATAGGAATTATAGGAAAGCTGTGCATGTTGATATTTTTATAGCGATGACTAAAGAAATTCCGCATTCCTATAAAACAATATGGCTTCCGGAAATGATGAACGGACAATTATTTATTTTTTAACGTGTAACTGATTGATGAATTGTTCGTTTATTTTACTGGAACTAATAACCAATCTCATTTCACATGTTCCAAATCACAAATATTAATTAATGTTTTCAAGGAATTGCAGAAATGTTGGTGAGCGGAACCTGTGTCTCTGTTTCCGTTTTACGTATCTATAATTATGGGTAGAGCATCCATGACACCGTAGGCGTCTGATTTGTGATCTCATTCTTACGCCTTTTATAGTATTGACTGAGGATAAACGGATCTCTCTTTTCGGTTTTGTTGCAAAATTGCGCGTGCGTGGTGGTGTAAATGCGGTTTTAGGATAAACGGATCTCTCTGTCCCGTTTCATGCAAAAATGCGCGTGCGTGAATCGTGTAAATGCAGTTATGCTCACTTACTTAGCTTTGCAGAGACCGCAGCTCTTAAATGTTAAAAACAGTCCTATAAGTAGAAATAATTTTCAGATCATGATTCATGATCTCGATGAGAAGCAGGATCATTTATACTGTTGTTGTAAGTACATGTAAATCGGTGATCTATATAGATCATGGCTGATAATAAAGAAGAGCTAAAATAATCACCTTTGCCAAAAATACTGGAAAGATAGCTTGATTCTTGCGTAGAGCTTACAATACAACGGATTTTTTCACCTGTTGAGGCTACCATTGTACGCTTTAGAGAAAGAGATATGTTTTGGATATGAAGGAAAATTTGGAAGTGCCATCATCACTCAGAACACTAATAAGAAATTTGTTTGCTCATATGGATTTTATTGTAATTGTGTTTTCCGGAAATCGTTCAACTATTTAAAACTATTGACAAATGTACAAGTTGGCCTGCGATATCTGGTGGCAAAGAAAAGAACCCTATCAGACATACAGAAATCTGTCATCGGTAAGCGGTACATGTATTTTTGCAAAAGTAATTTATTTATTTTATGAATGAAAAACTATTTTAATTGATATAAATGCCTTGTCAGTCTAAAATCCAAGTATTGTTTAGGGAAAATAAAATAACCCCGGGTCAATAAATTATGTTTGAATCGTTTAAAAGTGGAATGAAAAATTTGTGTTTGTTTCGTGTAAACAATTTGTTTATTTTTGGATTATACTCTTTTTTAACTGTTTGAATTACTTCAAATTGTTGTTAATATTCTATTTATTATGCAGCATTAGGTATCTATTATGTGTAGCTGACGCAGCTAGCCAAGATTTATCTCAGACTTTCTCGATATGATAATTTTGGAAGGTTTCTGCTGGGAAATGCTACTTCGAGCAAACGCGTGCAGTATGTTTTATTATCTCTTGCAATTGGCTTTAATATATCGCCTTCTTTAAAATGTAAACTACATATTTTAAAGAACTTAGGAAATTATTTTTCCATGCGAAGAACAATTTACCACTTTTTTTTTAAAAGGAATCGAGTTTTAAACTTCTTTTGGATTTTTGTACATGGTTATACCATGTTCTCTATATGAGTTGCACTGGGGTACACCACAATGAGACACTCAATCCAACACTTCTTCTTTATTTTCCAACACTGTAAACTATTTAGAAATTTATTTGTCTGTTTTTAATTAACAAATGTATTTATTTGCCACAATATTTAAATATTTAATCTCGCTTAGCTTCTTTTACGTACATTTTTTCCCTGATCTGTCAAACTTGTATGTCTAGTAGGGTTCAAATTATGGCCGCTAGGGTACACCCTCCATTTCTCAATTGTACAACCTTCTCTAAATGGGCTTACAAATGAATTGGCACCACCGAGCGATTCCTAGAATATTGCTATCAGATTGCTATAATTTCTTAAGTGCACTGAAAATAGGAACGCGTTCATTTTTCCCTTATAATTTTGACATTTCGTTAATTTATCGGTTTTTTATATAAAATTTCTGCAGTGATCTGTTTTTTAAACAAATACACTTTCCCCTACATAGTCCCAAAAACTAAAAACCAATTTTACAGGTCCAGGCGATTTTATCTAAAAAAAAAAATAGAATGTGGATTTTAAGCAGTAAATTAATTTGAATTGGGAATGCATTTAATTAACAATTAATTCGTACTCCAACTCTCAAAACATGAATCAAACTCAGTTTAATAGAAATAATCGTCCATATTCTAACACAAACTCTTTTAAAAGACCAAAAGAAAACAACCAACAGCAATGTCCGAATTATAATCAATATAATTCAGGAAATTTTAACTCGAATAGCTCTTTTCCGTCAACTGAAATATGCCAGAATAGAAATGGCAGAACGATCTCTGACAGCGATAACTTTGGAGATGGACAATACACCGACAATTCTGATCAGTTTTTCCAGGCCAATAATGAATGTCCTGATTCATATGGCTCCGCTAATTTCAACAATCAACCGAATGGGCTATCCCCTTCACAACAAAACGCTCGCAATTACTCAACATTCGGACAATTCAGGCAGTATTATAAAGATCGCGAACAGAAACCCAAACAGCCAACAGAAGGAAATACAACTGCGCCTTCATTGTTCATGGGTAAAGACCCCAGCTACCCAGATGAACTGAACAATCTGATGAATCCATTTTGTTGCGGTCTTTGCAGTGCGAGACTTAACTCTATCAAGAGTGCCAATATTCACTATGAGTCCAAGGCTCATGACCGACATATCAGCTCGTGGATTAAGAAGACTTACACCGAAAAAGGATTGGATGCCCCGAAACTGAAACGTTTCGTAACTGAAATTTCAATCGAACCCCCAGGGGTATTTCGTTGTGAACTGTGTCACCTGGAGCTGACCTCTGCCCAGCATGCTTTGCAACATTACAATGGGAAACGTCACCGCCAGGCTGCGTCCAAAGTATCCCCACCTACAGGAATCGGTTACTTTAATATGGAGGGAGAGTGGGTAAAGACCGGCATCGTAATCGACAAGGTAACAGGCAAGGAGACATCCTATATTCTGGTAAAGACACCATCGGGATTCGAACCAGTTGTTCTGCAAGTCGCACCTAATTCACCACCAGGAACTAAAATAATACCACAGAGTGCAAATGCCAAGAACGAGGAGCCACCAGCAAAAAAGGCCCACATTGAGGCAAATACATGTCAAAGCAATGACGAGAAAGAGGACAAGTTAAAGGCGAAACAAGAAGAGCACTACCGATCAATTTTGGGTAAATTGAAAAAGCCATCTGCACTACAAAAGCAAACCAATCCTCCGATGCCTGACACAACCATAAAGAATCAATATAAAAGCCTATCTTTGCATACAGAAGAGTCAAAAGAAGCTCTACAAACACCAGAAGAAGCTATCGAATCTTGTCAGTGTAAAATTTGTGGAGTTCCCACAACGTCAAAGGATCAAATGTTGCTGCATTTGAAGGGTCAACGTCACTCGAAAAAACTCAAGCAACTCGGTGAACTTCCATTCTCGGCGAGGTTCCAGGGCTCGACCGCAACAATCCTAGAGAGTTTGAGTAGCAGCGATCCACTGGACACGTCCATGTACCGCACGCCAAGTGGGTCATACTACTGCAAGATGTGCGATGTTGCAGTTGAAAACGTTGCTTACATTAAGAGCCACATCTCTAGTAAAAAGCATTTGGCGGCGGTGAAAAACGGCGCAGCCGAAGATTTGTCTGTTAGAGATGAAATTAAAAAACAGTAGAATTTCTGTACAATGATTGTACATCATCTTCTCTCGTTCACTTTCAATTTAATCTATATTATTGTAATCACATGAGAACTGACAAAATATAAAAATGCATGTCTAGCTAAATCGAACGTTGCCTTTTGAGCTTTAATTTAAGATCTGGAACTTGAAGAGTTGATGGCAACGTCTGGTGCTATTTTCTGATTGGCGCCTGTGAATTTTATTACTATTGACCAGAACGCAGTGCAATTGAATTAATCGTCGACTGTTTTTCTTAACTTGCCGCCAAACTAAATACTGTTGGGTTCATTTTCACAAACCCGTCTACTCTCTTTTCATAAGCACACTGCCTAAAGGTTGCCTTGCTTAGCGCTTGCCAAGAGCGCAGTGGAGTTAGATTACTTTTGTACTTGCCTATTACAAACTCATTCCGCAGACAGAAATTCCCAGTCTACATCCATGCATGCTAGATAAATTCAAATAAAACAAAGAACTTCCTTTTTTGATTTATTTTTTTAAAAAATAGCTCAACCTAGAAACAACTAGTTCTCCATTTAGTTAGTTTCGGATGAACGAATGATATCCGAATCACCTGGATCTGTAATGGACAATGTGCACACACGGAAGTATTTACCGCAGGCTGTTCCCAATTCAATGTTGGTACCACTGTAATGTTGGACCTCAGTCTTCGCCAACATAGCGTAGTATTCAATCTCCGATTTCCTTTAAAGACAAAACGAAAATCGATTGTTAAAACGGAAGAATCGACTCAATATGCAACGTAAAAAAATTCATTGTATTATGCTTCAGAAAGAGTCTCTAGAATAATAATGAATTTCTTCATTTGCTTCAGAATAGATGTATCATCATTCAATATTTGAAATACGGAAAAATTCACGTGTTGCACCAAAATATCTTACCAGTGAAATAGCTGGAACCATGTAGCGGTCGTCTGACTACTCCATAGTTTTCCATACTCACTTATTCACATGGAATCATACTTCTTAGTCGAAAGACTCCATATGGTTCCAACTATAACAAATGGAAAACTACTTCTCAATAGTCAATTCTCACCTCAGAGCTGGGGTATTGCTGGCAATAAGAACCAATTTGGCTTTGCCGTGTCTCAGTGTCTTCAAGGTTTGTTTGTAGCCCAGGCAATATTTGCCAGATTTCATGACCAGCGCCAAACGAGCATTGGTGCTATCCAAAGCCTTTTTCTGTAAAGCAAAGGCAAGCAAATAGGTTAGGTGTTGGCACGTGGATATATTTCTAGCGTTCTATTTATCTTACCTGTTTCTTTACGGCAACCATTTTTGTAGTTAGCTTTACAAATTAAGTTAAGAACTGGAAATTGGAACGGAAAATTGAAAATAATTAGTTATATAGAAGGTAATATTGAGGATGGAATATATTGAACACCCACCTCCTTTGACGGATACTTGAAAAAGAAAGATAAATGGCGGCTTCATCGCCATATTGAATTTTTACAAGCAAATTTTTGACATGCAGTGAAGTTTGCTATGGTTTAATTGGATGTTATCGATCGGTTATCGAATTAGGGTGTAGTTGTATGTTTCGTAAATTTTTATTTGGTAGGTAGGTACTTATTTGATTGGCACTTTTTTGCTCAAAGAGCAATTTTTAGCAGATTGGTATGTTCGCTTGGTACAAAAAAGCAATCTCTTTTAGATTTCAGAGCACTTTTGCGAATCTGGATATTTTTTTCATATTTACCAATATAAGTGCGTTGGAGTTTACATTTTAGTGAATTTTTTCTTCAGCAAAAAAAGGCATTGCATCGGGTGAATTTATTTTTGTAAATTATTTATGTATTAGAAATCAATCGGAACGTATATAGCCTAGTATGCTGCTCGCGCTTAAATTAAGCCCCCATACAAAAATATCTCCAAAGATAAAATTAAGCAAAGCAGTTAAGCCAAGCAGTACGCAGTTCAAGCTAAATATCTGAGCCGCTGTACGAAAACTCTCTACAGAATTTAAGCAAGCAAATTAATGCAAAATACATTTTTCCACAGCGAAATTTTGACAGATCAGAGAAAATATCGGCATTCGCAATAAATTTTCAAACGAAACAGTAGTACTTACCAATATGGAGAATGGTTAGTTCAACACAAAGAAATTCGTTGTTATTAATATAATTTCTTTTAAAAAGTAGAAATTTCTGTAGAAAGTTGACGGAACTTACACTGTCAAAATTAAGCGAGCATTAAGCGCAAGTGGTGGAGAGAAACATTGGAGAGGCGCTTAATTTTAGCTTTCCCGGAACAGCATACTAGGCTTATATCTATTATTTTAATACAAAATTTAAACAATGGAAATCGCTTAGAAAAGAGTCGAATCGCACGAATATCAACACCATAGACAAACCAAACTCTGATCAACACAAAAGAGAGCAAGTGACGTTTTTTTCGTTTTTATGTTCGATTAGGCGCACGAAATCGGAAATCTGAGAGCAAATCTTGAGAAGCCTAATCCAATACCACATCAGATAGATGATGTCTGCGCTAGATAACAAAATAGTGTAGGTAGCTATATATGATATTTAATTTTTACCTTCTCTTTGATCTCTATCATATTTATATTTTCGACTGCCACCCAACATCGAGTACCAAAACATAGGTATGAATAGTTTGGCTAATCCCAATCGAATCCTTCATTAAAGAGTATAAAATGTTTTTCACTGAGCTCTAACAAAATATGACAGTTAAGTCTAGGATCGTAGAAATTTATCTGTTGTTTTCCTTGCACGACCAAGAAATTTAACTAGTTTTAGTTTAGCGTGAATGCATATTAACCATATTAACGTCATCTTTGACTTGTCTTAAAATGAAAAAAATTTCAGAAAATTTCGTTGGAAACATCTCCAATGGAGAAATCACTGATTCTCAAGCCTTTAGCCTTTACACTGGAAACAAGAAAGCATGTTGCTAATGGACGAGCGCGAGTCATCTTACTTTTATGATCATCGGGGTGTTTAATTGATTTGTTTCGAATTTGTTTCATTTTTGTGGAGGCTTTCATTAAATTAAGAAAAAAGAGTAATACACGGTAGAGAATACCGAATTCTTGAATTAAAGTCCAATTCATGAACTCACATAAACTAGAATAGAAATGAGCAAGTTGTGTGATTTCATGAATTTTTTTGGAAAACATCTTGTAGTAGGCAGCCGCCTTTCCACTGGAAAGTCGTAAAACTCTGTATTCCATTATTTTTGATAAGAACGCACTGGAAAGCCAGTTTACTTGACAGACAAAATTTAACGAATGAAAAGTTTCGTCTCGTTATTTGTCTCGTCTCGTCTCGTTATCTGTAAACACATGCTGTTGAGAATAGAAGTTGGAAGCATAATGTCAAAACTCTGACAAATTTATCCAAAGAAGTTTTTAAAGCTTCGCATTTACAGCCAAATTCCATAATCAGAGTTACTAACTTAAAACAAAGTGTAATAAAATGCTGAAAATGAAAACGGCAAAGAATTTAAAGAAGACTCCTCCAATTATTGCAGCTCCGGCACCGCGCAATCCCGATGCCGAATGCCAGTTTCAATTGGAATTATACTGGTGCATCCAACAATTGGAAACTGCCATTAACGAAGGAAAGCTAAGCAAAAAACTTCGTGTGTATAGACACTAATAGGGTCAATAATATTGTGGCGTGGAAGGTATCGTGTAACTTAAGTGGTGAAACAAGCCCTTAGTCACGGTTTGGTGAAACCAGGCCTTAGACAGTTTGATGAAACCAGGCCTTAAAGTCACAAAACAAGTTCCACTCAAGTGTCACTTCCAATTGGAGACTGGAATCTGTCACCACTGAACCTTCTTCTAGAACCACTTAGAATTAGCTAGAAAGTTCTCGTCAGATGGCGGAGCGGGTATAAAAGGACAGCTTTTAGAAGAGGGCGAGACAGTTGATTTATAACAGTGATTGGTTAAAGTTCGAGATAGTAATAGTTTGTGAAGATAAATAAGTGAAAAGTAATAGAGTAAATTAAGTGATTGGTTTGAAACGTTGAAGAATTGTTTAAGTAATAGTGTTCTGGTACTTAATAAGTGAAATATTAGAATAGTCGATAAAAGTGTAATAAAAGTGAATTTTATTAAAGAAGTTAAACGGAATAGTGTTTTATCTTTACGAATCCCAGCCTGAATGTAACATTGGTGTCAGAAGTGGGATAAAACTTATTCTGTGCTAAGTGTCTAAGTGAAGTATAAAAAAAAAAAAAAAAAAAAAAAAAAAGTGAATTCGTGATTTTCTAAATTACAAGAGACAAACAAAATGGGTCGTTTATTGCTGCAACTAAGCATACCCCAATTAAAAAGTGAACTAGAAAAACGGAATCTATCCACAGCTGGAGGAAAAAGTGACCTCATCCTTCGTCTACAGGAAGCTGTCCAAAACGACGGAGAAGATCCAAAAACCATGCTATTCGACGTGTCAGAAGAACAAGTAAGTACAGGCGTTGATATTAGCGCTATGATGGAATTGCTTCTTGTCAAGATGGAGGAACAGAAAAATTCCATGGAATTGAAGTTCGCAGAACAGAAGAATTCTCTAGAACAACAGAAAAATTCTATGGAATTGAAGTTCGAAGAGCAGAAGAATTCCATGGAATTGAAGTTCGCAGAACAGAAGAATTCTCTAGAAGAACAGAAAAATTCTCTTGAAGAACAGACAAATTCCATTGTCGCCGCACAAAAAGATGCAGTGGAAGAATTTAAGAATGTTCTAGATGTAAAAATCGACGCGATTGATGAAAAATTAAACGAGCATGAAACAAAGTTTGAGGAAATTAACAAAACGTTTCAAAAACACGAGACAAACATCGAGAACATAGCTAAAGAGCTCGGAACAAACATCAAGAATATAACTAAAGAGCTCGAAAAAGTCAAGAAGCAGAAGGCTCGGGAATATTCTGCTGACTGCCCAAGAAGGAAGGAGATGCAACCACCCGTTTTTGATGGTCAAACATCATGGCCAATTTATAAGAGACAGTTCGAAGCAGCTGCAACGACCAATGGATGGGACGACGAGGAAAAGTCGATTGCGTTAACACTCGCATTACGAGGTACAGCTGCAGAATTGCTTCAAACTGTCTCAGCAGAAAAACAACGTGACTACCATGCATTGGTGAAGGCTATTGAGATGCGATTCGGTGACGACCATATGCAGCAAGTATATAGAGTGCAACTTCGCAGTCGAATCCAGAAGAGGGGAGAAACACTTCAGCAACTGCAAGCTGATATCGAACGGCTAGCGCACTTGTCTTATCCCAATGCCGGCGAGGATGTCATCAATGAAATGGCTATTGAGGCATTTACACAAGCCATAGAGGACAGACAACTGCAGATGGCTCTACGAATGGCTGGAAAGAGAACTCTTCCTGAGGCACTGGCATTTGCCTTAACCATGAGAGCTGCTGACCAAGCATCTCAAGGATTTCACCGCGTGAGAGAAATGACATCCGTTGAATGCCCGTGCCAGAGAACAGAAGTAGTCGACCGTAACAGTTCTCGAAGGGGACCGATCCGTTGCTGGAACTGCAACAAAATTGGACATCTACAACGACAGTGCAGAGCCGAACGTAGACAGGGCAGTTGTCCACATTGCAGAGCTAGGAACGAGGAGGCGTTTGAGCATTCGGCGGATGGAGCATCACAAAGCCATCAGTCGGGAAACGAGTAAGAACCAACTTCGCGGGGCAGAAGCTGGTTTCTGGAATCGACGCCCCCAGGACCACAATTCAGGTTTCCCAGACCAAACGATGTAATAGGAGTCTGACAGTGGAAGCCCATATCGGCCAGAAAAAGTGTGTCGCCACAATCGATACAGGTGCCACCGCTTCCATAGTCAGAAGGGACATCGTTCGCCAAGCATGGCTGCACAACACCAGCAGCTACTGTCTGAAAACAGCAACTGGAGCAACAGCAAAGGTGTATGGTGAGGTACTCTTGACGATAAACCTTGCAGGAATAGTCTTCTCCCATGCATTCTTAGTGGCTGATATATGTGACGAATGCATCATCGGAATCGACTTTATGAAGACGCATGATATAGTACTCGACATCGGTTTGCAAGTTATAAAGTACAAGAACGTCGAGATTCCGATGGTTTACGGGAACGAGAACGTCGCAGCTCTACGGACAGTTGTAAGTGAGGACGAAATACTACCACCTTCGTCAGAAACAGTTATTTGGACAAAGCTGGAAGGCGACCCTGGGAGCCACCGATTCTACCTAGTCGAGCCAGATGCAGAAAATTATTATCAGAGGTATATCGTCGGAAAGATGCTGGTTGAACCTAAGAACAACTTGGTTCCCGTTCGTGTCCTCAATGTGGAAAACAAAAGCGTGAAACTAAAGCAAGGGGAAGTGATTGGAAAGTGCGTACCGATTACTGCGGTCACAAAATTGTCCAATGCAAGTGATGTGAAAGCGGTTAGACCTACGGAGATATCGGAGATGAAAAAGAATATACTCGGAGAGTGCGAGCTGGATCAGGAGCAGCGGTCCATGGCAGGTAGTTTAATCAACGAGTTCGCTGATATATTTGCTTCGCAGAACAGCGAGTATGGCCGAACACATCTCGTAGAACACCGAATCGACACCGGAGATGCGAGACCGATTCGTCAGCCTCCCCGACGACTACCATTGGCTAAGCAGACGGAGGTTGCAGAAATGGTTTCGACGATGGAAAAGGAGGGACTGATTGAAAGCTCAAAAAGTCCGTGGGCATCGCCGGTCGTCTTGGTCAAGAAGAAAGACGGAAGTACGAGATTCTGCGTGGACTATCGCCAACTCAACAACGTCACCAAGAAGGATAGCTACCCCCTTCCAAGAATTGACGACACCCTGGACACACTATCCGGAGCCAAATGGTTTTCGACTCTCGATCTGAAGAGTGGCTACTGGCAAGTGCAGATCCATCCAGAAGACCGCGAGAAAACAGCATTCACAGCAGGAAACGGGCTTTGGCAGTTTACAGTAATGCCATTTGGACTGTGCAATGCTCCGGCTACCTTTGAACGTCTAATGGAGCGCGTTTTGCTGGGACTAACGTGGAAAACCTGCTTGGTCTACCTGGACGATGTCATCGTAGTAGGAAAAACATTTAACGAACATCGAGATAACCTTAAGGAGGTGTTCCAAAGGCTACGAAGTGCGCAACTAAAACTTAACCCGAAGAAGTGTTCGCTATTTAGACCAGAAGTGAAGTACCTCGGGCACATCATCTCTTCCAAAGGAGTCAAGACTGATCCGGAGAAGGTCGATGCAGTGAAAAACTGGCCGGTTCCCAAAGACAAACATCAACTGAGAAGCTTCCTGGGACTTGCGACCTATTACAGACGATTTGTTAAGGACTTTGCCAGGATCGCAAAGAGCTTGCATCAACTGACAGAAAAAGGCAAACAATTCAAATGGTCAGGTGAGTGCGAAAACAGCTTCAAGGAACTTAAGCAACAGTTGTGCAACGCCCCCATACTAGCGTACCCCACCCCTGGGAAAACATTTATTGTGGATGCAGACGCTAGTAATGTGGGAATTGGAGCCGTCCTTTCCCAGGTGCACGATGGCCAAGAGAAAGTAGTTTCCTACTTCAGCAAAGTTCTCTCAAAGCCAGAAAGGAACTACTGTGTTACCAGGCGCGAACTCCTTGCTTTGGTATTGGCGACAAAACATTTCCATAAGTACCTTTATGGGCGGAAATTCATCCTCCGCACAGATCATGCATCTTTAAAGTGGCTGCTGCACTTTAAGAATCCTGAAGGCCAAGTCGCAAGGTGGATCGAACGGCTGCAGATGTACGACTACGAAATACAACATCGAAAGGGAAGTCTTCACTCTAATGCAGACGCTCTCTCCCGTCGACCGTGCAAAGCAAATTGCAAACATTGCTTACGACACGAGGAAAAAGAAGTCGCGTCCGTTCAAAGGGTGAGAGCTATGCCCATTGGTGGCTGGAGTGCGCGGGAAATACGGGAGGCTCAAAGGGAAGATCCGGATATCGAACCGATTATCGCCTGGAAGGAGCATGAGGGAAAACCAGACTGGCAGGAGATATCCAATAGGAGCCCCGAGCTGAAGGCATACTGGGCGCAGTGGGACTCCCTTCACGTACAAGACGGCATTCTAAAAAGAAGATGGGAAAGCCCGGATGGAAAGTCGTTCGTAATGCAGCTTGTTGTACCCAGGTCAAAGGTTAAGGAAGTGCTCAGGGAATTGCATGATGGAGTGTCTGGAGGCCACTTGGGAATCAATAAAACGCTCGAAAAAGTGCGGGAACGCTTTTACTGGATTCATTCAAGGGAGGACGTTGAAACTTGGTGCAGGAAATGCGTTACATGTGCGGCCAGCAAAGGTCCGAGACTGAAAGTCCGTGGCAAAATGCATCAATACAATGTTGGAGCCCCTTTCGAAAGGATAGCAGTTGATATTGCGGGACCGTTTCCTGAAACAAACAATGGAAATCGGTACATCCTCGTTGTTATGGACTATTTCAGTAAGTGGCCTGAAGCATTTGCTATCCCAAATCAAGAAGCTAAAACCGTGGTGGAGCAAATCGTCAATAACTGGGTAAGCAGATTCGGTGTACCAATGGAACTGCATTCAGACCAAGGACGGAACTTCGAGTCGAAGATTTTCCAAGGAGTGTGCCAGTTACTCGGGATTCACAAGACAAGGACAACCCCGCTTCATCCACAATCAGATGGGATGGTGGAGCGCTTCAACAGGACACTGAATGAACACCTCTCTAAGGTCGTTGGCGAAGACCAGAGAGACTGGGATAAGCAGATTCCCATGTTCTTATTGGCTTATCGAGGAGCAGTGCATAACACCACAGGACATACTCCATCTGGAATATTATTTGGTCGAACAGTCCGCCTACCTAGCGAGTTGATGTTTGGATATCCATGCGAAGAGCCCAAGAATGAGGAGGAATACGTTACAGACCTCAGGGATATCATCAGGGACGTGCATCGAGACACTAGGGATAAGATTAAGATAGCCAGTGACCGCATGAAAACGAGGTACGATACTAAAACGACAACTACAGGATTCCAGGAAGGAGATCTGGTATGGCTATATAACCCTCATCGAAGGAAAGGTTTATCGCCTAAGTTGCAACAAGACTGGGAAGGGCCCTATACAATCGTAAAGCGCATCAACGACGTTGTCTATCGCATCCAACGAGGAAGAGGCAAGCTGAAAGTCGTTCATGTGGATCGTCTTCATCGTTATAATGGTGAAAATGTTAACGAGTTTGTTCGGGACGAACAAGTTTAAGAGGGGGATATTGTGGCGTGGAAGGTATCGTGTAACTTAAGTGGTGAAACAAGCCCTTAGTCACGGTTTGGTGAAACCAGGCCTTAGACAGTTTGATGAAACCAGGCCTTAAAGTCACAAAACAAGTTCCACTCAAGTGTCACTTCCAATTGGAGACTGGAATCTGTCACCACTGAACCTTCTTCTAGAACCACTTAGAATTAGCTAGAAAGTTCTCGTCAGATGGCGGAGCGGGTATAAAAGGACAGCTTTTAGAAGAGGGCGAGACAGTTGATTTATAACAGTGATTGGTTAAAGTTCGAGATAGTAATAGTTTGTGAAGATAAATAAGTGAAAAGTAATAGAGTAAATTAAGTGATTGGTTTGAAACGTTGAAGAATTGTTTAAGTAATAGTGTTCTGGTACTTAATAAGTGAAATATTAGAATAGTCGATAAAAGTGTAATAAAAGTGAATTTTATTAAAGAAGTTAAACGGAATAGTGTTTTATCTTTACGAATCCCAGCCTGAATGTAACAATATGTATTTTGACGACAGAAGAATTTATTTCTAGAGGAAGATGCCTTTAAAAATCTGAAGACCCTTAAAAGCAGCACAGCACCAGTCGTTAAGAAGAGACAAGTGATGAAGGCGGCTTTCGGTGATTACAGATCCAAGATGAAAGACGAGGAAAAAAAGTTGGCACTAGGTAAGCAGTCGATTAACAATTACAACGTTCATAAACTTAACAATTTTTTTAGCTGCGAAACAAATAAAATTTACACCCTATGGTGAAGCACCGAAAAAATCGAGCTTTGTGAAGAAAGCCGCAATCCTTTCGTCCGGAAAGGACTTTCGATTTAATTTCAATCCCGAAACTTCCGTGGAGACTCCAACTGCACAAACAGATGAATCAAATGGAAATGCTCCCACCGGCAGAACGGTTACAATAGCAAAAGATATTAATTTCTCGTCCGGTGGTGGATTTAAATTTAATTTTGCGATTGAAGGCGCTAGTGATGATATCGCTTTAGATAAGTTGTCAATTAAAAGTTAAAATTTTATATTAAAAAAACAGATATACAAAGATGTACTTTCAAGATTATTAAACTAGCACAACAATAGCCCTGTTTTTTTGAGCTTCGTTCTCAGCAAAGCAAAGTAAAGTAGGATTTTCAGCACGCAATTACAACAACTGCGCTCTACTTGACACTTCGACGACTCACACTAGGTAGGTATTCATCCCCAGCAAGATTCACTTGGGAGTAAATGTATACTTCTGAACACCAGGGGGAGAACATTTTTGTTGCCCTCCTTGTATAATATGAATCTGTTCACAAAGTTTCTCTATTTACAGTACATACTATTCGTTGGTTGTGATTGGTGGAAATTCATAAAGAAATGCATAAGTGAACTAATTTTCAAAATAACAAATAAATATAAGGGCTTTTATTAAAATATGCAATAAATTATTTTTTATGTAAGCTGCAAATATTGTTTTAGAAAAATATACATTTTTAAACTTGTAATCGTAAGATATTAGTGTATTAATAATTGAGATATATATTTTTATATTTTTTAAACCCCAAAATATGAGGAAGGATCAATATCCATTGGAAAATTTTATGCAAAAAAATTGTATTTCTTTGACTGAAAAAAGTTACTTCTTGTGATGTGCCCAATCATGTTGTATCATGCTACCTACTGAACAGGCCCACACTGCCACCTTTTTTGATAAAACCTACTGTTCAGAAAGCTGCTGGGAATCGTTTTAGTGCACATATTCCTACTTTACTTTGCTTTGCTGAGAACGAAGCTCAAAAAAACAGGCCTAATGTAATCGCAGACTCCAGGGGATGACTAAAAGAAAACATTATGAAGCGGAAATACATTCATTCGAAAAGTTAAACAAACTCCATTAGTGGTCAAACTCAAACGCATTCGGGTTGGTAAATCTCAAGCAACTGTGAGAAAAAATTATTGTCGTTTTCCATTCAGATTCAGAGAAGTTTTTCTGCTCTCGCAATCAGTGCCTTGATTTTGTGCGGTTTTTGAGGCGATGTCGCTAGGGAACGGACCGAATCGGATTTGAATGTGTGAGTGAGCCGCGCGCTGTGACCAACGTGACCGTTGTGCAATAATTTGGCACTTTTTTCGAGGATCCTGTGCCTTGATTTTGTGCGGTTTTTGAGGCGATGTCGCTAGGGAACGTTCCGAATCGGATTTGAGTGTGTGAGTGAGGCCGCGCGCTGTGACCAACGTGACCATAGTGCAATAATTTGGCACTTTTTCGACGACCCTCATACTATTTGTTGCTACTTTTTCCCTTTTTTTAGTATGAAAATTCACTTTGGAAATTTTAGAAACGCAGTGATTTCCAAATGAATTTCTATAAAATATAACGCTGCTGTGTATCAGAACACGATTATAGTGTTAGGAGAGCCAACAATTGTTAAATATTGTGCGAAAATTCTTAAATTGCAGAATAGCTTTAGAAATGACACTTTTTTCTTTTTTTTATTTGTTACTTTTCAGAATTTCGCAACAATCTCCCGGACTGTTAGAGAAAGGTTATAAATGTTAGTTTTAGTTTCACAATACAATATAGACTGTAAAAAGATCACTCTCTCACAACGTTTCTTTTATAAATAAACCCAAAACAACCAAATAACATTAGAATTAGATGTCTTTAAGGTTGTTCTGCGGGTAAGCTAGACAGTACTTTAGATGCAATTCGTTTTCAAATGACAAATTTTAAAATGAAAACCTTTTATCTTTGATTTTTATTTATAAATATATAAAAATTAATTGAATTTTGTTTATAAATTATATCAATATCTACTTTTGAAATCTCCTTCAATTTAGTTTTAAAAAGTCCATATAAAAGGGGTGATGAAAGAAAAGTGTGCCTTTTTCTGACGCTGTTACATAAATTTAGTATTTTGTAGTATTTACACTATTTACGCGTTATTTTTTTAACATATTCATTTTGAAATCACAGTTTTCGAAAACTTTTTTAAGTACTATTCACATGAGAGCGAATTGCGAACCACGAACTGGCGAATATTCGTAGATTCTGACATTTCATTCACATGAAAACTTTTTTTAGTCGCAGGTACCTACCCGCGAATCATAATGTATTGTTGAAGGTTAAGTTCGAGCGAATTTTTCATTCGCAGGTTTGTGGATCGCGACTGTTTTATGTGGATTGTGAATAAAGTGTGACAGTTCGCGGCAAGAATTTTCAATTCGCGGGAGAATTGCTGTAATTGTAAATTTCGTTATTTTAATCAATCAAGTCTCGGTTTTTTTTTAGATTAGGTGTTATATTAATTGAATATAAAGCTTTTCTGGTAAAACAAATAGCAATATTCAATTCATAAATACAGATAAATTGATTTGTTCGCAGTTCGCCTATTCGCAGTTCGCGTTCATGTGAATGGTCCTTAATTGAAGTGTAAAAAAAATCGCTTGTTCGTAGTTCGTTCGCCATTGGCTCTCATGCGAATAGTCCAAAAATGTGAATTTTCCAAATAATAAAAAGGAACAAAGGAACAACAAATTGTATTAGTGTCCTCGAAAAAGGTACCAAATTGTTGCACAACGGTCACGCTGTTGTCATTTCTTCTCATCCGACATCCTTCTCGCTACCTAAAAAGCAAAGATAATGGAATACAGAGATATATATCTTTCCAGTGGAAGGGCGGCTGCCTACAAGCTGTTTTCCAGAAAAATTCATGAAGTCACACACACCTGCTCATTTCTATTATAGTATATGTGAGTTCATGAATTGGACTTTGATGCAAGAATTAGGTATTCTCTATTGTGTATTTCACTATTTTTTTCATTTTAATCCACACCTCCACAAAAACCAAACAAATTCAAAACAAAACACAAAATAATTAAACACCGCGATACTCATAAAAGCAAGATGATTCGCGGTCGTCCATTAGCAGCATGCTTTTTTGTTGGTCACACGTATTCACAGACGGGGGTTGAAATAACAAAAACAACAATGTAAACAAATGGGTTTTGGGGGGATAGACGTACGAAAGATAACCATCTCTTTTACTCAGTAATCTCTGCTGAAAAGGTCGCGTGTGGGAAAGCTCGCCTGGAATTTTCAGGAACAAAGCGATATAAGAACAGGAAAAATTGGAAGTTGTCAGTTCGCGACATCACTCACACATTTATAGAATCCGCCTATACGTGAACCCTTTCCGACACCGCCATTGCGGCAAAAACCGCACAAAATCAAGGCACTGATACAATTTGTTGCTACTGTATCCCTTTTTTTAGTTTGAAAAGGAACTTTGCAATTTTTAGAAACACTGTGATTTTCAAATGAATTTTAGTAAAATATAACGCTGCTGTTTATCAGAACACGATTATAGTGTTACGAGAGCCAACAATTGTTAAATATTGTGCGAAAATTCTTAAATTTCAGAGAATCTTTACAAATGAAACTTTTTTCTTACACCGCTCTTTTTTTTTTTTGCTACTTTTCAGAATTTTGCAACAATCTCCCGGATTGTTAGAGAAAGGTTATAAATTTTAGTTTTAGTTTTACAATACAATATAGACTGTAAATACTCGTAGATCATTCCCACACAACTTTTCTTTTATAAATTGAACCAAATCACTTTACCATTAGATGTCGTTAAGATTGTTCCGCTTGTGAGCTAGACACTACTTCTATGAAACGTTAGATGCACGTTTTCAAATAAATTTTGATATGAAAACCTTTTAGCTTTGATTTTTATTTATAAATATATAAAATTTAATTGAATATTATTCATAAATTATACATATCAACTCATTTTTAAATCTACATACTTTTAAGATCGCGTTCAATTTAGTTTTAAAAAGTCCCTAAAAAAGGGGCGATGAAAGAAAAATGTGCCTTTTTCTGATGCTACTACGTAAATTTAGTATTTTCTCCCAATATTTAGTAAGTACTAGCCGGCTTTACGCTATGATGAGAAACCGCGTTATATTTTAAACGTATTCATTTTGAAATCACAGTTTTTGAAAAAAATTTTAAAGTACTATTCACATGAGCGCGAGTTGCGAACAAATGAATTTAAATGTATTAATGAATTGAAAATTGATTTTTATACTAGCTCAATTTACAATTATTACAGCAATTATAAATTCTTGCAGCGAACTGTCCCACTTTATTCACAATCCACATAAAAAATTCGCGGATCCACAAACCCACGAATGAAAAAATTCTATCGAAGTTAACGTTGAACAATAATGATCGAAGTGATTGAAGTGTCAAAAATATTCGCTTGTTCGCTGTTCGTTCGCAATTGGCTCTCATGTGCATAGTCCTTAAATGTGAATTTTCCAACTAATAAAAAGGAACAAAGGAATAGCAAATTGTATTAGTGTCCTCGAAAAAGGTACCAAATTGTCGCACAACGGTCACGCTGTTCTCATCCGACATCCTTCTCGCTACAGAAAAAGGTTGCGTGTGGGAAAGCTCGCCTGGAATATTCAGGAACAAAGCGATATAAGAACAGGAAATATTGGAAGTTGTCAGTTCGCGACATCACTCACACATTTGTAGAATCCGCCCATACGTGAACCCTTTCCGACACCGCCATTGCGGAAAAAAACCGCACAAAATCAAGGCACAGATTTCATTATCCATTGGCCACAAAAAGGCTTCTTCGGATTCGCTCTCTGATATGAGATTTCGTGTGATTTTGTTGATATTCGTGCGCATAGGCGGATCCAGGGGGGGGGGGGGGCACAGGGGCACGGGCCCCCCCCAGAGCACTGCATTATTACTGCTTGCTCATTCCATAATCAAAACAGGCTAAGTGTGCCTATGTGCGAAAATAAAAATCACTTTTCCATGGAAATCAAGACGAAAAATTACCCAAATCTGTATGCATTATGCTACCTAGAAACACATGTGAATCTTGGGGCACAAGCGTGAAAGTGTATATACCTTTTCTAGATTATTTATTAAATGAAATGTCGTCTAGGTTTCCTAGAGCTCAGCTGCAAAAGTTACTATCTCAGTTTTGCCAGGCGGTGAAGTATATAAAGAGGATCTACCTTGTATTTTAGTTTTGAAGGGAGAGTAACAAATTTGGTAACAGATGAAAGAAAATATTCCTAAGACACCAGCAGAAGCTTATAAAAAAGCAACGGCTCTGCCAAACATAAGAACCCTTTGTCAATCATTGTGCACATTTCCTATGACAACCAGCACTGCCGAAAGATTTTTCTCCACCTTACGCCGGTTAAAGACATATCCTCGCAGCAATATGAGAGTAGATCGCCTGAATGGACTAGCCTTAACACCGCGTCTCCACGAGACATAATTTCAGTCACGACTTCAGTCACGACAACATAAAGTAACTTGGCCCTTTAAGGATATGTTTTCCGTCTATCCCAGTGTACGAGCAAAGTCCCAGAATTTGTTAAAATTCTTGGCAATTTAGAACCAATCGCTTTCTATGACGGCATCTATAATTTAAAATTGTTATTTCCATACCTAAATATCCTATGCATTGTCCCATAAAACATCTTTTAACAAATGCGCTCTAAATCGTGTAGCTCTCTCTTCTGAAGAAATGGATATACCCACAATCTGTGCTTTCTTGTTTGGTCGATTAATGCTTTCAAAGCAAGAGCCACCTTCACTTTTTTCTTCGTTGATGGTATCTTGTGAAATGAAATGTCGTAACACAATTTGCCCAACCAAAGCAATGCAAATATGGCGGACAAGACTTCTGACTTAAAAGTCTGACATAATTCAGACTTGTAGAGACGCGGTGTAATGCATATCCATCAAGACATTGCTTCATAGATGAACCCTGAAGAAGTTCTGGATATCTTCATCAGAAAACATTAAAAAAACTGTCATTATTAACCATATAATTTTTCATTATTAAACCATTATAAAAATTGTTTTTTATTCTTTGTTATTTTTGTATGCCATTGATAAAGAATTAATTCCAAAGACAAATTCAAATGCAATACTATGGGGTACACTCATCACCTATCTGGCCTTTGTGCCCCTCCCAGAAATAAATCCTGGATCCGCCCTTGTCGTGCGATTTGAATATGTGTAGACTCCAACACACTGTTTGAATGTTTGAATTTTATATTAAAACATTTTATATTAAAACATTAGAATTTCCCAAATGGATTTCTAAACGTCTGTTCATAAATAATAAACTAATAGAAAATAATTCAGATTCGCAAAAATGCTAATCTTACCAATAGAGTACAAAGTGATCTAATCTAATCTATATCAAAAAGAGTGCTCAGTGAGTTCTCAATCGAATGTCACATTATATTAAACTGTATTTACACCATCCAACACGCGAAAGTTCGCATGAAACGGGACAGAGAAATTATTTTATCAGCAGTCAATACAATTAAAGGCGTAGGAATGAGATCACAAATCAGACGCCTAAAGTGTCATGAATGTTCTACCAATAATTATAGATACGTAAAACGGAAATAGACACAGGTTCCGCTCACCAACATTTCTGCAATTGCTTGAAAACATTTCTATTTCTGATTTGAAACACGTGAAATGAGAGTGGTATCTAATTAGGGTAATTAGTTTCAGTAAATTAAACCAACAATTCATCAATCGTTTACACGAAAAAAATAAATAATTGTCCGTTCATCATTTGTTTTATAGGAATGTGGAATTTCTTTAGTCATTGCTAGAAAAGCTTTCCTATAATTCCAATCACGTAAACAAGATGGCCGACCTAAACACGTGTCACGTTTTCTTTGCGTGCCAGGTAATGCTGTCCCTTTCGGTCACACGTGTTTTTTTTTGAGTTTCGATCTCAGCAAAGCAAAATAAAGAAGGATTTTCAGCACGGCTAATATAGTATTTAGCATGTAGTTAGCATCCCTTTACTCTTCCGTGATAGGAATGTGTGACCGTGTAAATGCAGCATGAAGAACGTTCCCTTGGCACAAAAAATACTCTTCTGGTGATTCTGAGGAGAGAATACCGCTTCTGGATTTGAAGTCAGAATCCACTCAAGAAGCACTCACACCAGTGTAGTTTGTGTATTTTATACAAGTCAACTGACAGCTGCCGTAGATTATTTTATGCCATTTCACCAATACTCTTGTGGATTCAATCAGAAGCAGCAGCTTTCTTGTTCCATTGGACTACAGGGGGTCAATTCCCGTTCCGTGATACTGTGAAATGAAAAGAGTTTTCACAAGTTCACGCTGAACTCGATTCTCGATCTATGAAAAAATGAAAACAAATGTCAGAATTTTTTCATATGATAAGTTTTTTATCACAGCCATTTCATTTGTGAAGAAGTGTGAAAACGTGATGGATACACAAAAATTAACGGGGACAAAGAGCTTCAAAGATAGTTGACAGCATTTATCATTTAGTGCATTTTAGTACACATTTAGACTACTTTTTATGATGATAAGTTCGAGAATCGCATTAGGTGTAATCGTGAAGTGATAAAATGATAAACTGCTGTGAAAACTGAAATGATAAATTATTTATCATTTCACAGTATCACGGAACGGGAATTGACCCCCAGAATGAGTGGATCCCCGAGTGAAACCAATGGAAAACGACATTAAAGATTTGAAATGTTCAAAGTCAGCTGGGGCACGATACCCATTATTAGAGGGCACGATACCACTAAATTACACCAACTACGCTAGACTTGACACTTCGAGACTCATAATAGTTGTTGTAATTGCGTGCCGAAAATCCTTTGCTGAAATCGAAGTTCAAAAAAACACGCCTATTATTTTGCATGGAGCTTACTTGGTGTATTTCATGATTTGGCACATTTTATATTTTAGAGACTGATTGTAAATGTGTAACTTTTTAAAGCAAAACAATTTTTATTAAATTGTAGCTCCATTTTGCCATGTTTGATGAGTTTTTGACAAATGTATATGCTGCTTAATTGGGGTTTATGCTTGCATACATTTCATTTTAGTGCTATTGTGATTAGGTTTCTATTTCATATATCAACACCTGGCAATACCCCTTACCTCATCCAAACAAAAATGTTAGCCCACTCCCCCGCAAAGTCAAGAGAAGAAATCGAAACTATCGAACGAAACGAAACGCGAAAAAGTTTTGTGCTGTCAAGTGATTTATTATTCTTTTTATACAAATATACAAGTAAAAAGCCAATTTGAACTTAGAATAATCCAGTATTGTACAAAACAAATAAATCTTTAATTTAAAATCACCTCTACACAATCGAAATATGTGCAAGTGTTCTAAAAACGAATTGCCAAACGAGCTCCTCTAAAAAAAAAAGCCCTAACCAAAAGTAGAATTTCGAGCAAATCACCAAATTTGACAATTTATCCGTTTTCGTCGAATTGTGTGTGGGCTATGAAACCTAATCTCTTGCTTTTAATAGTAACTTTGTAAAATCCCAATCAAACATCTCAATTAGGTATATCATTGTGGAAATTTTTGAAGCATAAAAAGCGAATTTTTCACAGAAATGTCACGTCGCAGACCTAACCTTAAATTTTCGTTCCAACCCGAACCAGAGGTTCCAGTGTAGGTTTTTGCTTTTCTTGGAACACGACTTGCAAGGATAATAATTTGATTTTCTAAATTACAGAACACCACCTAGAAATCTTGATACACGAACCACCATAACCATAGGTGAGAAAACTTTCGAAGTCGATGCCGATGGTTTGGAAAAAATATGTGATCTTGGCCGCGGTGCTTATGGAATTGTGGAAAAGATGAGACACATTCAGACCGGGACTGTGATGGCCGTGAAACGTATAACTGCCACAGTAAATATGAAGGAACAAGTAAGTAAAATAATCTGGGCGTAATGATTAAAAACTCTGAGTGTAACGGAACTCTATTGCTACAATAATAGAAAAGACTTCTTATGGACTTGGACATATCGATGCGTTCTAGTGACTGTGTGCATACGGTGCATTTTTATGGAGCTCTGTTTCGTGAAGGTGACGTGTGGATTTGCATGGAAGTAATGGACGCCAGTTTGGATAAGTTTTATCCTAAAGTTTTCAAAAATAATCTAAAGATGGAGGAGGACATTTTAGGAAAGGTAAACGCACAATTACTCCCAAATGATGCATTTAGTTTTAAAATTACTTAATTTTGCTTCCAGATTGCCATGTCAGTTGTTAATGCACTTCATTATTTGCATGCTCAGTTAAAGGTTATTCACCGAGATGTTAAACCATCCAATATACTAGTAAATCGAAGGGGAGAGGTCAAAATGTGTGACTTTGGGATTTCGGGTAAGGTTTAAAAAATTTTAATAGTTCCGAGGTATTATACCCAATTGTCAAGAAATGGATTGATGGTAATTGAATTTAGCAATTCGAGCTTGTCTCCCTAAACTGTCTTAATTAGAAATAGTGATGCTATTGCTACTTAGGCGTGCTGATTACCTCAAAATGTCAATTTCAATTCAACCACATCATTTGAATGCCCATTCCCACTTTTATACTCTTATCCCTGAATGACTACGATGTAACAAACAATTCTTTACGGAAGTGCATTTAATAAACGTTTCCTCTATATTTCTAGGATACCTCGTTGATTCTGTTGCCAAAACTGTAGATGCCGGTTGTAAACCATATATGGCACCCGAACGAATCGATCCAACTGGCAATCCACAACAATATGATATCAGATCTGATGTCTGGTCATTAGGAATAAGCATGATTGAAATGGCGACTGGCAAGTTCCCCTACAACACATGGACGACACCTTTCGAACAACTTAAACAGGTAAAACAGCTCTTTCTCCCTTAAGCGTAGTATGCAGATGATCCGAAACGAAATTTTCCGGTGGTCTCCAAAAGGACAACGAAACGTCTGCGAAATGGCAGCGGAAAATAATTTGTGGAGGGTTCCATCAGCTGCTACACAAGTAGCAGTGTTACCATCACTGTCAATTAATCTCCGATTTGGATACTCGAACTTTTCGCTGGCTCCTTAAAATTTTCATTTGGTAATTGTCCTAATTTAGATATTTACTTTAAAGTTTCGTAATTTTTTGGCTAAAAATGCATAGGTACTTCAGTAACAAACGTATTCTTTTCGCATGACGAACCCGTAAACATATTTTTTTGCTTTTTTTGACCACTTAAACTTGATGGCTGAACTCATTCTTGGTCTTCAAATGTTGCTTATGAATTATAAAGTAAGTTTATCAAGAAAATATCGGAAAATTACCTTTAAATTTTCTAGAAAAAGATTTTAGAAATTTTTCCGTATGAACAATTTTTTCCGATCAACTTCTTAGTTAATTCCACAAAAAACATAAACAAATCATTCCACTGAAATATTTAATTTCTTTACTGTTTCATCCGTCTGAATTTGTGCTATGAACGCCTATTTTTCATTTATCGTCGTCCTTAAACAATTTAATAAGTCTGCCAATGAGTTTACGTATTTTTGGAGCCAACATTTTCCAACTTGCCTCAACACTGGCAACACTGGAGTACAAATGTCAAATTTTCGCAAGCAAATAATGTCCTGGGGGTCGATTCTGGTTCTATGAAAAAGTGAAACGAAAATATATTCACCCTTTCACCGCATTTTCGATTCTCGTTCCATGAAAATGTGAAACCAAACGTCAAAATTTTTCATATGAATAAATTCTTTTCACGGGCCAAATTGCCAGTGAAAGTTTTTAGTGGAGTTTGTAAATTGAGAGCCCAATTTCATACAACACAGTGTGCGATATTGAATTCACCACAGCTTTTTTCACTTATTGAACCAGAATCGCATTTTAGTACAAAGTGAATCGAAAAAATGAAAGCAATACGTGAAAGCGAATGTGAAAACGATTTATTCGATTCACTCTTTCACAGAACCAGAATTGACCCCCTGGGGGTCGATTCTGGTTCTATGAAAAAGTGAAACGAAAATATATTCACCCTTTCACCGCATTTTCGATTCTCGTTCCATGAAAATGTGAAACCAAACGTCAAAATTTTTCATATGAATAAATTCTTTTCACGGGCCAAATTGCCAGTGAAAGTTTTTAGTGGAGTTTGTAAATTGAGAGCCCAATTTCATACAACACAGTGTGCGATATTGAATTCACCACAGCTTTTTTCACTTATTGAACCAGAATCGCATTTTAGTACAAAGTGAATCGAAAAAATGAAAGCAATACGTGAAAGCGAATGTGAAAACGATTTATTCGATTCACTCTTTCACAGAACCAGAATTGACCCCCTGGACAATAAACGTGTGCGAAAAGAGAGTGGTGAATTGTACCAAGCAATCTACTACAACTAACCACTTTTCCGCCATCATTTCGCAGCATCTGCGTACCAGCTGCGTACTGCAAAACGAAAAGGAGAGCGAAATTTTTCGTTCATGATTTCGTTGTGTCACTTTTGTATGGGATTTTCCGTTTCGGGTCATCTGCGTACTGAGCTTTAATGTGTGTATTTGAAATCATATGCAATTGATTTACAGGTGGTAACCGATGATCCACCACGATTGAAGCCAAACGAATTCACGCCCGAGTTCGAAGAGTTCATCACAAGCTGCCTACAGAAATCGTTCACCGATCGTCCAAACTACGACCAGTTGCTAAAAAGTGCATTCATAGTTGACCACATTGGTCGAAATACTGACATCTCGAACTTTGTTGGCAAAATCTTAGATCTTCCAGAATAATCGGTACAAGGCCGATGAAGCAAACCAATCGGAAAAGTAACTCTTTTTGCCTGCCGCAGCAATGCGTAAAAAATCAACACAATTATAGTTGAATATTTCTAGTTGATGCGCTTAAAACGTAAAACTAATTAAAAACACATTTATTTATTAATTCAACTTATATCATAATAAACAAACAAAAAATAAAACACACACGTACATGTACTAAAAGTTATAAACAAAACAAAAAACAAATGTTATCTGTGTAAATGGGGACCGCTGAAATATCCCGAAATGTAATCTTAAGTCAATTATTATTGTTATGTGTGAGAAACTTTCTGAGAAATTTTTTTAAAACAAAGAGAGAAACATTAAGAGAAGGATAGAGGGAGCGAGTTAAAACGGAAAAAGGAATTAAGCTGAAATAATTTAAAACAATGTAAAACGAACGCCGAAATTGTTAGCACTACCCGCTACAAGATTAACCATTATGATCGTAAAAAAAATATATTTTTAATAAGCAATTGAAACATGCTTTTTTCTTACTCAGTATTAGATTTAGGTTGAGTGGGGTTGTGAGATTATGATTGGTATTACTAAAGTATAAGGTGTCGATAAGAAATGTCAATCAAATGTGATGGCGAGCTCGAAGTCCACAATATTCACAATGCGGAGAATGTTGAGCTCCTAAAAAACAAGTAGCTGCTCAGCAATATGTCTTAGTCGTCTTACGAGCAACTATAAGGACGCGGTTTGATGCTCATAGCAGATAAATATCTTCCCAGTTCAGCTTTAGAGCTCGATTTGCCCGATCCTCAAGAAAGGAGACCCTCTGAATTGCGCCAACTACAGAGGTATTAGTCTTCTTAATATCGCCTACAAGATCTTATCTGCCGTGTTGTGTGAACGCCTGAAACCTTTCGTCAACAACCTGATTGGTCCTTATCAGTGTGGCTTCAGGCCAGGCAAGTCTACCGTCGACCAAATATTCACACTGCGGCAGATCTTGGAGAAAACCCAGGAAGTCCAAATCGATACCCACCACCTTTTCATCGATTTTAAGGCCGCCTATGACAGCATTTATAGAGACGAGCTATACAGAGCAATGTCTAGTTTTGGCATCCCTGCCAAACTCGTCCGTTTGTGCAGGATGACAATGGAGAATGCACGCTGCTCCATCAAGGTTGGTAAAGAACTCACCGAAACCTTCGATGTCAAAAAAGGATTTAGACAAGGCGATGCGCTGTCATGTGACTTCTTCAACATCATTCTTGAAAGAATAGTGCAAAACTCAAACGCCAACACCAGAGGCACTATCTTCCAAAAGTCCGTCCACCTACTCGCCTATGCCGACGACATCGACATAATCGGCAGAACGCAGCGTGATGTCACCGGCGCGTTCGTGAGTATTGAGACGGAAGCGGCGAAAATGGGTTTGGCGGTCAATGAGGGCAAGACAAAGTATATGCTGTCATCAAGAAAGGACACCCAACACCGACGTCTTGGTCAGAATATCTCAATAGACAGATATAACTTTGAGGTGGTAAAGGACTTTGTCTACCTAGGCTCCGCTATGAACTCAGACAATGACACCAGCGCTGAGATTAAACGAAGAATAACTCTTGCCAATCGCTGTTTCTTTGGGCTAAGAAAGCAATTGAGTAGCAAAGCCCTCTCTCGAACAACTAAAGTGACCCTCTATAAGACCTTAATCATCCCAGTCCTTCTTTATGGTGCAGAGGCATGGACTCTATCAAAAGCGGATGAGGTTACTCTTGGTTGCTTCGAGAGGAAAATTCTTCGAGTAATTTTCGGTCCCGTCTGCATTGACGGTGAATGGAGGAGGAGATACAACGACGAACTGTACGGGCTGTACAGCGACATCGACCTAGCCAGAAGAGTGAAGGTCCAACGACTGCGGTGGCTGGGTCATGTAGAGCGAATGGACGTGAATGCTCCAGCCCGGAAGATCTTCGAATCCACACCCGAGGGACGGCGCAGTAGAAGAAGACCGCGACTCAGGTGGCGCACGCAAGTGGAAAGGGACCTTAACCAACTTAGCGTGCGAAACTGGAGACAGCTGGCCAAAGATCGTGCTGGCTGGAGACGCTTGTTGGTTGAGGCCCAGGTCCACCCCGGACTGTAGCGCCACCTTAAGTAAGTAAGTTCAGCTTTAGAGCAGGGAAACATGGGTTCTATCAGAGGCGCACTTTTATATAAACAGTCCATTTCTTTATAACAATAAAAAATGTTGAATTGGACAGCACAAAACAATGGTCGAATCGCGCCCGTGAATGAACAATAAGCAGTGATGTAACATTTGGCAGGTACCTATGTTAAATCGACCAAATTCCGTGAAAGTATAGCTCGTTCAACGATAACTCGATTCTACTTCAGATCTCCAGATTAAATTGGAATTTCTAGCCCAAAACTTTAGGAAACTGAACAGTCCGACCTTTTGGCTAGAAGCGGAAAGAAAATATAGTACGGAATTTTTAAATTGCCCGCTTATGAGATTAAGCTGGAATGGCCATTAAGTTTTTTTATCTAATTGTAATATCTAACTAATCTCGACGTTACGCCAACGTCAAATAAACCAGACGAGCCGGTAAATAAAATCGTCTTCCGTGGAAACCGAACCGAATACGGAACAAAAGAGACACATATTTCGTTGGGATACTGTGCTTTTATATATGAAACGACAGAAAACTTTATACCTACCTGCGTAAGTTTAGGTTAGGTTAGGTAAGTGGGCTCTCAGATGCTAGGTACCTGTGAAGATATTTACGTAAAAATTCATTTCGTTTCAGGTATACTTTTACAAAAAGAGTTTCCTCACCACGTACTTGTTACAGCTTATTTTCAATTTGGTAATAATTTCAATTTTTAAGTTTGTATTTCGGGTTGCGCTTAACGCGAGCATTCGACACACAATAGAGGTTGATCTGTATCGGACGCCAAAAAAGTTAAATGACCTTTAGTTCTGTATTGTATGGTCTTTGTTTTACGAGTTAGCAACACTAGACACTAGACAGTCATAGGTAAGTAATTAATAGAAAAGCTTTAAATAAGTGCTTAAAAATTTATTTCTCCACAACAATAATTGAAATTTAATATTCAAATAACCATTTCCAACCAATACTTTCAGTGCATTCAACAACAAAATACTCACTCGCTTCCTAGTCATGCAATAGAGAACCTGTAATCGCATTAATTGACTTTGTTCCCCCAATACCATTTACTTATCGCCTTTAAAATTTATGTCAAACACATAGATGCCTAGTTCCTTTTCACAGCGCTCGATTTGCCTTATATAATCCGAAATTTCCTTTATAGCGTCCACCTGCTCCTGCAGATACTGCGATTCTAGAAAGTCACATAAATTTGGATCGTTCCTTTCCGTAGCTACAGCGTGCACTTGCAGAAGACTCTAAATGCCCAAAGGATATTGATTAATTCGAAAGTCATTAACCCCAAAATTTACCTCGTTAACTGCCTTCTCCAAGTCCAATACAAACATCATTGATTTCATAACAGATTCGAAGGCAAATTTCGGCTTTACGATATCCTTCAGAACAATGGTGCCTCCACGTTTATTCAAATAGGTCATCAGTTTCTCGGCGTGCAGTTTCTCTTCGTCGCAGCACTTCTTGCACCATTTACTTAGTCCCGGTAGAGCCATATCTGCTCGGTCAAAGTGCCATCCCTACCACAAACAGTTGGCTCTATATTCCTCTCGGATATTACTAGAACATTTGCCTTACCATTGCCATATATTCGTAGGATGCGTTAAGTTCCATATTTATTTGACGATTTATTTCTTTTTCACATTCTGCTGAGAAGTTTTGTCGCACCAAGCAGCTCATTTGACGAAGGCTGCGAAGACTTGGTAGATATCTCATTTTTACTATTAGGATTTTATTAAATTTGTTTTTAAGGATTTGAGAAGCAGATATTTGCTACTTCGGGAAAACACTGACAGGAAAGCAGGAGGCGATTGACAGTGAATAATGAATGTATGTATTGAGTGCGCATACACCAGAAAATCCACATTGAAACGTTTGATTTTCTTTTTGAATTTAAATGAAAGAGTCTGTTACATTCTCATGCTACGAGGTTATGTGGGAGTTCCACTTCCAGATTTCATTTGCCGAGGAGCTTTTCTGAGAATGGGTAGGAAGATAGGAAGAATCGATGACACAGGAAGATGTTGAACAAACGAAATGTTCTTTTTTTTTTAGAAAAGTAATATTTCAGCGGGATATATTTGAAGAGCACCTTCGTTGAATAAGAACCTGATATAGGACAAGTAGGACAAGAGACACGAAGTGACTAAATGTAAAAAATGTACTGTACTAGAGGTGGTTGTGAAAGACCGACGCCTTTTTCCTTTTATCCAAGGAATGCAACGAATTATTTGTTGCCCCCGCGACTATATAGGTAGTTTTGGTGGCGCTTAAAGTCCGGGGTGCTGATGACGTAGTGTTGTTGGCAACATGTAAATTCCTTCCAACACTCTCAAAACCCTCGACATCTGGACCCGAAATTGTGGCCTAACTTTAAATAAATGGTTCTTTTTACAAATAAAAGGAAAATACCACATAGTTTGTCACACCTTCTGTTGGCGGTATACCCCTCAAAATATCTGACAAGGGAAAATACTTGGAACTTATACTGGACAAAAAACAAAATTGGAAATTGAACACATACGAGAGAATCAAAAAAACCCACAGTAGCCTTCTACTCCTGCAGCAGAATTTTTGGAAAAACCTGGGGACCATCCCCCAAAATAAAACTGCGGATGTACAACTAACCCTTATCCTGTCCTCGTATGGTGTTACAAAAGTACAAAAACTAGCGTGCATCGGCACCACCAGTGCGATGAGGACAACTCCAACCGCAGGTCTTGAGGCTATATCCTCAATCTGCTTCCGCTAGACATCTTTGTACAATCATCAGTAAACTGGAAACTGAACGAAACGGGTCATTCGTCGATCCTACGAAAATATTTTGGCTATGTGCCAAACAAGGACTACATAACTTTGTACTTAGGTAGAGTTCACAAGACCTTTCTCGAACGCCTACAACAGCAGGAAGGAATGGAGAGACGGACTCATACCTCCACGCAATCCATAGCCTTACGGACGAATCTAAAATGGAAGCCGGGGTTGGGTCAGGCGTCTTCTCTGAGTCGCTGGGTATATCAAAATTTGTACGCCTTCCCGACCACAGCAGTGTCTTCCAAGTAGAGGTCCTGACAGTGACAACAGCAGCCCGTAAGTCTGCGGTAAAGGCACCACCACCTGAAGGTATTACCTTCGACAGCGAGGCACCTATATAAAAGCCTTAACTGCAATAGAAATAAAATCATATAGCTGGTGAAATGCCGTCTCGAAAAGCTCAGGGTTCTTTGCACTCACCATAAAGGTATTGCTCTGCTTGGTTCCGGGACATTAAGGCATTCCAGGAAATGAGAAAGCGGACGAAAACTTTCGGCAGTTGTATCAGAACAAGCTGATCCCTCTGTGAACATCCCGCCTTGCTCGCACTCAAGCTTAAAGCAGGGCCGCAAGAAAGGCGAACACTAGATGGACTATAGGTACACTAGAAACTTGTCATACCACAAGAATGCTATGGCCAATCTTCAATGAAGCCAGAACCGAAAGTCTCATACGAAAGGTTCGAAAATCTCTTTCCAACCTCGTAGGAATCATAGCCGGGCACAACACTCTGCTGTATCACATGAAGAAATTACGTTTAACGACACAACCCATTTCCTATGTCACTGCCCAGGTCTCCAACACAATAGGTACAGATTCCTAGGGAGACACTTCTTCCACGACCTAGACGAACTTTCCAGCACAACTACAATCTTTATCAAATCCACAGGATGGTTTGTATGAAACGGCACAATGAGTACTTAATCACAGGTATTTATAGACAGGATTATTATGGGTAAGGGACAACCTTTCCCCCCAATGGGCATCACAATGGGTTAATATTGACCTGAGTGTGGCACGGAGTACTTCACGCTTATCCGATTACCAAACCTTACCTAAAGTCCGGGGTACATCTCGGGCTCAGGACAGCTAGCTGTCTCCGGTTCCGAGCACCAAGTTGGTGCATGTCGCTCTCCAATTGCGCCCCCCCTCACAAGTTCTTCCTCTGCTACGTTGTACCCCACTTGTCGGGTTAGTGCTTCGTATCGCATACGCTCCACGTGCCCCCAACTGGTCAGCTTTTTTACCAGGTCAGCATCGCTGTATAGCCCATAATGTTCGTCGTTGAATTTTCTCCTCCACATTCCTACGATATATAAACTGGCCCGAATATCGCCCTTACAATTTTTCTCTTAAAACATCGCTGGTAAAGATGCTTTCCCGAAGAAATAGGTTCCAAGTTGTATCTGTCCATCGTAACGCTTTGGTTGAGCCTTCATTTGTAGGCAGACCAATCATCGCACCCTCCAATGATGCAGGCTTGTGACTTTTGTACAATTTCCTAAAGAAATTCCATGATATTGCGTCGCTTTGCCTCAATCATCGATATTCGACATCAAAGAGATCAGTGATGTTATAGCCGATCAGGGAGATTTCACCATCATCATCCTACACATGCCTCTGGCTTTGTATAGCTTATCACTATGTACGCTATTGTACGCTATCATAGGCGATCTTCCGAGTATATGCGGCAGTAGTTCGAGTAGTTCGTGTATAGATTAAAACGTCTCCTTTCTTGTTAATGCTATGCCAATAACGGTAATGACTTCCGAAAAGAAGTTCAGGTCAGAGGTTTGACTAACCTAATATAGAATAAGTTGAAACCATCAATTCAAAAACCAATCTGGAAAATTACAACGTGAATTGTGTCGTCCCGATTTATACCTATCCACATACCTTCAATTGATTTGCGACATCCAATTGTCTGCATTAATATTGTCCGTTGTAATAAAATACCCTAATAGTTTTGTGATTCAACAAATTACCAATAGACCATACTCACATCGCCTGTGTCTGCGTGTAGCACAATTAGTTACTTCATTATTTTCATTGATTGCTTTCATTGGTGTCAAAATCACACCCCACTCTTCTAAAAAAAAATATATTCATCCGAAATTTGTACTAATGAATTGAATGATGGAATCGCTAGATATCGACAATATTGCCACGAAATGGGAAATCAAAAAGCAATCCATTATGGTCAGCGCATAATATGTCTTTGGTGACAAAGCCGTATTGCGAAGGATATTACTGAAGATTAAGCTACATTTTGCATCAGGCTTGTCTACACACTGCGGCAGATTTCTATTGTTTAGTAATGAGATTAATTACATAAATTAAGATACGTATTGGCGTTGGTGTGATAAATGAGTTCTGTGGGATATTTTGCGATTACAGGACATTCATGAATCATGACTCATGAGTTAGGTACAATTGAAGATGTAATAAAATGCAGCGAATATCGATTTGAAAATCTATTAAACAATAAGAAATATCTGCTTTGCATGAATCTCCATTTGACTTGAATGTCAAATATCACTTGAGAATAAAACACTTTTCCACACATCCTATACCCTCTGTCGCTCTTCACGTGTTTGCTGCAATAATCTCTCCATCATCTCAACAGCCTATCTGCATATATGAGCCATCGATACACCTTTGCCTTCCGTACAAAGAACAATTGAAACACAAATGGTTCTTAAAATGCTCTTCAGTGCCAACAAAGCAATAATCTCTTAAGTGCAACCCATTTAACTTTCTGTACAACAGTCTGCTCTATGGCAAAGCCAGCCAGGAACGCAAAGTGTAGTCAGACGCGACAGTCACCTACTACGGGTTATACCTACATTTCCTTCGTTACAAAGGGGATATGGACCATTTAGGATAAAAAAGAGTCCTGTCGAAGGGAATGCGCTTTATTTTGCTTGCACAAAGGATTTCTGTATGAAATTGTTTCGCTTTTGCCTGAATAATTGGGAAAGTTTTGTCCTCTTGTTTAACGAGTGCAAGTACAACTCCGTTTTTAGTCTTCCCTATGTTTTGCCATTCGATTGGATAGAATTTCCTTCAGAAAAACAATTGAAAACCGTGTCTGCATACAAAGTGGTGCAGATAGACAACCAACGGTAGTTCTCGTAATACTAATTCAAAATAGTTTCAGTTGATAATGAAATGCGACAACATTTTATTTTGGGATGTAAACTTTTGGCTTCGTTACTGTTTAAATTTTACTTCGAGATATCAATTTAGTTACGCATTTTGGTAGATTTTTCGGGCTTCAATTCAATTATTGTGTATCTAAAATATCGAGGGGTAGGAATTAAGAACTATTTACATGATTTGGTTGATGAACGCTTGGCTCCTGACTGGTATTGGAATCGAAAAGCCAATAATTTACAAATGACAGTTTCGAGAAGCAATGACAAACGAAAGGACTATTTATTGTTATTATTTTATTTATTTGCAGGCTTGCAATTTAGAAGAAATATCTTATTATTTAATACAAGCTTCGGTCATAAGCTAATCAAATAATTAAAAAAATATGTTTTTTAGTATTAATAAATTTAACACTGCACTTACATAAAAATAATACAAATTTCATAAGTATAGTATAAGTATGTCCATTTACTACATTATATTAATCTTAAAAAAATTTCCGCTTTGGTTAACACAACTGATAAAACAAGGAAAACAAAACAAACAAAACCCAATATAACTAGATTTAATGAAACGATAAATGTGCCGCTAGTTCTTTTTAACACACTCGAGGTCTACAATTCGCCTAATATTATTCCGTAGATAGTCCCATAACCGAGTGACGTTTACTGTCGTTCAGAGGTTAAGCTCGGGAATCGAGATCGTGTAAGTTGTTGCAATCTGCTCGATGAGGACCGTTGCTTTCTTTGTTTCCTTTCCTTTATTTTGTAACTTTTTTTTCTGACTGTAAGGTGTTTCGGAATATTGAAAGTTGTTTTAGGTTTTCACATTTGCACTAAAAATTGTCGAGATTAAGTATCTAAGTTGATATCTTAGAAAAGTTGTAATTCTCGAAAGCCTTCTAGCTCCTAGCTTTGGAATGATTCAACCAAATGGGAATTTTTTTTTATATAAATTTAAATTACCTATATAAAGATTTTAAGATTAGTCACCTTTGTACGTTATCCTGAAGTTGAACAACAAGCGTAAACTATAAATTTTACGCAAAACAAAAAGGTGATATGTTCAATTGAAGCTAGATCGCATATAAATTAAAATTATAAAACTACTATTATAAAACTAAGGCATTGTTTCCTTTGTTTCTGGATGCATTTCACTTATAGCAGCTAAACCGATATTAATGGTTCTTTTTCTATCAGAAAATGAGTGATAACGCTAACTATTTTGTTTTAAATTTGAGAAGTGGAACTCTGGCGAAGAAAGGCGACCAATGGACGATATCGGATGAGATTGTCAAATGAAAGATTGTGTATAGAATTTGCGAAACTCGATATCCTGTCATTATCTTTAAGTCGTATTATCTAGAAGTCGCAATTGGTGTATATTCCACATCCAAATGTCAATATACAATGCAAGCATTGCGAGTGTGAGTGTCTTAGCAAGCATTATTCTAGTTTTTTGTGAGTATAATATTGCGCTGTCCATTACGTACGGAGCACTCCATAAACTTCCTCTACAACTGAATTAATGTGTATGCTTCAAGTAAGATTCCGGTTAAATAGCATTCCTAAGTTCTTTGCAGTCTCAACATGTTCTAGTGCATCACCGTCGACTTCGAGTATGATTGCTGGAAACTATAAAGACTCTAAAGCCTTTTTAGAAATAGTAATACATTTTTACTGAGCTGAATTTAAATAGAGACCATTACTTTGAGCGTAGAATAACAGCTGTCCTAAGTCCTCCTTTATAGTATACATAGACACAATCTTCAATTAGTAGTCCAAGAGAAGAACTTTCATAAATTTGGACATCATCTGCATATATTATTTGAATAGAGGTTTCGAATACAGTTTGAAGAATTTCATTTATGTAAAGGAAAACCTCTAGAGTCCAGAGGTAGGAAGGAAACTGGAAAGAATTCCATTTGTGGCGGAGTTCGAAAAGTTGAACAACATTGACAGCCTTTTAAAAAGATTTTCATATACTCAACCGTGTCAAATGCTTTGGAAAAATATAGCATTATTAAGAATATTATATTTTCTTCAATAACATTTATAAGTGGTTTCGTTTTTTTCTTTTCTAAAACCAGATTGCTCCGGTGATAAGATATTAGTTCTTCGAAAGAAACAACTGATCTGCTGTTGAAAAATGGTAGTATTGAAAAAAGCTTGCAGTCATTACTACTTGAACTTTGCTATTTTCACCTGATCAGAAAAAACACCTGTTGTGAGAATTGTGTTAAAAATGTTTGTTATATAGAACAGTAAAACAGTCAAAATGATGGGTGTTTGCAACCTGTTGGAAATGTAGTTAAAAAAAACTCTCCTTTACACCTGTAGAAGAAGCAAAAAAAGTATTAATTGACCAGTTCACTTTGCAAATCAGAATTTCCACTATTTTGACGGAAATAGATAGTTTCCAAACAGTCGAAATGGTTTTCGGACATCCTACGTAATATATTTAGAATATGTACTAGTGAGCAAGAAAAGAGGAGACAAAACGCTCCACAGACAAAGTCGAACGTCCAATATGAAAGAATATCTGCCAGCTTTAAGCGATTTGATCGCAAAAGTGACTACCACTACAGTCTCTGTAATGGTATACAGATTAATTTTTTTGCTTTAAATGTTTTAAATGATCGTCTATTACTTCTCAAATAAATACATTTGTCTAAATTCAAAAAATAGATGTACACAAGCGAAATTAGATTTCCAAGATTGGCTGGTTAGGAGTACCTTATAACTTTCTGGCAAGCTCTAGCATTTCTTAGTGAATGAATACACGAAAGGCCAAGATGAAGCATATAGGCATACAACTCAGTTTCGTTTATCTGAGCCATTTCAAAATTGCAAACCTCATCCGTCAATGTGAAAAGCACGCAACACGCTAAGAACAATGTAGACCCCTTAAATAAGGCTGTCTTAAGTGCGTTCAGATCATTGGAGTTGTGATTTGGGACAGGTCAACGAGGAAGTTTAGAAGATACCAATTCAGAGAAAGTACGTATAGGTACATATACGACTCCGGAAATGGAAATGATACCAATTCAGAAAAAGTACGTATACGACCCCGTAAATGGAAAATAAATACCAATTCAGAATACATACAATAACTTTTTTTTTGTTATTGCTTCATTAGTTTATGAATCAAGCAAAAAGAGAGCGTATGCCAACAACACGCGGTATTCCCAAGCGGTCCCCCATCTAAGTACTAACCGCGCCCGACGCTGCTTGATTTCGGTGATCGGACGAGAACCGATTTTACTTTTACTTTTAAATTCATTTTTATTAATATTATTCAATAAACTTAAATTCTAGACAAAAACGATTAAATCTAATTTAAAGCTAACATTTATCTTAATTCTAGCTTACTGGCTCTTAGCGAGCGCTCTAAACTTAACAATATCCTTAAAATTATTGCGTTTCGGCCTTAAATCTATCTATATTTACTTTGATTTGTTTTTTATTTTCCAAGAAACTTTCATAAAACTTGGATTCTTTATTATTGGTATTTATTTAAAAACTACTTAAAACTACCTAAGCTACTTAGCCTAAATTAATTATAATCAGGGTGGTGAGCAATCTTAAGGATTGGTCACCAACCTGATTGCATCCATGGGCGCCTGACAGCCGCCGACAAGGGTTCACCCGTGCCGCCGGGACTCGAGCGACGCAATAGCATCGGTCGAGTCTCGGTAGCACATACATGTCGGCTAGCCCAGTCCCTCCCAAGGACCCCCTAATCTATCCTAAACCTACAAACTTAATATCTATCTTAACCGAGAACCGATTTTTTCAGCGTGGTATGGTCGTTGGCGAAAAACTACTTTACAAAATTTTTAGTTAGCTTACACTTACCTACCATATAAAATTGTTTGTCTTCCGAATGAAAGAAACGCAGTGTATATCAAATCTTTGCACTTATGCTGCAAAATATGTCTTTCCTTGGCGGAAAACGAAAAAAGATTAAATAAGTACATATGCAATTGTCGCAAGTTCTGGCGTTTTCGATCAAATCAAATTGGTAAGAAAATTTTATGTGGGAAGTACCATTAATATTGAGGTAACTAACAAAGTTTGAATGAAATCCGGACAGACTGACAGAATTTTGCGACACACTTTTTTGAGTTCCTCTATCATCGTAATGTCAGAATTGATTATCATTGCGAGTTCGAAATTTTGTACGAAAACAATAGCTTTCTCTTACTACGTAATGGAGAAAGTTAAAAAAAGAGAAAAGAAGTAGGTATACCTAGGTATACGGTACGTGGAAAAATAGTACGTATACGACCCCGTAAATGGAAAAGAAATAAAAATTTACAAATTTACAAATTAGCTGATTTAATTTGAACTAAAACCTCAAGTGAGCTGAACTGTTATATCAATTGAATTATGAATGTGTGTTTTAAATGCGAGTTTAATGACGTAAACGTTGAATAGTATATCTTAAGAAGCAAAACTCTTTCCTTTTTTTTACCGATATTCGTCCGGCATGACTATGTGCACAATTTCCCACCAGTAGAAACTCTCGAATCCAGATTTCAAGATTTTTTCACTTTCACTATATGGAGAGAAAAAAACCCATGAAGTATGTAGTGCTTGCTAATGGTTGCACGGAAATAACGGAAGCGAAGGGTATCTCGGCTTTTGCATTCACATTCACATTCACAAACATACGTACCTATATAGTTACAATCTTTCATCATTGTGTCAACACTATGTGATTTCAATTTCGACAGGAATTAACGCCGGTAAAAGTAAATGGACTAAAGGTATACTTGAAACTTGAGACGGTAATCAGAGTGTAGAGAGAGATAGTGTCTCAGTTTATTTGTCGATAAAACTTACCCCTGCTATAAAAATTTTAAATTCATAAGTACCAACTAACACCACTCTTGTGTATAATCATATTTAGAGTCCAGTCAATATTTTTCGAGCTCACAATGACGAAATTTTCCATTCAAAATTCCATATTGTGACCTACAAAATACTTAGTGTGATTGTTAAAACCGATTATTAGTAAGGCCCAATATATTCTTACGGGAATCAACTCCACATGGAAATTTAAGCCACCTGGATTGGAAAACCAGTCCACTTAAGAAGGTGTAATAATACATTCCTCACCCAAAGTAAGAAATAATCTCACTCAAAAGTTAGTGAAGCAAATTCCCAGCAATACAAAACAACTATCTGCATTTGAACAGATTTTTAAACATTACATTTCTCAGTATATGCACAACTTAACAATATGAATAACAAAAACGTAAATTCACGCGATATGTCGAGTATGATGCGACCCCCTGCTTGATGTGGTACCTCTTTGGATATTGGGTTTATGAAAACGTTTCTTTAAATGCATTTTATAACGCAACTACTACAAACCTCTAAGGTGGTCTGATTTCGCAATCAAGTTGGTTTTAATGCCCTGAACTAAATAAAGCACTGTGATTGCCCAACTCATCCCCATTAACTACTCGTTTCTGCGTTTTCACTAAAAAAATTAGGCACTAACGAACTTTTTGTTTGATCACTCGTTTGTTTTCGATTGCGGTTTTCATCCTGCTGAAGGATAACCTTTTGGCATTCAACCAAAGTCTAGACGTCAAACGCTTCCACACACACGTATTGGAAAGTTGCACATGCCCTAACTCCCAAAGGGTCAAAGAAGAGTTTAACTGTTCTATCCGTTCCCTATGCGGATGCCCGAATGTGTTACCATAATCTGCATAAACCAAGTTTCATTCTTTCAGTTACAGACTTTCGAAATATTTCTTTTTCCTCTAGCTAGTCTGTACGCCCATAAGGATTGGAATTAAAATATAATTTTCTTCTGCTAGATGAAAATATTTTCACATAATCGGTTCCGCTCGAATGTGTGCTTTAGTGGGTGGCCAACGGGTGTATATCATCCGGAAATTTTGTCCGGGATCCTTTGCCAAAATCCTCTTACAATTTGCAACTGCCCCGCACACTGTATAGTCGGATTCGTGGAACAACAATAACATTACTTAAGGATATAAATGTCGCTTTAATTTCGTTGCCATATGATAAGGACAATTTAACCAAGCTTTACATTGAGTTCGCTTTTGTGTGAGAGAGGATGAGGCTTCTGTCGCTATTCTATGGCTTTGCATATTCCATTTCTATGCAACCAAAATTAATACGGGAAATAACTAATACCTTCAAAGAGGATTTGAATGCGGGGCACTGTTCTTCCGTTTAGTGCATTTATTTATTTTGTCTCGGGCTCCGAAATGAGATACATGAAAATAAACGAATGAAACAGCGATTTCGTTTCAGTGCCATTTTGCAGGATATGATTATTGTCGTTGTTGGTGTTGGTGGTACATTTAAGTCGAATACTTCCAGGGTGGAAATCTGTAAGGGGAAATGAGTTTTAGTATGGTAAGGCGGAAGATGCCTCTGAAAAAAAATGACTTCTTGCCATTAGGGAGGGAAATAAATTGTGGGGTAAAATAAATTCTCAGATTTCGATTGACAAAGCAATACCGAAATGTCAGTTAAAAACACAAGTGCTGGGATATGCTGATTGTGATAACATTTATGTTTTGAGAGACGAGAGAAGATTTATAGACAGACTAACTAAAGGATGCGAGGAGTCATATCCAAAGAACGCATCAATTTGAATTCATTTGCGCAGCAACGGAAACACTAAAAAAAAAAATACTTTTGTTTAAAAGAAGAGCGATACCAAATACTGAAAGTAATATGCATTTATTAAAAATAAATTTAATATTATGTCTTTTGGGCATTTTTTTTCTTCATAGATTTATTTGTGTGAGCTAGGAGCAATTACCATACATGCAAAATCTGTTCCATCATAGATTCTTTGCCGAAAGTTATATTAAGCTTGATGGGAAAAAAACAGGACTGTTGTCCATTGCGTTTCGCTTTCCTTCCAGTCTGGCAATGGACGTCGGTTCGGAGGGAATGGCTCTTTGCGACACAGTCACTCTAAAGAAAAGGCAGGCACCGATGAGTTATTAGAGGAGGGTTTATTCTCTGTTGGAGAATACAATAAATTAAATTAATATGGCTCAAAAATAATTATTCAGACTTACTCTTCTCTGCAATTCCTTGGCTCAGTTTCCGATTCCGACGACAAATGAATTAATTTTGGCGCATATACGAGCAAATTTCGCGGGACATTTGACAGCTTATTTAATGTGTCAGATTGACGGCTAGCAACGTTTGTTTCGGGATCGGACCTGTGCCCCGGTTACATTTTAAATTTACTCACGAAAAAATCTACGACACTATATGAAAAGATAGTTGTTAAATAAATAAACACACAACGCACACTTCATCCATGGTCCATTCATGTTCTTTTCCAATGCAAAACTCCATCAATTCTATGTATATTTAATATTTCCCAATAATTGCTTCTCCTCAAATTTGTATTACCATTTAAAAGCACAAGTGCAGACATAACACACAGCATATCGTCGTTTCGCACATCCAGTAGCAAAATGGTGTAGCGGGAAATGATTTATATTTATATGCTTACATTCTGGTAAACGACATCAACTGTCACTTTCACTGGTTGAATAACATCCGCATAACATATCCCAGTCAATTTATCTCGTTTCACTGAAAACAAATCATCTGCTATTACGTGACACGATTTTCTCTACATCCCCTCGAATTTTATTATCAACAAATCCACTCAGATCATTTCTCCTGGTCCTGCTTACAAACTTTAGCTGCACTCCTCCATGACCAAGGGAGCATAACATATAGGAATCCAGAGTGTGCAGAGCAGCCATCGTAATTCCGTTGGTTGTATTGTAACAATTGCGTTAGACGACTATAAGAGGACAATGCACAGTCACACACATATAAATTATATACCTATATGTGAATATTGAAGACATGAAGATGAGTGCTGTACATCAAATGAATCAACTCCCAAATTACATATTCATGGTGATGTCCCCAAAGTGTATAGTCTTCGTCTTATTCCCGCCCGTGGATCTATGATTCCGAACTCGAATTGGGTCTTTGGGACATTACAAACCGATGTCTGACTGGTTTTGTTATATGTGTGTATGTTCGGGCAGACTCACATTCATGAGCAATATTCGAAAATCTTTAATATAGAAATGCTGCATCAATAAATAAAATTTTGATCAACTCCAATCTGGGCGAGTGCCAATTTTATGCGGTTTTCCGAAGGCAAAGTTCTGTGTCCTTTTTCCCTATATCCAGTCTTATTTTTTTTTGTGCTCTCCCTCAGAGTAGTTTCTGTGTGGGTTTGTGTTCAATGCTTTAAAGAAAAAGGATACAAGGAAATGTGGCGAGTGATGTACATACACATCCAAACTGAATGCTTTAAACAATCATCGCAGTTCGTAGATACAAGCTCGCAAACAAGAACCAGAAGGATTGGTTGGCTTTCGCAAAACAAAATTGAGATGAAACTTTCGAAACTATTGATTGATCCAATTATCCATCCTTTCGCTCTGGAAATTTATTTTTCGCGGATGTGTTTTAGGAAAGTCGCTCCGTCCTGATTTAGAGCTGCTTCCCGCTTGTTGTTGTTTTGAGTTTGTTTGTTTTCCGTATAGTTGGCCTATTTTATTATTTACTACCTACACCTACATCGGTCGTGTATGATGTTGCATATTTTGATGATTAGTCCGTTGCAGATGCAACACCGGTCCCGGCGCACATGATGATGATTAGTGCTGGTCACTGTGGCTTGTGATGGCTGCATGAATCATGTTGGCGGGCTGTGGGTTTATTACCCCGTCGTGTATCAAACTATGATTTATGTGAATTTAATTGATTTTTAGAAAATAATTAAATTTAGTACCGTCCACCGAATTGTAAACAAAGTCCAAGTAAGTACTTAGTAAGAAGAGCCATAAGAGAGTGAAATATCTAGTTAAGTGGTGCTGCCAGCAAATCATGCAGGTTGCGTAGAAAGTTTGTATGCACAGGCGAACTCCGTCAAAGTAACTACATATGGTTTTGGGTTTTATAATATCCATATTATCTATATATACTCGTATATTACGTATCTATATAAAAGAGAACAAAGTCCGTGTGTGAGCGCATAACTCGAGAACGTATCGTTCAATTTTCACGATATTTGGCTTGATGGATTCGTTTTCGCCCAAGCAAGGACATAGGCTTTTTGACGCGAAAACACGCGGAAGTTTGTATGGGGAAAAGAACTTTGAAAAAAATAAACTGAATAGCAATTATTAACATTTTTGAAAATAATATTGATTGATTTCTTCAAAGTCGTATGCGACCAGTAAAAAGGTGAAATCATTCACGTCGCATTCGAAACGCGAGACGTATGGCGAGGGTGACTGTTCATGAAAACGAAAATCAGATATAGACAACAACGCAATCGGAATCAGCCGAACAGCACATGCTGGTCTTAGTTTCTTCATTTGTTTGAAAATAATGTGAAGCTTCTTTGACATTTGTTGATGATTCGTAAAATCGACAGGTGAAATGGTGAATCCACTTGCCATTGTGAAATATGACAGGTGTCATTTTCGTTTCATTATTCCAATCGAATTTGACGGACTTGCTGTTGTGTGTGGTCAGATATCTATCGAAATGCCATTGTGAAGAGTGGGGTTAACCAACTGCATTTGATTTTGTTTCGGTACAATTAGATTTGGGTACTTGGCCACACAATTTACAATTGAAAGTGGGCTCAGTTATAATTTTGTTGTGCAAATTCAATCCACGGAAACTTTTTAACGGAAAGCGTTTGACTCTGAAGAATTGAAAAGTCATTCTAGCAACGATTTTAAGGGTAAAATTCGAGGCCGAAGATGTTAGGAATGGAAAAGTATGAAGGATGTACAGACACGCGTATGCCAAATAGGACGAGAAATTTTAAATCATGTGTTAGTTGTCAAGAAATTTGTTTAGTAAAATTCTCAATGGAGGGGTAATATCTATGAAGGTTTCTTTTAAGAATTTTTCGATTTGAGGAACTCCAATGAGTAAAAACTCGTAAGAATTAGTAATAGTTAGTAAAAATTCTTCAAATATAAAAGTAAACGAACAGGCGTGTTCGTATTTCAAGGATTCCGTACGTACATCTTGAATCTATTATTCGCATTGTGAATTGTACGTGGCTTGCTTATGTGTCTGCAAAAACATCCCGCTCTGTATGGAGCAATGGGCTCTTTTTCTTTCAAACGTCAAAAAAACTTGTAGGATAACAAAGCCAGTTTACAATGGCCAGAGTAGTGTTTTGTTCAGATATTGTTGAAAAGCGCACAATTCTCTTTACTTTACCTTCAAGGGTTTACTTAATACATACTTGAAAAAATAATTCTTCAATTCTTCAGTGCTTTTATTCTGTTCCTTGCACTTTATTTTAAACTTTTCATTAGTTTCTAAACATAATTATGCTACAGCTATATAAAATTTGCTTTGTTTTCCTACAATTTTTTTAGCTGTCACTTGTTGTTTTCTTATTCTTATTTGACACTGACGTTGTAGCGAACTCACCTGTTCAATGAAAAAGCAATGTTGTGATCGATGCTCATTGTTATACTTCAGCTTAATTTTTTAAGTAAAGAACATATATGTATATTGACCGAATTACATAAAGCAGCATGGGCATGTAGGCACAATAGGCTACTTTAAGAAGCCGCAGTGCTAGAGCCCCTGAAGGCTCTCCCACACTTTAATCTAATGTGCATGCTCGGAATTATTATTTTAATCGCAATAACGAATTTGGGCGGAACGCCGGGTCTGCTAGTGTTATTGTATATAGATAGGGGAATCATGTTTCAAGTCGATATCCATTTGTGTTTTTCATTAAAACGAATGTTATTTGAAAAGCTGATGTTGCTGTCAAATAACGCATTAATGCATTTACAAAATCAGATAAATTTCGTTGCATGTTCTACGAGCAGCGTAAAATCTGAGATCTGAAAAAGATATCTGGTGGTCTGAATGGAAAACGACATAAGTTTCAATAATAAAAATTAAACATCAGCAGTTTTGGAGAAAGCTTGACATTACAAGAGTTATGATTGTTGTTTTTGCTGCAACAACCACTAATTGTTGAATAGACCAGAGAGGATGAAAGTCGCAAACTTTTGGCGTATCTCTATCTAGCCTACAAAATCTGGTCACTCTTTTAAATTGTTCTCTCTGTTGTGAATGGTGAATTTCTCGAAAAGGTTGATCTTACTTCTTACATGTTATCATACAGTCTGCAAAATTATCCGACTGGCAGTAATCCGCTTTAAGTGCCGGTGAAAACGAAACTTAAACAATTCCATAAACATTAAATCGTATTTAGCCTATACATACTCATTTTAGGTTTTTCGCAACAGAGATGACCAATCAAAACACTAAAACTGTCCATCATTGTCTGGCAATGAGTCCTGTAAAAGCACTATATCTACCCCCGATGCATCAGTTGTTGTTTCCGAAAAATCTCCATCCAGTATCTATAACGTCAAAGCTACCTAAAGTGATTTATTCTGTTAATGTCAAATTGTAAATAGACAAAGCCAAAACCAAACACGACAGCAAAAAAACAAAAATGCACGTTGCATCCGCCTCCTTCACAATTTCACTTAGTTTCTGGGAAATCCCAAATTAGAATTGACTGCAGTTTAGACTGGCAAGGCAACCTCGTAACCCTAACCCCGGCAGCCAGCTACACTCTCGCCATGACAACATTGAATCATCAAAATGGGACGACTTGCACCTGGACCCCATCCATTCAGCCTTTCTCATTCCGTAGCTCTTTCATTTTCCATTTGCATCAGATTTGTGTGTGTGTGGGGGTGGTGGGCGTTGGTTTTTTTTTTTTTTGCTGCCAGCACTGTGAAGAGAGCATATCCCTTTAGTTAGTTTTTGTCCTTAACTAGGGGACGGACTGTTTTCGAGACGAGTGTAATATTTTCCAACTGTTACCACAAAACGAGGAAATGATATGCGCTAAAGATGATTGATGGATCGTCGGAGCGTCAGAGCTTTGGCAAAGCGCACCTGACTTAACGCTATGATATATATGAAAAATTCTCGCATTATGGAGCTGAGAACAGGTGTGCTTCGCACGGGACTTTAGTGTGTGCGAGTGATGTCAGTGCAATAACGACATACAGTACCAATAAGAATGAACTTTTCCAAAGCGCGCGATGAGTTTTGCGCGTTTGTTTGTGTTTGTGTAAGCAGATGATGTGAGAATTCTATCAGTGGAATGAGATTTGTTTTTCATTTGAATTTCCATTGTAGGCGCCATTGGATGATGAGCGCGAGTGATTTTTACGTTTGAAGGTGGATTTAACCTCTTTTTACCTGAGAAGGAGATCTAATGACATTGCGTGAGTAGCGACTGAATGCTTCAGCGAGTCGGTGTACTTTGAATCATTGGAGATACGACGATACGGATGAAAGGTACTGTTTGATTGAAAAGTGGATATCGATGTTCACTATACAAGGACTGTGAAGGTCTATTAGGGTCAATGATATTCATTCAGTACAATGGATCCAGATCAGATGTTGTTTTTCAAAGGGTAATGCAAATGAAGTGGTAGCTGATGAGAAAGGGACTGATTGATGTGATAAAACTGATTCAAATTTAAAGAAGATACTTTGAGATTGGTAAAACTCTGTTACCAGGTGTGAGATCAAATGGTCTTTCGAAGGTCCATCAGTGTAAAGCTCACTGAAACTATCAGCGCGGACGCAAACTCGGAAAGACGCCCTTCCTGGTCAGATGCTATACTCTATGCTTCCTAATAGAGCAGGAGGGATATCCCTGCTCTCTCTCTTATATTATCGATCTCCTCGTTTCACACATGGCATTGTTTTTGAGCTCAGCAAATATATTAGGGGTACTTAATAAAGGGGCTTTCAGTTGGGATGGTTCGATGTTGTTAGCCTGTGGCTGTTTTGGTAGCCTATATCTGATCTGGTGGCTATTTTTCAGTCATTGATGCCACATCGCCATGGCAAGCTACGCCTTTCAAACTCGACTCTTCGACGCGTTTGGTTGCGAATTCTTTGGTTATAGTAAAGTTACGCAGCGCAGTAATCATGGATCCGGTGAGGTGTTTCTCTTTTCCTATTGACTGAACAAAATATTCGACACCCAAGCACCGAGCCAACAAAATTTTTTAGCCATAGCACTTGCAACAACAAGTACGGAGAAGTCTGTCATAAAGCAGTCGAAACCCAAGTGCAATATAATGGAACGCAATATAATGAAACAACAAATTAAACACCGAGAAAGTAGTTTTTCGTTTCCAAAAACTTTTCAAAAGACTCACCCAAAAGCACGTCGAAAACGAGGCCAAGAACGCATTCAAAATCTCTTCGAACGTGTTCAAAAACTCATCAACAAACGAGTTTATAGGCACGTAGAACACGAGCCTAAAGTTAAGTGCAAAAACGCGTCTTAAAACTAGTCACAAAATGAATACAAGATCGCCTTCAAAAAGCTAAAACTGCGCCACAAAATTCTTCGAAAAATAGACGCACCTGCCTAAAGAGAACGTTCCAAACCACCAGCTCCTACACGTTCCCTTCACTGCACTAGGACTTTAAAGTCTACCGGGTGTAGTTCCACAATGTAGTACAATTTGTGTTGTTCAACAGAACGTCGCGTCGGTTGTAGAATTAAACGACAAACTTGTGTACCTCAAGCCTTTAGGTATAGACCCAACAAAAATAATTTTGAAACCACATTCCATTCCAAAATCTCACCCAACCACAGGTACACTTACGCACCCATGGATATCTAAGACAATTACAAAACTTCTTCAATAAAGTTTCAATTTGAATTTTCTTCATTCTCACATACGAGGAAGCCAGCAAAATGAAAATTAAATTTTCCCATTCGATAACAATCGCATTAACATTAAAGAGCTTCGTCTACAGAATTTAAATTAGTTCTCATCGATTGGATGCAGATGAACCAATTTGCCAAAGACACGAGTAAAGCCTGCCTGCATCAGTATTTTGGCAAAATCGAAAATAGTTTCTCGTTTGTTTCTCTTTTGTTGGAGGAATATTTTCTTACAAAATTTTATCATCATCCTGTGCACGTTGCTTATATTTCGACTGTATGCGGATGTGAAACGGCATGAAATGAAGAAATTTGAAAAAAATAAATAAATAAAAAATAAAAATATAAGACAAGTCATGTGCACATCGAGCATGGAAGGAAGGACTTTAAAAATCTAACAAACTGCTGATACGTGCACCAAAAAAGTTTCCAACATCGCAGTATCCACTGGAATGGGATATCTGTTGGAAATATTGCTATATGCACTGGCTTTGTACATATATTGTAAAAATCCTGTGATGGACAATTTTTGTAACTTTATTTTCGAATAACTGTAGCCCTCATCACCTACAGGGAATATTTTGATTGCTCATTCGAATACGTCGATATTCTTTCTGGACTATGAATTTCGGTTTGTATTGGATTTTGCTAGGATTAAAGAAGAAAAGTCTTTAGAATAAAAGTCTGTAGGTGTTTTCACAGTCTGTTTTTGTTTTTTTATTTTTCTTCTATACACTTTTTTTTGCAATTTAATGTATATATTTAATAGTATGGCTTTGTCGTAAAATATTTTTGTTTACGACCCAAAAGGTCGTATTATATTCTTCCAATTTATAGAAATCTAGTGTCAAGGTGTTGGTGGTAGCATTACTCCGAAACGGCTGAACCGATTTTTATGAAATTTTTGTGTAGTATATTTGGTAGGTATAAGAATAGGTCGTAAACCCAAGTCACAATCCTCGAAAATCACGATTTCGCAAAAAGAAGGAGCGGATCATATATGCATCATATATTCTGTAGTCACAGCCACTCGTCGTGCAAATGATGATTAAGATTCGGAAGCTTATTCGACGTGAAGACCGAAGGACACGTACACGACGATTCAATTTAAATCGAACTGCGTTTCGCTATGCTTCCGCACTCGTATACAAAGTACTCCCTTGCGTTAATATTGGCCAATTCATGTAGTTTATAAGTATTGCAATGCATTGAATTGCTCAATGGATACTTATGGATTGTCCAATTACACGTTTTGGTCTACCTACCACAGCGATTGCGATAGCTTTCTGTTTGAATTTAACTCGCAATCACGGCATTTCCTCGTATACACCTAACAATGCTTCCAAGTGACGTCATATGTAGAATTGTAGATCAATTGTCCCATTCCCCTACCACTATTCATATCCAAGAACATAAATCAATCATCGTGCAGGAGATCATAATTTCGTTTAGTTTCGGCCGGTTGACAATTCTCACAGTGTCATATGTTGCAAGCCCGAGGGATATTCGCAAATATGCGCAGGACTCAATAACATATGTGCGGACTTCACGTTCACCTGCAATCCGAAATGGGCAGAAATAGCAAAGCTCTTAATTTGTAGGCAAACTTCGAGCAACCGAAAAAGGCATTCCCCACCGCCAAAAATTAATAAAACCGATCATGAACTTTTCATCGTTAAGCACAATGTTTTGTACAACCCCGTTTGCTGGATGCATTCGATCGAACAATCTGCTTTGGTTGATTGAAAAAATCTGACCGGACCAAGTCGATTCAACCAAGTAAACCAGATAATTAACTTGTTCTTTGGTATTTAAGGTTGCACAATTGTAATCTTCAGCTGCACTAAGATAGTGAATGAATCGCAATGGCGTGTATGTATAGCCACTCAAAACAATTGTGCAATGCGTTTCCATCTCATGGATAGCTTAGTGCCCCATGGCTGACTATCACAATTCCATTGTATAGAAGCCTAGGTAACAACTTGGTCTATTTCCCGTAATCCAGGAATTTACTTTCAATGCCACTCCAATGGTGCACACCTTGAATACGGTTACTCCACGTTGCACAAGCATCTACCCAAAATTAAGGCCATCGTGGGACACTCAAATCGGCAGCATATTCGGCTTCCACTGCACCGACTTCTCATCATAATCCCAATTGTCCTAATCCATTTTCACAAAATTGTCGGCGAACTACAAAACCTTCAACATCAGCACTCACAATCTCGTCCTCGTCCACTTTCAAAATCATCAACGTAATCATTATCGGTCATCATCATCTTCGTGTCTATGTGTGCGGACCCCCAATTCCCTAATGCTACTGCTGGCTGTTAGCTGCAATGTAATTGGCCCATAACTGCAGCACTTTTCTCCCTTGCTGCGATGCTTTCCAATTTCCTACCGGACATCGTTTCAGTTTCACCATCAGCGGGCACATACTCGTCCAGATGAAACCACACAAAGAGCAGCAGTCTCGTGTCCCTTTGGCAGGATAATGCCATCCACCCGCACCCCCGCAAAAAAACAATTGGAAATTTAATGAAATCCATTCTTTCAAAAGGCATATCCCGGTGTATAAACTGCACAGGGATGGATATGGGATATGGTGTAAGCTCCTTCAAATGGAACTAAATCATTAAATGCCTTGAACGTCCATCGATCGTTGAGATTAGATTCTCGGCATGCGTGTCGGCAATAGTTGCGTGCATCCTTTAAGGGGGTCCTCTCAATAACCATATGCAGTCGTGAAGCGAGTCACACAGAGCAAATGGAGTCAGGATATTGCGTGTGTCAGATATGCATGATCCATCTATTTGTCAAATATGATACAGAGGAACAGAAGCATATACAGAACAGCCTGCACCCGGTATCGCATGTAAATGGACCCACCAGCGCCACGACTACGTGCTCGCAATACGAATGCGATGTGTGTATGGCGTATGCCATAGATAACTATAGGCACAACGTCCTTAACGGGAGTATCCTGTTCGCTGGCTAACAAACCATTTGCAAAACCGAACTGTACATAAAAAGGTATGTGTGTGTGACCAGTTGTTGATTGTCCGTTGGCTTGCTGTGCTGGAGAGAAATGCATATATTGGTTTTGCCGCCTAAAAGCCGGACACATCATGAGAAAAACGACTCGAGACCGTTTCGGAGAGGGCCAAGCGATAGGCCGGATGGTGTTCTCGGTGGGAATGCATACAACCTCCTTCGAATTGCCATAATTGTTGAACAGTTGAAAGTTATACCAGCTCGAGGGTGGACTTCCAGCAGAAAAACAAAGTTAAATGCCGCAATTAAGTTCAAACGTCTACCCTATTCTGCATATACGTGGCACAGTTTGGGTGAGGGGAGGGAGGACACGCTGAAAGGCTGCTCCATAGTGCGAACGTGATTTGGCTTTTGTGCTTGCCCGGCAACCATCTTCTAATGACGGTGTAATTACGTGTGCAACTGGATTAATCTAATATTCCCTGTCTCGCAATATGATGCGACATGAAGTCGCGTGGTTGGTGCTGTATCCTTCCTCTAGCTGACCTGCAGTAACATTTTCATTTCCACATGATGAATGTGAATGGCAAGGATCTTATTAATTATGAAATACATAGCTTTGGAGTGCACATTGTACGGCTGGAGCGACGTCCTCAACTGGGCTGATGTTGAATAACTTAGCACAGCGCTGTGATGGTGTGAGTAATGAATGTCATGGCTCTGGCCATATAGGAAGATATGTCACAGGTATATACTCGTATCTCTTTGTGCATGCCGAAGTTGAGTCATCCCCCTTGACAATGACAATTTCATTCTTCTCATCTGCGGAGTAAGTAAATACGGCAGGAAATTCCCTGTCACAGCGTTTATTTTTTTAAATACATATACATATCAAAAATTGTTGATTAATTTTGCCGGTACATAAGTGTCTGATTGGCAGCGGAGCTCCTTTAAATCGACCGACATTCCGTTTTCCAATCTTGTGAGAAAAATGTAAGACAATCTATGAAGGAACCATGTCATTCCCAGCGAATTCAATATTGATGCAAGGATGAAGCATGAAGGGAGCAGCATTGTCAGGGATGATTGCTTGTCACTTTGAAGTTTGAGTGGTTTTTTGTGCAGGCATAACAAATTACCACCCATGCAGATGGATGTTGAGATCCTTCCGCGAGCAGTTCAAAAAGTTTAAAGAGTCTAAAGGGCAAGTGGAGTGTGTCGGTGTTATACATGGCGAAAAACTTCGGTTGGCATCTTTCTGTTTTTCAATTTTGCCGAAAGTTAAAAGTTTCACTTACACCATCAATGTAATTGAAGCTAAAAGTTTTGTATGTGTTAGTGGGATAGTAGGTGTCAAAATTGATCACGTGTGGGGGATTAGAGAAATCTTTAGAACTGGTTGTTATAGTAATCTAAGTGTGGGTGAACCTTAGGTAGAAAAGGATTTCCAAGATAATATAAAGATCATGAAAAGGTAGATGGCTACGAGTCAGCCCATACAGAGCGTGGGTGATCAAATTATTACGGCCACATTTAAAAAAAATACTTATTTTGAGAATTTAATGCAACGAAGATATTATTGCCACAAGTGCACGAATATTTTCAAAACAGTTATGTATTTATGCATGACTCTTCACCCTGTGTTGAAGTAAAAAGAGGAACTTCATTTTTGGTGGAACATTATATGGAGGTCCTCGAATGGTCTTGAATCTCCGCAGTTCTTTACCCAATAGAAAATCTTTGGGAGCTAATGAAAAGAGAAATAGGCAAAGAAAAAGTTACAAATAAGCCACAGTTAAAGAACGCTTAATTGAAGTATGTCACAAGAGGAACAATATTACAAATATTTACTCGCATTGTAAGAAAGGCAAAGAACCTATGCCCAAAAGAGTCGAGGCGGTTATAGCTGCAATAGGAGGGGTAAGAAAATATATTTTTTTAATTTTTTCTGTGGCATTTTTCTCATAAATATAAGTCTTTTCTAAGTTTATAAATCGTTTCCAATATGTTGAAATAATTAAAGACTGAAAAAAAGAACATGTAAGTTATTTGAGGTTACTTTTCAAAAAATCATATTTTTTCTAGTGCAAATTTAATAGTGTGAAAAACGGGTAAAGCCTTAGAAGACCGATTTCGCTACAATCGACCATCAGGGGCGTCTAGGACATGTGACATTTATGCTCAGATCCCTGAGAAGCTCTCGTTGGCATAAATTGGTAGGACCCTTCATTTGTCTCAAAAATAAAAAGTCACACAAAAGTTATTTGAAAGCTATAGGCCCAGGTTTTGTTCTATTAACTTATTTCTTCAAGCTTCTACTTTTATTATAATATAAAGTTGATAGTGATAGGTACCTACAAAGGACTTATTCAATTCATCGCGACACCTAATTTTTACGGTCTTCCATCTCACTCACAGATTGCTACCACGTTCAATTTACACGTTCAGCCGTCATCTTTAAGATTTAGTCTCACTAACAGCAGACTATAGGCCGGGAGGACTCTTTTTAGGTGAACCGTAAACGTCGTAACCTTTAACCCACAAACTTCTTGATAATATAGATATATTTGGATTTTAGGCCTCTTTCCAATGGCATTCTTTATGAAAGGCTTAAATTATCCACCTATTGGGAAGAGAAAATTTTGTGTGTGACTTGCTTTTGATAGCTAAAGTTATAGCTATTTGTGGATCTTAAGGGAAGCTGTATTTCTTGTGAATTGTATGTCTTTACCTCATTTGACTAGCTTGTCGGAATCAATGGTGGATGATACATGATCATTAAAGTTGCCATGGCTGTCTAAGCTAAACTAGGACGCAAAAGTATTAAAATCCCTGACTTTGGAGGACATTATCTACCTTAAAAAAAGAGGACAAAGACAGGACAAGAGCTAGTGCTGTAAGATCAAATTAAATTGTAGTTTATATACTGTTTAATAAAATACTTATAATAACAATAATATTTAATTTTTAAAAGAACATTAATTAAATTCAAAAATAAATAATTTATAGTTGGATATGTTTTTGTGTTGACTTGTTTAAAGAAAAAGTTTCAAAAACTCTTGTTGTAACCGATGAACTTCTTATGGTATTTAAGTGCTTTTCAGATATTATCTGGTCTTCGATCACGTATTTTCCTATGCAAAGGAGATTCGAAAAATTATCCGGTGAGGACTGGGCCGTTTCATCAAACTTTCATCCCGAAGAATCTTCGAGTCAATCGACTCCGGAATCATATCTTCCTTTTCTATATGAAGGATATTTTTAATAGCAGGTCATCATTACGCCCTTTATTTTTGGAATTGTTTTGAAATAATCCTGTTAGAATATTAAAGAAAATAATTCCAACCACCAAATAAAACGAAGTTCGATTTTTGCAACTTACAGAACACCAGATAAAATATTCATTTATTTAATAATTTGTAACAAAAACTACAATGCAGCTGAACTGCTGAGCAAATGGAAGCGTTAAATTTAATATTTGCAATATGACATTAAGATCTGTTTCATTTTATATTTTTTATCAGATTTGCATTGGCCCTGTTTTTCTTTTCAGTTCAGAGATCGATCATTTATTTTTATTTTCAAAAACACTTATATGTAATAAAAGACGACACTTACACTTCATACCTATTTCATATTTGAAATTCAAAAATGTGCTTTCAGATTGTAAGGCATATTAGACCTAGGCCGAATTAAAACAGCTTTTCTCTGTGAGCTGGCAAAATTTAATCTTTTGTAAATATATTCTGGATTATCCTAAATTCTAATATCGACAATTTCCAATGCAATTGTGAAAACCGAAATCATTTTCGTGCAGTACTTTTTGAGCCCAATGCGTACAAACTGTTTACAGCCGGAAAAAAGTTACAGTTTTATTATAGTAAGGATGACGTCTGTATAATTCCGTGCAGTAAAGTTAGCGACCTAAATAAAATCAAATTATCAAAGCTTCCTTATACCAATTATTATCAATTTTGTGCTCAAAATATCTTTTACCAAATACGTACCTTGCTAAATTAAATTTGTTCCAATTGATGTAGTCAACTTTGCAAAAAGCTGCGCAACCGTACAATAAAAAAGCAAATAAAATATTATTTGTTGAACAAAACCACTTTTTTTAATGTCATTAGAAAGAGGATGATCAGTGCATTAGAAATTATTAGTGTTTGGCGTTTGAAGTTGTTCCGCATTAGAAATATTAAACTGCTTAAATATGGCCGGTTTCTACAAACTACAAACGGAAAAAATTTCACTACAAACAACTACAAACGAATGTCTATCGAACTGCAATTCACGTTTCTCATTCTAAAAAATGTGCGGTCTAACTTCACGTAGGTATCAAGGAATGCTTCCGAAGATTACTTTTTTTTTAACTTTCGGGTGAAGGAAAGTAAAAATCTACCTTACATTATAAAAGTTAAAATTTAAAATAGGTACATAATGATTTTCTCTTTTTACCTCCAAAAAAAGGACATTTTGACGTTTCATAGTTTTTGACATTTAACTTCGAATAAACAAAACAATGATACCAAACAATAAACTCAAAAAAGGTAACAGAGCTGATGGAAAGCATATTTTAAATCTTATCACTATACAATTTCTATAACTATGATTGGAATTATACTCTTTAACACTATACAGCCCTTATTTGTACCTTTTGAGACATACCATCCCGACCGAAGAAAGCAGGGATAACTTTTCGCTACAAAGTCACTCACTGGGTTCAAGCTCTATGCTCAATGCTTCTGCGCCTTATAGAACTCATATAGCAGCTTGTAAATGATTTGGTTATTATGCAACGTGTGCTATAAGTTGCTCATCAGAAGGCTTTGCCACTCTATTGGTTTTTAGTACCACAGACACAACAATTGTCAAGAGTAATTATTTACTTGATCTCAGCGCAAATGTAAACAAAATCTTTCTACTACTTTCTGTCAAAGATACGCGTGGTGTTTATTGCGGCCAACATTTTGTTTATCTACCACCAGTTCCATCTTTGCAGCTTCAACCACTATACCCAGCAATACACAACTGACAACCTGCCGAGTTCCTTCGATTATGTCAATGTCACCGAGGTAATCGAGTCTTTGCACAGACTTTCGAAAGATTATATTCTCGCAATTGGCTTCCAAGTTTCATACATTCCTTCCGAGTATAATCACATCACCTACAGTGTCACTCTGTGTAAGCCTTTTTTGTGATAGCATCAAAAGGTTCGATTATAGAATTCGTGTCTAGGTTGTGTTCTGTAAGTGCGTTGGCGGAAAGGGATAAAACAGCAATCTGCCACTCTTTGATCAATATATAGAAGATCCATTGTGATTCTTTTGGGATTTATGACCCCCCTACACTATTGGAACCTATGAAAGCCTGCCGATGGCAAATCTAACCAAATGGCTTGTTGACAAGTTCTTCTAAGTCCTCAAAAAATCGTCTTCCAACGATACTATTTCCTATGTCTGAGAGAGAGCTGGGCGGGCAGTTGCTAAAAAAGTGTGCATCGAATATCCTCAACCACCTCGTCACTTAATTTTTCTACACCGGTCTCCGGTTATTGTCATTCTCTTGGTATTTTATTTCAGTAAATTATATGCCGGTTTTCTATTTGCTAGAAACGCAGAAATGTTTGTCTTTTCGCCATTTTTAGGCTGTTGCGAAGTAATACGCACATTCCCAATAAACAATGCCCATCCATATCCATCCATATAAAGTAAACATATTTTGGCATTTACTTATAAAAACTATAAACATGTGCAAAAGCTGTTATATATTGTAAAATAAAGAACGTTAAATAACACATAGATTGGATTTAGTGTACCAGTAAAAATACATGTCGTTAAAAAGCTTTAATTCGGATTTTAAGCATGGGCACGTGAACTTTACATTTTGGTAAAATGTTTGACACTTCTTCCTGGCCTGACATCACTCTGTATTAGTTTGTGCTCTTTTTTTCTCCTCTACCAACTTTTTCTAAACAACTTTTTCTATATCAGCTGATATGATAGTATACCAGGAATAAGTTCTTTCCAGGAGCTGCATATAGGTAAAATTTCGCCAACTCCTGTTGACTTATAAGAACCATAAATTGTTTCTCTGAATTCCACCCCATCTAGGTATCCAGCGATATATTTTTGTGTGCTTTTTCTGCTCTACAAACGACACCTTGGAGTCTTAACTAAGGAAAATTTTATCAAGTATGGAAAAATCCTCAATTGTTTATTCCATAAGATGTAGCAATCATTGACGCGGAGAGAGGTCATCAGGTACTTGTCTATGCACGAGGAAATAAAGACGACCTTCATAACTTCGCCTGGAAAGTGGTTTACTGTTATGTTCATCGGATTATCCTTATGTGCTATTCAGAGGAGAAGATAAAAATTTGTGAAGAAAACACCATTTTATTTCCAAGATTCTGTTGGTCGTACGCTTGCACGATTCACATCAAGAACGGAGAGATAAGACAATCCACACTGTAACAACTTTAGACGCATCAGTCCACTCAACATTGGTCTATATCTGCCGCACTGATTGTTCTTTATATAGTCGCTCCAGTATTTTTTGTACGACGAGTACCTACATCCAGAGTGATTTATTTACTCTAAGTGACATCTGTCACACAAAGAGCTATGCTATACTCTCCAGCAGAGCACATGTAGCCAAATTAATTTCAATCACATTTGCAGGAATCAATAACCGTCTAGACGAACTCAGTTTGACAGCCTTTTCATGGAGTTGATTTAATAACACTTGAGCGCCTAGTATTTGCCATCCTTCAACATCGAGCACTCTTATCTATGACGAACTACAACTTACTCTTCATCGTTCCCGCAAAGTAATTTCCAGATACAGTTTAACAACAAAACTATTCCCCACCACAACGTCGCACACAATAATAAACTTAATCTTAAAATCGGTTCTTATCTTTCCTGTCTGGCCAGAGGATAACAGCCAGTCAAATGTACGTCCACATATGTGTTCGCAGACGTCTCGATGCTACAAGCTATTTCAGGCAGGCTATAATCCGTTCTCCCCAGCGACTTAAGTGGATACAATTTGAATTAAATACACGCCCGCAATCCGGCAAAAACTAATCAAATCTGATTTATTAGTTTGCAATATGAATGCCATAAAACAACACGAACACATAAAAAACATCCCCTCCGAGCGACGTGAAACAACGCAAGGGTTTTTCTTTTTAGCCGCCAAGTCAGCTCTTATGCTAATCAGGAATCAATCCCTTCAACAAAGCGAGGAGACATTTGCCAACCAACCCACTAAAAATGGCTACCAAACTTATCTCACTCTGCTGGGCGGAAATACCCAAGAAACACGACGTTCTCAAGGATAGTCTCCATGTCAACAAATCATTGGAACCCTAAGCGTTTAATTGATTTACCCCTAATGCGATAATCACCTTCCTCTCTGCGCCATGATGCTGTGCTCTACTCTCTGTTAGTCTCTTTTATATTCTACCTTCCACCGTAATCTACTTGGCTTCGAATTACCGTCCAAAAGGAGATACTCGTACTTCCGGTACTTCATGGTATACGCATCTAAGTTACAGGAACGGATATCTGCCATTAGAGGGGGGGTGCAGTCTGGTGTTTAGTCGTGCTTCTACACCCACAAGTAGAGCCACTTGCGGACAATCTCTCATTTGACTTAAGCATTTCTGAATAAATCCTTTCTCTTGCAGGTTTTGTGTCATAGTGTGTTTGTTAGAATCTCCCCCGCAAGTGTTACGTCATACGCAGGGAGCGATTTGCGGCGAATTGAAGCACCCACGTGTATTTCTGTTTATTTCATACAGATAGAGCTCTTTAAACACTGCTTTATGCATATGCTATGAGTTCTTACGCAACTACTCTCACCAACAGTGAATGGAAGTGTTGCCAGCGGCGGTCGTTTTGGTCTTCAAAATCATTATAAAGATAGACTAATAAATGTATATATTTTATTTATTATAAATATAGTTTAATATAGATCGATTTTATTTGTACACTTAATTCCTATCAATGTATGTTGTACCGAAAAAATATTAATGAGCATGGCTTGCCGTAGACCTGATTGACAACCATTAATAAAAGGAACAAAAAATATGGGTCGCACGTTTAGTGCGAGTCTGATTAACTTTCAGAGTGTTCAGCAAATCGCAAATTAAGGACACAATAGATTTGAAAACATCCATTTAACTCTAAGGTTGCATTTTGGTCAAACTCGTTATTGCCGTTTTCCGGTAAACTGAAAAAAACTAAATTTTAAAAAATTACTTTTTTCAAAAATCCATTGTACGATAATATAGAGAAAAACTGAGTTCGCTATAAAGTTATAAATGACCACATTACCTTAGAAATTCATTTTTGTTGCAATCGTATAGAGCGTTTTCGAGATATGTCGAAATTTTAAAAGTACTTAAGCTTAATTATTAGTTTTGGTTGAAATCGTTAGAGCCGTTTTCGATCAAATCAAACTGGTACTAACATTTTATATGGAAAGTACCTTGTAAGCCCACAAAATAAAAATCCAAAGTTTGAACGAAATTCGGGCAGCCGTTTAGGCTGTACGCATGTAGAAGGACAGACAGATGGACAGAATTTTGCCACCCACTTTTTTGAGTTCCTCTATCATCGCAATGTCAGAATTAACATCTCGAGTTTGAAATTTCGCATGTGGAAACCCCTCAGAGTTTGTTTCGTGTAAAAGTCTTCGCAGGTACAAGAACACCTCGTATATAAAAAAATATTTTGTTTTGTACTTTATAGGTTTCTTATATCCGTCGTGGACTGTACTAGCCTGACATAGTAATAAGGCTCTATGACATCCCCAGTTGAACTTATTTTCGGACTGTCTTTAAGAAGGAGAAAAAACCTTCTGGAAGTATAATAATGTTGAACATATTACCCGTGTTTGGTATATCCGGTGGACAGTTCTTAAATTAAACGACTGCAATTCGGATCTTTTTTTGCGTTTTTATGCCCCAGTTCTTTGAGGATGTATTGAACACCTTTTGCTTAAAATGTATTTACGGATATCGATGTTTGCACCCTCGAGCTAGATGGCGGCTCCAGTTGTGCAGAATTTTGAATTGATTTCGCCATAAATAATAGAAACCTGTTCCTTAAGGTATTGTGTTCAAATAAGGAAAACAAAAACCTCCTTCACTTTTCAAATTATGGGGAAGCTAGACTTCCTTCGTGTAACTATTCTCGGCAAATGCCTTAGGAGTAAGGAAGTTTAGATTGTATAAGCTATAAGGCTCCCACCCCGTCAAAGTTCGAGCGCATTTGACTGTCTTTTGACATTGCCTTGAAATGTTAATCAATTCGAAATTTTTTAGAAGCTGGTACATATTTTCATAGAAATAAGGATTTACTTGTCTTTCGTTGAATTTAGTTGTGGAGTCAGTCAAGAAGAAGTAGTTACGAGTCGCATTGGCACACAGAGGACAAACAACAAAGCGTCATAAGTATCACTTTGTTCTAGCGCCTTTCACCTTATTTGTTAAGATAAGTTTTGTGGGGCTTATTCTGTGGAATTGATCAAAGAATATCAAAAAGCTTTTTTGTGTTTTCCTGCTTTCACTTGAATGAAGATTCCTTTCAAAGCTACACGGAGCAAAGGGTTCTTTCGAGCGAAAACGATGGACCTTTTTTTATCTTACACAGTCGTGTAATTTTTAATTTAAGCCTGGTAACATGAATGTGTGGCTATCGTCGACCAACATCTATAATCCTACAACTACCATTCCTCATTTTACACAGCGAGAAGAGCAAATAATTAACACTTTTACATTTCCGTACCTTTTTCGGAGTGTTGCCCAAACTACGCATAACCAACGCGGCAACACCTTCAACTTGCATTGGAATAATGCAACCGGCCAGTTCCAGTGCAGCTATTACATAAGCAAAAGCGAACTTTTCTTGCCCATGAATGAACCGACCGACGTACGAACCAGGATAATGACACCGTTTTCAGAAAACGTCATCATTCTGATTGTGTGCGTCTGCGAAACCCGGTTCGGCTCGCATCAAGAGGCCGAATAAAGTGTTTTTGTTCGTTTCTCCATCTCGTGTCTGCTGATGCTGCTGCTGCTCTGCACCGTGCACACAGATCGACAATGCTCCTGGTTGAAGGATTTGACCTGACAAAAATGGATTTTCGTTTTATGTACACACAACACGAACACATACCCCTGGTTGGTCTAGTTGTTCCATGCTCCTGCAGGACTGCTTTTTTTTCTTCCTCATATAGATTTATACGTTCTTTTGGTTATGTAAACATTCGGATTTATTCTTGACTCTCTTTCTCTCTCGCGTGTCTACTTCCTTCGTAGGCATCTTCAGAGTATAGCAATAGCATTGGCAAGAGGACAACTATGTTCAACGTCTTCTTTATAGGTTAGATACTGAGTTGAGTGTGAAGAAAAAAGGATGCAAGGAATTGCCAAATTTTTATGTGATGCTGAAATTTCTTTTTGTAGGTGATTCTTGAGATTGCAGCACTTTGCAGACTTTGTCCAAGAGCGGAGCTCGGTGCGGAAGATGAAAAGGGAAACGTCGCTGTGATGACGATAGTGGTGTTTGCCCGGTTTTCCCTAATTGCCTGATTCCCCGTTACACACCGATGCACGGGGAGTATGTGTTTCATATCATATTTAGGTATATGCATACAGCATACACATTCATCTCTCTCTCTCTCTCTCTCTGTCGCTCTTGGAATGCAGTGCCGAAAATAGCATTAATCACTGCGCTAACTTCTGGAGAATGCAGATAGCGTTCTAATATTTTATTATAACTGCCTAAGATATAATGGGAATGCTCCGATGACGTCGGCCAGGGGTGGCGGTGTAAGTATTGAGCCCGTTCGCAAAACTTTTGTCAGGATGCAATTTGCGAAAAGTTCACCCTTGCTTTTTGCGCTGCCGGTGGTGGCGGGCGGCATTGTTTGGGTTTTTCGGGTCAACACCGGTAATGGTTAAAATGGAGATGGGTATGGGGTGCTGGTGCTGGCTGCTGGTATAGATGGGTTGATGGCAGTCGCTTTATGGTGGATACACTCGAGATTATGAATGAAAATTTGTGTTAGCATCCTCCTGTGTCCGCATACTGCAATTGGCAATTGGATTGTAATTCCCGGAAACCATTGTTAATCCATCAATAAGTTTTGTGGATTTGGTAAGTTTAACAAAATGCGGAACGTTGAGAGCTGTGCCAAGAGCACTGGCTGCTAGTTTACTCTTTAGTCTGGTTTAGCGCAAGGTTTTTCTTTTTTGTTTTTTTTTGGGCGGATTAAGGTGGTAGATTTATCTTGAAGAATTGGGAATTTATCCAAGAAAGCAGTGGTTGATAGGGGAGAGAACATCTCTATGCACTTGTGAATTTGTAACAAGGCTTTGGGCGATGATGGGTCGATTGGGTTTGGGGTAAATGACCGGTGACTGGTGATTCTGTGGACTGTATAGCGCGGAACAGGTTGGGTTTAGCTTGAGTGGGGATTGCGGCGAGGTGATATATTGAACTGGAGGCTTGTATATAGGCATTCTAAGTGGCTAATCTGGTGGATTTGGTTGCGAGAGATACGCTTGTGTTGCTATTGAACATTATATCTCTGTAAAGAACGTTTGGCTTGCAATTTGAAGTGAATTCAGTTGAGCTATTTACTGCTGAAATGAAGACACTTCCACGCATCATTGAAAGCCGTCAACGTCAATCCCAAGGGGAGCTGGCTCTCAGGCAGGAGTCGAATAGCTCTGGCATAAATCTAAAAATGTGAAACAGAGTACATCCAAAGCCTGTTTTTTCGCAGAAGGTGGCTACCAAGTAGCAGCGGGAAAGGATCATGAATTTGGATTAGACCAATCATCTTTTTCCGAAGTCTTTTCAAGAGTCCTACCTAAGCATATTTGAAATTAAACAACCGAAAAGGATTCTCTAACTTAAATGTTGTAGGTACCTAGGTACTTGTGTTGTGTTTGACATGATTCCAATTTAAACATTGCAGGTTTGCGATGACCAAATGCGAATTCGCTTCATTGATGCATCTGGTATGAAATGCGAGCGAATTGAGATTGTTGATGGAGCAGGAGTATTTAAATGGTGAAATGAATTCTTGGTTAGGTATTGTGTAAGATCTTGATACCCGTTTAACCATCTTTATAGTTTGTACTCAATTTGTATTTGTAAATATACAAATGTTGGATATCCCCTTGAACCGTGGCTTTTAACTCCTTGTAGAACGCCCGGAAGAAGCTTCGACTGAAAGCAAATTCAACGAAACCCATGCCATCGGCCGCAATATCATTGAAAGGACCAATGGTGTTTTTAAAACAAGATGGAGGTGCTTGTTAAGCTGGCAATATTTTCCGGTCTACAAATGAAAAAAATTGTCCCAAATGTCTGCCAACCGTGTGAACTGGCAATTTTGTCTACCAATATTTACAGAAAAGTCATTGTCATATAATTGCCACACCGCTATCTGACAATGAAATTCTCAGGTATCTGTCAATTGTTTGAACACCCAATTTCGTCATTATCAGACCATTGCCAGGAGTTTAAGGCATTTGTAGACTCATTTGCTATTGGCAGATGGGCTGTGATAACGATATCCGGAAATTTTCCATTTGTAGACAAATGTTTTTCATAAATTGAACGAACAAAACGAAGTTTCGTTGTTATTTTCTTTGCATTTTTCTGTAGATTCGTGCAAAATGTGTGAATTAAAAAATTTGGAATGTGTATACGTGGACGAAGAAGTCGAAATTGGAACGAAAAGGATCTAGAAAAGTATTTACAAATATTTATGATCCTTTCTAATCACTTTTTGTTTTTAAGTAACATTTCGGCCGATTGAAATTCCACCACCTTCGCAGTCGCCAATAAAATATAAACCGGGAAAAATTGCCGAAAAAAGTTGAAAGTGAAAGTGAAGCTCACAGAATTAAATTTTAAAACTGGTCTAAAATTAAAAATCATTTTCTGTATATTGTATACATTCAATTAGGTAATGAAATGAATTTACCTAAAGATATTTGTGAACAAGCACTTCGTAGATTGCATCCAGAACATGTGGATTGAAGGACGAGATCGTTGACACAGGAATACGGAACGAATGTTGTAGAAACCGAACATTTCCATCGGTAGCGATAGGTACCGAGAGTCAACACAAACCACTCAGATGCTAATTTGTTCCAGTTACATTTTTTTTCTTACGTGCTTTTCAATTAAGACTTCACCACTGAATGACAAAAAAATATTTTTGGCTTGTCTGACAGTGCCTGCAAAAAGATTTGCTAATATATCGTAAACAAAAAACCTGCCAACCATGTGAACTAACAACGTTGTCAGATAAATTATTTGCAGACAAACCGTCTGCAAATGAAATTGTCAGAGTTTAGGGAAAAACCTAACAACCATGTGAACTGGCAATTTGGTAGTGTAAGGTAGTTCGCTTTGTCAGATCATTCCCAGCTCACTGCCAGATCACCTGTAGACCTGATAATACTAGCAGATCTGGAAATCGTCTGAACATAGCTTTAGGAGCGAGGGAATTACGATACCTGAAAAATAAAACGACTTAAAAAACAAATGTTTGCTGTGCACTTCACAACATTTGTATATATTACACGATCGATACCACCTTCAGAACGGGATCATGACGTAATTTCGAATAACAAAAATCTCGAAGGCTAAAAATTTCGAAATTTTTTTTTTAATCTCGAATGTACAAAAATCTCGAAAGACTATAACTCGAAAAAACCTCGAAACTAAAAAGTAAACTCAAGAATGGATTCTGCCAACCAAACAGTCTGTGATTTAGTCCTTAATAAACTTTAATAAAACAGCTGCTTTCCACTATATTATCGTGATAAGAAAAAGAGTTATCTGCTAAAAACTGAGCTTAGGAATGAATAACGTCAATGTTGGCATTGCTTCCGTCAGAGCATTGAAAACACGTCTCAATCTACTATTCTACGAAAAGTCCTTTTAACAAAACCTTCTAATTAGCAAAGAACTGCATCAGAGGTAACTATGCGTACAACAGCAGATCTCTCCCGACAATATCAGCAACGAAAAAGTTAAATGAGCTTATGACAGTCTGTATACCCCAATGCGAAACTGCTGGCAAAAGAAGTGTTCACCCTTAAAATAAGACTGCAGCAATTCAGAGTCCAAGCCTTCAGCATTATTTCAAACTCCTCATAGCTAAACATCATCTAGATGTTCCGCGAAATCATTTGCAAGAATGTAATATTCAAATTGGCCACCATCGCTCGTACATCGAAATTCAGCAGCCAAGCCCATATGTCGATTGGCGGTATTACTGCCAAAACCGGGAGTGTCCTGTCTTCCTCTAGAAAGAAAAAAAAAAAACGTCAAGCCACCTGCATTAAGATTTGTACTGCTCGGTTTTTGGCATTTGGCATCGGGCTCGTAAAACCACCGGGAATGTTCATTTTATGGTGACATTTGGGCTTTTGGTTTTCTTTTTTCTGTTCGTAAATAATTCACGATTCCTCTTTCCTTTGTGCGGTGGAGGGTGTGCTGCGATGCGCTGCAGATATCCAGAATCCAGCATCATTGTACAAATTGAAAGCGGCACATATAGTAGGTATATCTCCGCGTGTGTTTTGCCGAAGATTTATTCCGAATTGTCGCATTGTATTGCATATCGTGTGTGTAGCCCTGTCGCCATTCATAGACTCCTCATTTTTTATCGCTCATTCGAATCGTTATCGCTATAAAAATATCGAGAGACCAATAAAAAATTGCGACAAAAATGCCATTCGGCCATAAAGGGTTCTTTAACTCGCCCGCCAAAGGCAAACGGTGTGCTGTACGCTGTTCAGTGTTCAACCATCATCGGCCACCTCCGTGGTCTTCTTCTGTTTTCACAGTTTTTTTTTTTTTTTGTTTTTGGTTGTGTGTGCCGTCATTCCGTTGTGCCGGCCAGGTAAGCTCCAGTTGGATAGTACATCTATTTCTATTTGGCCGGTCCACGTGCTGTATGTGGGGATAGATTCTGTATCCTTTTTTACGGCTGTGGCCATTGCGACAAATATTTACGTTCGTTTTTATGATTTTACAAGATACTACAATGCAGGTTTAGTGAAAAAGTGCTTAGGGTATTTGCTGCTGTTGTTGTTGTGTGTTAGCCCCAACATCATTCTAAGGGATGGTTTTCGGTTTTTAAATCTACCAGGACGATGTAGTGCTTTATATGGTTTATTTATTTGTTTGCGAGGTTTTTGTATCGATATTGAGCGGTGCTGAGTTTTTGCGCCAGATTATTTCTGCTCATCACAATGGAAGTAAAAACGGTATGAATTTCGAATTCGCTTAGCGGAGTGGCTCGGATGTGGGAAATAAAAAAAAAACGAAATCCCCTTTTGCTCTTGAATTCAGAACTAAAAGTTTACAGATGGATGCCTGTGGAGGGATGTGCCGGGAAGTGGTTTAAATAAAGTGATTGCAAGAGTTTAGAGTATTTTATTTTTAGAGTTGGTAGGACGACAAAAAAGTAAAGCGAAGGGATTGAGAATAAACTTGAATTGTGAGGTAAAATTAAAGGATCTGAAATATGTTTCGAGGGGTTTCAAGATTAGTAACTATAGAAGTCTTAGTTTCTTTTGAGAGCAGTCTTGAAGTTTGCCATAGATTCGCACAAAATTTACTGTACTTTTCTATACCCTGGCCCTTTTTTTGTCAGATATGTTATCTTGAAAGCTAATTCTCGCTAATAGCTTAAAGCTAACTTGAATTGAAAAATATATACAAACTTACAAATATTGTGTGCAATGTGTGTATTCACCAAATTAAAGTGTGTGAAATTATTCCGACTAAAGAATTAACTAAATCTGACTGAAAATCATGCATCGCAGTCGGAGATCGGTTGAGAACAAAGAAGAGTAGGCTTTCCATTCTGCGGTTAAATTTTGTCCGCAATGTGTGCCTATATCTTATATGAATGAAACTTTTTTAAAGATAAAGTAATAGGCCCAATAAAATTTCCATTCAGAACCCCCAAGAACGCAAATTCAAATATCCGAATAAGAATAAGGATTTAATTAAACAATAGAAAATAAAACATATAACAACCCAACAGTACATAGAAATATTTTTTTTTTACTTTTTACTTTTATTGATTTATGTCAAGCTTACTTTAGTACTTACATTAGTGTACCTACACAAATATATATGTTAAAAACTCCTCTAACTAACTTTTAAATCAAAAGTTGTAAACTTCCACCTCCGGTGCCGGCATTTTATACCCATTCTTGAGGAGCTTATAAAAATATTCCCAGCTGGAGGAGCTTTTACATGGCAAATAATAGTAACAAAATAATTAGACCTTTAAGAGCTTCTTAATACTACTAGCTAGCTAAAAATGGAACCTTATTAGTTTCGCTTTTGTCCGTCTGTATGAATCCACTAGACCAATTTTGTTCCTAGGTCTATCTCAGGAACTAGTCGACGTAGAAAGCTGAAATTTTCACACAGCATCCGTAACATCTAGTTAAACGACAAATACGAATAGTAGCGATACATCGACTGATTTTAGAGTAATTACTAATATATGATGAAAACGATATTTTCATTCGCACAAAAAGCTGTTTATTTCAAAAAATCTATGTTAACCTTTTTTGTAGATCATGCTCGCAGCTGTATGTGTCGAGGACTGTTTTGCATTTTTTTTATTTAAAAGCATTAAATTCAAATTCAATAAAAGCATTTTTTTGTAATTTGAGTAGGGTATAGGAAAGGCACGAATTTCAAGAATTAATATGATTTTTATTAAAGCATATGTAGGTATGGAATGCGTCGGAATGGAATTGGCATAGATGATTTTTTTACATCGGAATTACTCGAACATACATTGATTTGGTTTGTTGGTGGTGCAGTGGCTCTATAGCTTACAATGTTTTTAGTGACAAAAAAAAATAATTGAACAATTTCTCCCCGTCGTTCAGAAAAACCCCCAAATCTGGGGGACAACCCAAACTGGGCAACACTGTTTTACCCAATCGATTCCAATTGGAAATTTTCAATGAATAATCAACTCTATACTCATTCTCATTCACAAACCGACACCATACTCCATCCATATACCAGGACCCCAATTCTCGAAAATTTTCGCATACGTTTGTCTGAAAAAATCTCCGACGCGATGCAAAACTTAAAACTGCAATTCTCGAAATCTCTTATGCCTATGGTGTATCGGGTGGTTATAACTTTAGTTTAATTATTTGTTTACTTATTTATTTATTTATCTTTTTGTACATGATTTATTTCCATTTGCTAATCATTATTTTCTTCTTTTTTTCAGATTGAAGGATTTTTCGTGTTTTCCTTCATAACAACATAACTTATATTTCTTGCCCAATGAAATTGCACTATTGTATAAAAACAATATTTCAAAAGAAGATACACAAATTATCATATCTCTGAATTGTAAGATGTGCGGTAAAAAAACCTACTGTAAAATTGTATACGAAATTAAACGGTCTATCTATCTAACCTTCAAAAAGTCAACCGGCAATCACACCTAATGACACAGGGTTTCGAAGGCACTGCGACCTCCCAAGCCTTCGAGGGAGTCTAGGTATGTCCATAACACACCAAACTATTTCTATTCTATTTCGCTCTATCTATGTTGACAGATATCGATGATGTATCAGAAGCACCATTGAAGGATAAATAATGTTTGGAAAAAGCACAGGATGCTTTCAAACCTAAGCCAACACTGAGAAAAAAAGATTTAAAAAGAAAAATTCGTACTTTCCTCGTTACTTAAACTCACCTTCTGATATCATCATTATAATCCCCTACCAAAAATTTGCAGTCTCGGCTTTAAATTTGTGGCAGCTCGCAATTGCATTTCTGTAGAAAGTGTATAGCTATTGTAAATTCTTTAAAATGAAATTTTGTAATAACTCGGACCTACTTCTCGGTCTTCCCTTATAAACTAGATCCAGACAAGGGCACTGCCTGCTTTCCGACTCTCAGTAGTCGAACAAATCAATACCCCGACTAACTCAATTACTGTGATCTCTGACACAAATAATCGCCTAAGTGAAATGGAAGATATACAAATGCATCGCGTCCTCAAAAGAGCTTTGATACGAGTAAAAGTATCTTCTCACTAGCACAGTATAGATTCCAAGGGGTTGCTTCCAGAACGGATCACGTCTTCAATTTAAATGCCATGCGACTCGGCGAGAATCCAGTTCACCCCAGAATCAAAAGCAGTGTCACATTTACAGTTTATTTTCGAATGGTAAAAATCGAAAGCACTGTATAAGCGCCGCAGAGTACTTAGGAATTTAGGTCCTCCCTGGTGAAATAGTCTGATCAAATAAAATCAATAAAGCAAATATTTAAGGAAAGGAAGGCCAACAGCAATGTCAGACCCACTGAACCAAATGGCTGCCATCCGAAACTGAGTTCTCTTTGGGATACCTATCCCTTGGCCTAATATCCTCGTTGGTGGTCTTTAGTTAATTGAAAATTTGTTCAAAGGACTCGGTGTGTTTGTCAACGGTGGTATGCTTATTCCATCGCTTCATGACTTTGTTGCGCTCGACCGTAATCACAAGCGTAACACATAAAATGCCGCACATAGCGAAACAGGATAATTGGAGAGTATAAGGACATACTCGTAGAGTTCGTGTTTTGTATAGGTAATCAGACTGCATGTACAAGTTTCTCTTTCTCTCTATTTTTTTTTCTGTGAGATTTTTGTCACATAAAGCACGGCAAGAAGGAAAAATTGGACCATCACCTATAATTACGTGGCCTCTGGTTGAACTGGCCTACCGCCTCGTATCCTTCGTGCCTACCCACTCTAGCCATACGCTAGATTTGAGGCTCGTTGCAGTTCCTTGGCACATCACATGAATGCTGAACTACAATGGTGTAGAGAGGGGTCGGGAGGCGACAGTGGGAGGTCCTTGATGCTGCCAGCACACTGAAAAGGGAAAACGTGTGTCCCTTTTGGCCGCATTTTCTTTTGGGCTTGTCGTGCATTCTATATATGCACACAATCTTCTTCTATCAAATGCACTGTCAGCGTAATTGAACAAGAGGGAAGCAGCAGCAGCACCACCACCACCACCACAACAAGACGACGATGAGGCCGTGTGTGTGCTCTGTTGCTAGTTGTACTCCCTTTGTCATGCATCATTGTTGCTGTGTTGTGTTTTGTGTTTTGTGTTTGTCTATTCGCAAAGGGATAATGTATAACTAGCTCTCCTCGAATGTGAGATGAAATTTTCTCCACCAGATCTTCCCGCGGGGCTGGGTTTGGGTACTGGGTTATATGGTGAACGCAGCAAACAGATAGAAACACGTGCGCCTTCTTCCTGGAGGCTTTTGTCTGTCGACAATAATTTGAACGAAATGAGCTGGCTCCTTTCCTCGGAAAATCTGAATCCTTTGCCCTCTCTCCCTCTATCTCTCCATATAAATATATATCTTGACGTTGATTTACAAAAACATGCTCCATGATGCATAGATTGTCGTCGGCAAGGATGTTAATGGAGCACTAGGTGACATTTTCAGTACACAATATCTTCCTCTTCGGCCGGTATGTAAGCATGCGAGAGAGAAGTCTGTTTCCATATGTTACTTCTGTTTGTATATTTTGGCAGAAGGGATGTCGTTGGTGGTCTAGTATACGTATAGCATGGCGGGAGCGGGATTATCGTGCAGGGTTCAGTGGTCTGCTTGGGATGAAAAAGCCGATGAAATTCACTTGGACGGAGATGTACGAACGTACGTGTGTATGGGCCATGCACAGTCTGAATATGCATTGAAAAGAAGGACATCCCTTATAAACCGTCTTGTTTGTTTGAATCTCCTTTGAGGGCTACACCCCTCGGGTTAGTGGAACAATCATGCTACTGTGTACTGGCCACATAGCTTGTTTTTATTTGGAGCTAACATTTTGAAAACTAATCAATCATTTTGAGTGAAACTGCAGTCAGTCGCTTCACTGTATGCATAAAACTCCTGAGGACATTTCCTTAGAACTTAGCAGATGCATCATGGATCTAAGTACCTATCTCATAGGCAAATGAATGGGAATGGAAGTGTCAGGAGAATGGTAGCATCAAGTTGCTGAAAACCACTGTCGAAATATGCCGGAGGAGTAAATTCTATGATAGGCTTCAGCTATATTATGGTCTATGCCTACAAGAATAGTTTATTAAGATTTTTCTTATAACCAGCAACAGTTCTGATCGGTCATGGACCGCAACTTACATCTTTTGACTTTTACCCCCTTCGGGTAGGGGTTAGAATTTACCCGAGGTAGGCATGCCTGTCGTAAGAGGCGACTAAAATCCAACCTCCGTATACCGAGCGTGTAGTGTATACAAAAAATGCAATGAACAAAACGAAAAGATTAATTACCCCAGGTGGCAGTCCAGCTTTACTGGAAAATCCACCCTCTTCGGAGGTCGGCTCTACGGATTCTGGGGAGAGCCGCTTATTGCAGTCCATTAACCCTTTTATTAAAAGTTCAAGGGTATCTCGATCGCCTCCATCACGATCGAACAACCCCGGGAAAAGAAGTCCGCCGGGAGCGCCAGCGCGTGAAAAACGGGACTCAGTGAAAGATATAAGCTCTGAGGAAGAAATTAAAACACTCCGAATCAAGCTTAAGGAAATGGATCTACTCTATCAAACTCTGAAGAAAGAGATAGAACTGTTAAAAGAAGAAAATAATGTTCTAAGGAACACTAATTCTCAGAAAGAACGCGAATGTACTCCACCACGCTTGCCTAGTCAGGAATACCACACTGACGAAGAAGAGCTAGCACGCGAAACGAATCGGGTCCCTAAGAAAAGACCTAGTAAGAAAAGGAGAGCCGGTTCTTCGCCTGAAGTCGAGCCTCTAAGAGAACAAACGCGTAAAGTACCGCAAGAAAAACAACTCCGAGGGCAAATTCGTCCACCACCTCCAATAAACGTCGTTGGGGTAACGGATTATAATAAGTTATACAGCCTCCTTAAAGGAACGATAACATCGGAATTAAGGTAACATCTTTGAGGAATAATGCGTGGAAAATTAACGTCGTTAACCACGAAGACTACCGGGTAGTGTCCCAAAAGCTAAACACCGAGAAGATCCAGTGGTATACTTTTGAAATAAAGTCAGAAAGGCCACATCGTGTTGTAGCGAGGGGACTCCACCCCTCATGCACCAAAGATGAGGTTATAAATGACCTCCGTTCCAAAGGGTTTAAAATTCTTGATGCCGTAAATATCATCAAGAAAGAGAAGCAAAAAACGGAAGAAGATAAGGACATCCTGGTAAGGCGTGGTCTCCCGCTCTTTATGCTTACCTTCGATAGGTCTGATAATATCGAAGATATCTACCGAATTAAAACCATACTTAATATTGTGGTAAAAATCGAGCCCATGCGCAGAAATTTGAAAACAATTCCACAGTGCAAACGTTGCCAAGAATTCAATCATACGCAAATGTATTGCAAAAAAGAGCCGCGATGTGTCAAATGCGCCGGAAGTCACTTCTCCCAAGACTGTGGAGCAAATAAACAATCCTCCGCTACCTGTGCGAATTGTAAGGGAAAGCACCCGGCGAATTATAGAGGCTGTGAAGTAGCTAAGGAGTTGCAAAAACGGAGAGAAGCGCTACTCAAAACCCAAAATAAAAAAACAAAGCCGCTTACCAAGATAAAGCGTAGGACCGCCCAGGAGGTAGTAGGCAATATAAAACCTCCGGTTCAAAAGCGTAGCATTGTCAGAGAAAGAGAGACAATAGAAAGGCCGTCGACCTCTGTTGTCAAAAGAAACGCTACTGAAAAGTTACCACCAGGAAAGCCATCGAATAGTGGCCCTCGGACAGCCAGAGTACAGACCTACGCTCAGGCCGCGGCATTCGAAGGAGCGAAAAACGTTGAAACTTTGCCGGACCCTGTTTCTCATGTTTTCTCAGTTATTCTCCAGAAACTTGAAGAACAAAGCAAAATAAATAAAATTATTCTCGATCGCTTGGTTAAGCTCGAAAATAATTCACGGAAAACGCGTGCTTCAAAAATAACATGAATGAAAAACCAATGTTAAAAATATGCACTTGGAATGCAAACGGGCTTTTACAAAAACTCGGCGAATTGGAAATATTCATACGCGAGAAAGATATTGACATTTGCTTAATTTCTGAAACTCACGTGAAAAAGGAATCGAATTTAAAAATAAAAGGATATAATGATTTCCACGCTTGTCACCCATCGGGGAACGCCAGAGGTGGATCATCATTGCTTATTAAAGACTGCATTGAACAATACGAAGACCTGAAGATAGAGCTCGAAACTATGCAACTGTGCACGATTCGAGTTAAAAATAGTCAGCGTACTCTTAGAATTTCATCTATCTACTGTCCACCGCGTTCCGCGCTTGAAAAAAGTGATTTTACTAACCTGCTTAAATCGCTCAAACCAAATTTCATTATTGGCGGCGATTTTAATGCGAAACACACGTTCTGGGGCTCCAGATACATCTCGCGAAAAGGTAGAATGCTCTATGGGGCAGGTATGGAATACAGTTGCGATTTCCTCTCGACGGGCAAACCGACCTACTGGCCAACTGATACTTCAAAACTACCTGATCTGATAGATTTCTTCGTCGTGAAAGGAATACCTACCAACCACATTAAAGTTGAAGAGAGCTTTGATCTATCATCTGACCACTCACCGGTTATTCTAACATTGAGTGTAAAATTAGCCAATAACCTAGAGCCAGCGAGATTAACTGGTAGAAACACTAACTGGGAAGGCTTTAGGAACGAAATAGAAGAGAATGTTGAACTGAGTGTTCCACTTACGACACCCTATGAACTTGAGGTTGAAGTTGATCGCTTCGTCGAGATCGTACAGCTCGCCTCCTGGAATAATACGCCTAATCCAAGGAAAACGCCGGCCAAATACGGGCTACGATATCCTCCCGAAATAAAAGAATTGGTCAACGAAAAAAGGAAGGCGCGTAAGAAATGGCAACAGAGTCGCGCTCCGCAACATAAAGCACATTTGTATTATTTGTGCAATTTGTTGAAGACAGCCATTAAGGATTTTAAAAATCGTGCGATAGGTTCTTACCTTGAAAGTTTAACAGCGAAAAAGATTCCAATTATTCACTTTGGAAAGCTGTAAAAGGCACCAAAAGGCCCAAAATCCCCGCGCCGCCAATTAGAATAAATCAAAATGAATGGGCAAGGGAAGATAAGCAAAAAGCGGACGTTTTTGCCGCTCATCTAGAAGAAACCTTTAAACCGTACGATGGCCAAGCGATCTACGACAATACTAATAGGACGGAATTACAACCTGACGATTCAACACTCACAAGAGCAACGCTAAGGGAACTAAAACGTGAAATCGAATCCCTAAAACCTAAGAAAGCTCCTGGTTATGATTTGATCACCGGAGAAGTTCTCAAAGCTCTTCCAAGGAAAGCATTAATTAAGCTCCTTCATATTATAAATGCTGCGCTCAGACTAAAACACGTGCCGAGTCAATGGAAAGTCGCGGAGGTCATAATGGTTTTAAAACCAGGAAAACCGCCAAATGAAGTAAAATCGTATAGACCGATTTCCCTTCTTCCGGTCATTTCCAAAGTCTTCGAGAGAATATTGCTTAGGCGCCTACAGCCGGTTATTGAAGACAATAATCTTATCCCTGACCACCAGTTTGGGTTCAGAACCAAGCATTCGACGATTGACCAAGTACATAGAACTACTGACGTAATCGAGAAAGCATTTGAAGAAAAAAAGATTTGCTCAAGCGTATTCCTTGACGTCTCGCAAGCCTTTGATAAGGTGTGGCACGACGGCTTAAAATTTTTTAATTTTTTGACTTGGTTCTCATCCAAAGCATACAAACAGACCCAACTATGCTTTGACTTGGGCGATGACAATTCTTTGGTGGTTCATTAAACCGTTCGGCTGTTACATCTGATCGCTCGCTTATTTTGTAGTAGGTAAGTAAACCTACTTACTTTCTGCAAATAGTTTCATTATGATATTGTCTAGCCTAGGGGTCCTCTATACGGTCGGTGCTAGACCTAGGTTTTCTTTCGAATTGCGGAGGTTTTGAACTGACAACGTAGGTAGAAGGACAGAGAGAAAGTTGAATACAACCTAATGAGCAGCCCTTCAAAGAACGCCAAATCAAATCAAAACCACGCAGGGAACAATCTCTTTGTCTGCCGTTTCATCCGGAAGCATAGGTATTGATGAAAAATCTGTACGTCATTGCTTAGCGTCATCTGTGAAACAGCTGTCAAAATTTCAAATAAATTTATTGATTAATATTGTTTTAGTAGATGTTGAAAATGCGTTTAAGTTTTTTCTATGGTTTTTCTTATCGGTCAGGTGTTTTTCTGAATTTGCTGAATATTGCAAAAGGTGTGGTTGTTTAAACAGCCCAACGGTTGGAAGACTTTTTCGTGGTCTTTTCACGGAAAACGTCTTTAAACGGCTCGTTTGGAAAACTGAAATATGTGTGGGAAAACTTCAGTTTTCGATGACGTTTTTGAGTATTTTTGCGAAAGCCGGTCTTCTGCTCGTTGTGAATAGGGTATAAGTCCAGTTCAATTTTTTAACAACTAGACACAAGGTTTTGTTTTTATTTAGTTTTAGACAGTTTCTGTCACACCAAATAAGAAGGTTTTTTTAAGATTCTGAACCGCGTTTTCCAATAAAACCAGGCTGAACATCAAAAACTCTCAGAGTTTTTAAACAAGTTGGATGCAATTTGCCGTATATCCAAGGCTTTAGAGAAATCAAAGAAGACAAGAAATTATACTACGTCACTATCCAATTAGATTTACAACTATGTTTCTGCCTAACGTCAGATTGGTTCTGGCAAAGGAACTTATTGTAAAGCAAAAATCTTGAGATTTGAAGTTGGATCAACTTTTCCACAACTTTTGAAAGAAATGAAAGTCAAGAATAGGGTTGCATACTTGTGGGTAGATTGCTGATTCCTTTTTATTTTTTAGATCGAATATTTTTTTGCGATTTCAGGTAGGTACATGGGAAAGAGGATGTTAATATAAAGGTGTTGAAAATATGTGTTTAAATAGAAAAAATGTAGGGCAGAATAATTTTTATAAAATGTGGATGAATTTATCAACCCCAAACGGCTTCACATTTTATACTTGAAATGGCTTTAACAAAATGTCAGTTTGGTCTGCTCTACAAAAATTAAATCTATTCTTAGGTCTCGATATACTCAGTTGCATGCTTTCATTAGATGCCATTAGGTTAAGTTATTCTAAGTGGGGTTGTGAGATTGTCACAAAAGACCAGGCACCACAGCGGCTAAAAACCTACACCAAATAGCTCTACCAATAAATTTCCCTACAGAATTTAAGTATGGTCCTATTTTTTTTTTGAGGAACCAACCTCCTGTGGAGATGCAATTCCTTTAAGCGCAGCCTCTCTATCAATGTAGATGGTGACATTCTTCACAGAACCAAAAAGGTACATGATGACTATGAAAAAATTCATAGATAGTGTCAAAAAACCATTGAAATTGAGGTAAATTATGAGTTCATTCAATCAATGTTTCTCTGTTCATTCGGGTATGAAAATATTCAAAATGGTATGAAACTTTCATAAGATGCATGATTTGTTCATAAAAGATAGGATAGAATTAATTAAAAAAATGTAGACTTTCATGAATCGAATGTGTATCCAATAATTGTAACTATGAATATTTTCATCAAGTCTGTTACACTTTTTGGAAAACATTCATTTTCATGGGGTTAATGTATTTATTCCAACAACTTATGCGCAAATTCATTGATTTTATGTAAAATGTCACAGTTTATATGAAAAAAGTATTGCGAGGCCTCTCATTACTTTTAGAAACGAATAAGTGCAAAATTATTTAAAGTGCGTGAATAATATTGAACCTAGAACCTTTTTGGAAGTAAAGCAGTTACACTTTTGCTTGTATTTGCTGTGCATTTTGAATTAAGTCTATTAAACACAGAACACTAATCTTCTTCGAACATCAACATGGTCATGCATCTCCTGAAAGCTGGTACGCGAACTATCCAGTATATTGTCCTTTTTTACGGCCGAGATATGCGTGTAGGCACCATAATAACTTCGCAGCTGAGTTATCTAAATTTTCCCTTCCGACGGATACCTCACTAGTACCGAATATCGGAGTACGACAATTGTGACTGATGTTGACAACGTTGATTTTGTCTAATGAACCGGGCACATGTTAGACTTCTGAGACTTTTATTCAGCCATTCATTTAAGACCGCAGCATAGCGCGGCCATTTCTAGAACCGCAATTCTACGCAAAATTGAAATATCATAACGTATTCAAATTGGAAAGCCTCTACGCCTTTTATTCCAGTCATCAGAGTTGAGAACCCTGACATAATAAGACTATAATTATGCTGTGATAAACCTCTGTTAAATGGATCACACTACTTGAAGGTAGGCACTTAGATTAAACTTTCTAGTCGCGTAAGCAAATAAAACCAAACCCTTAAACAGAATATATTTCAATTCCCATCTATAGACATTCAAGGACCTACCGAATGTCCCCTAAAATGTATTCCTGAAACTGAGAGAGAATTTCCACTAATTGGGTCGTTGACACATCGGTGTACCCAATTTATTATGGACGTTCACGTCTGTATTCAATAAAAAAAAAGAGTGCGAAGAAAATCAGAGAAAAACCACCAAAGACCATACCACACAGAAGCCCTAATGCCATTATCAGGATAACGTCGGTAGCGCCGATAGCGCCTATACAAATATACAACACAATAAGCAACTGTATCTGGAACCAATATTTATGACTATTTCGCATTAAAAATCACCTAAATTGTGACCAAAGTCAAGACTAACAATGGCAACGAGATTGTGTGCACATAAAACACTCCCAGATCCTGAGTTCATACAGGACATGTGCGCACACACATGACTGCGACAGTGAAGTTACCAATAGAGCAAAAAGAAAAGAAGGCCTGGGGCGTCATAATTCATAGCCGGACGACAGATTGTGGGATGTGCACAAATTGTTTATTGGCATTCGTCTCCGATACGAATCCGGTATGAAAAATGATACGGATTTTATCGCTGTAGACGATAATGAAATTTCCTTCGCTTGGCATTGTCATGGAGAAACAATAAGACCACACGAGTTATGTGTGTCCCAGAGAGGGACCAATAAAAGTTGTCTTTTAATCATCAGCCATGGAACTCTGATTGAGAGTAGATAAATGTGCCGCAAGAATGGTGTGAACTAAACGTTTAATTGGTTGCGAGGACTTTGACAAATGTCCTCATTGCTCTGTTGTATTTCACAATTTCCCTATGCCATTCTCCGTAGGCAAATAAAATCAAGTAATATGCGCTTTGCCGCATTCAAGTAAATAAATCCATAACGTGCAACTTGACCTGCTTTTACCTACATATCCCCAACCGAACTCACCACCAACAACACTGACAAAATAATAATTGACCCGACATTCACTGCCACTGGGACTTGTTATAGCATAATTGGACTCACCCAATTGGGGTTGGCATATTTATATAGTCCTTGTTGCTGTCGACTGCTGTATTGTGTATAAAAAAAGACGTAAACTCGAAAGTCCTTATATTGAAATTCAATAAAAACGGCTCGTTGGCCTAAATTAACTGCCTCGGCATAATGGACAAGAAATTGAACGGAATTAATATCCACGAACTATGCGACGAAAATGAGATAACAAGAATAAAGTGAAACTTTAGCGAAATTCAGTCGTGATTGGCAAATTCAACGGGAATGAAGGACATCAAGAAATGAAAGGACTGCCTTCGTGCCCTTGACATGAAGTAGGCATAGCTTTGGATTTATTTCCATCTAACAATAGGTATGCCGATCGACCTGCATTGCGATTTAAAAAACCATAAGCTGATGGCAAATGAGAGCTACCTACCTCTCAAGTCTCAATGTCAACTTAGAATTTGTCAGTTTCGTAATAAATCCGATCAATTTATCGCCAAAGAGAATATGGGGCGGCCGAATTACTGCGAAGAGAAAAAGTCATTCATGCATTGCGGCTTATGATTCTACGTCCAGTCTGGAACTTCACATGCATATTGGACTTTAAATCTTTGTCACTATGGTAGATTTTTATTTCAGGTTTGCTAAGGCAACTAGGACGGCCACTACACTGGTATTACAAGGACGAGGTATAAATATGAAACGTACTTTATTAAGCATGAATCAAACTGCATAAAAAAGCTATGACCTTTAAGTATCTTAAAGACTGCTTCCCATATAGATAGGGTTAGCAGGTTGCAAAACGCGAAAAGGCGGGGGACAATTTTTTGTACTAGTTTCAGTTTAAGATTTAAAAAATAAATAAAAGTAACGAAATATTTTCAAATATAACTTTAAAAAATTGTTAAAGGGATGTATTCAATTGTATAAGTTTGGTTAATTTTTCGTATGTATGCGTTCAGTATGGCCCCGATAATCCAAACATTAAAAGGGACTAAAATGGAAAAATGGTAGCTATTGTTTATTTTTAAGTGAAAAGATATATCGATAAGTGTGACTCTTCTCTATTTTGAACTTTGGGGTCATTTTTAAGCCGATTCTCGTGGGAACGCTCCCGTGTTCTACGGCTTAAACAGTTCGGATTTGGGGTTTGTGGGCCGCTTTTGTTTAGAAGGTAACCTCAACATTAATGGTAGGTACCTACTTGCCATATAAAATGTTCATACCAGTTTGAGCTGTTCGAAAACGGCTATAGGGATTTCAACAAAAAATCATATTTGAGCTTACGTATGTGAGGTTAACGTGACTTCATACTCAGATTTTGGCTAAAAAATCGAAAAACCGTATTTTTGAAATTTAGACATATCTCGAAAACGGTGCGTGCATACGATTGTGTAAAATAAGCAATATTCTAGTATTTAAGGAGGTTAAATAAAGATAGCGAATTCGTTCGTAAAGAAGACGCCAAGCATTATCATTTAAACTTCCCCACACCAGAGGTAAGGGGTCTACGGTTAATCTTTATAGTCTTCGAAAGTTTTAAACGTACATCGGGAGTTAAGATTCTTCGTTGCAATAATTTTAGCTTGTAAGACTATAAATTTGGCACTTTGTATGAGCCGACTGGCAGAATACTCCGGCACCGGCTTTTTCCAATTTATTGTCTAGTGAGGTTTTTTGGATACCAAGCAATAAACATTTTAGCCCAGAGTTGTCAGTAGCAGCTTTGCTATGTCCAGGCGGTATAAGAAACTTGATTTGGAATACTATTTCAAATAGCTCACAATTTGTCGTTCAATTCCCATTTTTCGTTAAACCAAGTACTTCCAATATATGTATTAGATCCATTCATTGTATATCGTTTGTGGGACCAATTGCTCCAAAGTTCTTCTTATTTGAAAAGAATCGAATTGACCGCTAATCTTCGGTTCTTTCAACGATGTTAACATTTTTAATGAGCTTCAGTCTTATGCATTGAAACAACTCCTTTTTGCTGGGGTCTATGAAAAGCCCAGATTTCTGTATCGTAGTACCCGCACAATGTTTCCTGCGCGAGTCCTATTATTTTTTATTTGAGAAGGCACATGAATTATAATGAAATTTTACACCAGAGAAATTACAACTTTTCAAAAGGCATTATCAAGGCTTTAGTACTCTAAAATTTTGGCCAAAGATAGTGATGTTTCCAAATCAACCTCGATAGGAACAAAGCCAACCGCGATAAGTATCAAGTGTGAGCTCGTTGGGAAATTAATGTAGAAACTTAATGAACGAAGTAGAAGAAATAAGGTGGATAAGTGAACCCTGATGGGTGACCTGGTATTTGAGTGCAAAATGGTGATGACATAGGGCGTCTATCATTTAACGGAATCGAGTATGATACCGTCAAAGAAGAGTTCAGGAAACTAGAGAAAAACAAGCAGGAATGCAACCCAACATCCAGAACTGGCTTCCTCGAATTCATCATAGAATTAGGGACTTCCTTAGGAAGAAAGGTCCAGTTGAGTGAGATCCCAAAACTTGCACTGGCTTGTTTAATTTATTTTAATTGCTTAATAAAAGCGTTGTGGTGCCTCCTCTAATCTCCCTCTCCATCCCCATATGGGCTATATTTTCAGAATCACATTACATCCACTCTTGGTCTCTGCGAATCTGACAATGCCATATGCAGCTACCTAAAGCATGTGTACTATCATTGGCAACGCCAATCTTACTTACACAGTAACCTCTGTGGGCTCATTTAAAGCAACCCATATCGAACCCGATGAAGTTCCTTCGGGAATCATTACTACACAGCTAATATGCAAAACCCGACTGTTTTATATAACCAATCTCAATGTGCCCACAGGCTTTAATCAAAATCATACTTCTCCCTTTGCAATTGGCGTAGAACTGAAAAGTACACATCAACATAGCGCATATCACGTCGCAATTTAGCAGTAAGTGTGCATTACAACCATTCACCATAATGCGACACGTTCACGTCACACACGATGCGAATGTAAAAGATACTGCAAGGCGCGCATACTAGAACAGTCAACCAAGGGAATGGGGCAAATCGCGCGCCATCGAATCAAATTCAATTTTAAGAAATTATTCATATTTTCCACATGTGTGCCGTAGGGCGAATGTGGGGAAATCAATGAAAAAAAAAAAAGAATTCATATTAGGGACACGGCTGATTTCAATGGTATAGCGGTGTGATATAGAATATCCGCTTGTACTTATGCGGAAAATAGGTTATTGCCAGCGTTCGGTTGCGAGTTTAGCAGAAATTCGTTTTTTTTTGTCTTCCATTTGAATTCCCTTGCAAACTTCCCTCTCCCCAGAAGGGCATAAATCACAAAAGGAAAGAGCAGAAAAAATAAAAACCGATATCAAACAAACGCCTAAAATTTGGTGTAAAAAATAAATAACACAGCAAATATTTAGCTCATGTTCAAATAGTGCATTCCGTGTCAAACTTTTCGGTTCGCAAAACGGGCTCACGTAAATCGGGGTTTTTGCGTGTGCAAGGACTGCGCCACGACTTGTTTTTCATTTTGCTGCTATGTTGACGAACGTCAATATCGCGGAGAAATGATTTTTCGCTATTCTCTGTGTATTATTGTTGACATGCAGTTTCAAGGTCTGACTGAGGATGTACAATAAAAGATTTCAAAAATATATGAACTGGTTCTGTCCCGAAATTTGACAGTCTAACATATCGCATATGGATGAGCTTTGCTTACATAAACGGATAATGTAAATGAAACCCACTGCGCTCGTTTGAAGTGAATTTTTGGGCTTCGGGCAGAGCGGCACACTCCTTTGTTGCGATATTCGTATAGATTTGCATGGCCTTCACAGTGAGTTGTGGGGAAACGAAACAAACAACAAACCATAAAGTCATTTGAAAACCTCCATCAAATTTGGCAGCTGGATTTCCATTTCAAATATGACAGATTGGGGATTTTCTACAACATTCTCTTGAAAGTATGTGACCTTATGGTTGGTGTGTGGGGGATTACAATTAATTCGAGTGAAAATAAATGAAACCGTAGAGTGGTTCAACTGTGGGAATGTCCTCATCCTTACCATAGTAAAACTAAAAAAATTCCTCCGAATGTAAAGTGTTTGGTGGAATAGATTTTCAAAATACTACACGAAATTTACTTCGTGTTTGAGGATTCATTGCAAAACGGCGCGATTTAGGGAAAAATACGTCTTGCAGTTATTCGGTGCTGATGGGAGCGGAGATCTAAGCTGGAAGCAGAGAGCGTTTCGCGAATATTATTTAACTTCTAAGTTGGGACTGCCTTTTCCGATTGGAATAAAATTTCTGTTGAATAATGTATTAAGATTTTAACAAGTAAATTATCTCCGTGCTTTATTTACAAACTTCCAAAAAAATTTATATGTCCTCAAACAATTTCAATTTTTACTGAAAACAAGTGTAAATGATTTCGTGGAACTGTGGAACCAGGGCCTCAACCAACAAGCCTCTCCAGTTATACCTGTCCTTGAGGTCGTTGTCTACTTGAGCGCGTTACCAAAGGCGAGGTCTTCCTCTGGTGCGTTGACTATTTGGGTTGGAATCGAAGACTCTATGCAGGCCGGAGCGTTGATGTACATTCGCTCTACATGTTCTAGCCATCTCAAACGTCCAATGCGCAGGTTTTTAGCTAGGTCGATTTGGCTGTACCGCTCGTATAGCTGGTCGTAGAATCGTCTCCTCCAAAACCCGTCCACACAAACGGGACCGAATATCTTACAACAACATTTGTCTCTCGAAACGACCAAGGATATCTTCATCCGCTTTGGAAATAGTCCATGCTTCAGATCCATACAGCAGGACTAGAATGATGAGGGTCCTATACAGAATCTCCTTAGTCTTTCGGGAGAAGGCTCTTCTAAACAGCTGCCTTCTCAGCCCAAAGAAACAGCGATTGGCAAGAGTTATTCTCGGTTTGATTTCTGATGAGATGTCATTTTCAGATGTTATAGCAGAACCAAGGTAGACAAAGTCCCTTACTACCTCAAAGTTATATAGCTGTCTATTTTGACGTTCTGCCCGATTCGTCGATGCTGGGTGTCCCTTCTTGTTGACAGCATGTACTCGGCTTTGGGATGCGAAAACTAGACATGGCTTTATATATAGCTCGTCTCTATATATAATACTGTCATAGACGGCTTTGAAGTCGATAAAAAGATGGTGAGTATCGTTGCCTAGGAATACCTTTGTATTCAGTGCTCATATATAACTATACGTTAGTGAAAAACATCTATAAAGGGCATTTGTATGTTGTCTCGTCCGACTGCAAGCCCAAGGGAGCCTATATTAACAACAATTGTAAGTAAAAAACCCCCTCTGACAGGCATATCACCATCAACTGCTCACAATTGTGATTATCGGTGCCATTAAACTCTTCCATCCAACCTTTAACACCCTCACTTACTAGACAACAGTCACATAAAAGCGCTTCAATGCTCTATAGCGCACAATGATTCTATTTTATTTTGTAATGTCTTCCAAACATTATGTTAGTAGGTATGCATACACGAAAAAGACCACAAAAACCGACCACAAAATAGTATTCATCATCCGTGTTAACTTTTTTTTTAAACAAAAGGGTTTAGAACATCTCTCTTTAGAAAGTTTGAAGCTTTTGTGTTAGATATTTTATATGGCGCAAAAATGAGCACAGCGCGCACATCACCATAATTCAAACCCCAAAGGACACTTATCCGTTTTACGAGCTGACAATAGAGTTGCAGTAGAAAATAAAAATAAAAATAATAACAAGACCCAACAAAAACTAACCTGACAAAAAAGAAACAACAATAACAAAATTGCCAAAGGAAATTCACAAAGCGATTTTTCTCACTGGAACGTAGAGTCCTTTTTTTCGCATTTTCTCTCGCCGTGTCGTCCATGCAGTTGCAGTGTTTTGTATGGTTAGCATCAGTGAACTCTATACACAAGTAACCCATATACTGCGTCATGCATAGGGAAAGAAAGGACCCAGAACGAAATAGGATAAAACACAAAAAAAAAAAATAACACTCCCAAAGACGAGAAATATTATACATTCACTTGTATTCGATGTGATAGAGAAAAAGGGAACAATTTTGTACATTTGTACATTTTCTGTACTTTGCACACAGTTTCCCTCATTTCTGTCTGAATTGTTTTCTTTTGAGGATTTGCTCTTCTCAGTTCTCACACGTCAGGCAAATGGAAAAGAAAAGAAACTTTAACTTGTCAGACGTTTTACTTCGATTTTTCACAAGCGATTTTCTGTGGACTTTTGTACTTTGAGGTGGTAGGGAAATTGCATAGTTTATCCAGTAGGAAGGGAGATGTACCCTATACCTTGATTTTGCTCTTTATATCTCTGTCCTGTCTATCACTCTACTCATTGGGCCTTACCAATAATCATTTTCAACCTTCACACTAAATATTTCCTAGGTCACAATATGCAATTTTGTATGGAAAATTTCGCCATTGTGAGTTCGAAAAACTTAGCCTGGACACAAAAATTATTATTGGTATCGCGGATTGTGTTTGGGGCATCTGTATTTCTATTGGACACAAGTAGTCGCTGCTTTAATATACCTTTTAAGAAAACAAAATGGAGTTCCCGGGACTTCTCTTATAGATATCATATCTAAGATGGAAATGAGTTGAAATCTCGGCCCTAAGTCATAATAGATGGGATATTAGCACATCCAAGAAACTCAGGCGCTCATACGGAGAATGTTGCCAACGATCCCATAGTTAACATCAAAGACTTCACCACCTAATAGGAACGGCCATAGAATGGCACATGAGAATAGAATGCAGCCGAAAATTTTTAAATTTGCCACTAGAGCAACATTGGATTGATTCCTGAACTTGATTGCAATTCGAACTGTGTCAAAATGAAAAGATGCAATGAAGGCCGAATTTATAAACTAAAAACAGTTGGTTGTAGAAAGATCACATAGAGTAGTGGGTCACTCCAATAAAAATCAACAAATGTACGATTATCCATAAGTACTCTCTTTATCTGTCAACATGTTGCATGGTATATCAACTCAGGTCAGTCGCCAACTATCTGAATACAAAAAAAGTAATTATGTACGTTTAAAAAAAAGTTGAAGAACAATTGAATATTCATTTTTTTTAAGAAACAATCAGATTCCTCTTTCGCTGCAAAATTAACTACGCCAAACTTTATGATCTTTGGCACTTTAGTCCAGAGCAACCATTTTAATCGCCTGTTGGAGGGAAGTGATTGACAGTTTATTCCCCCAATACCCACATGCGACACATTTCTAAAATTAAAAATTTACGATGACGGCTCTGAAGTCTGAACAACCGTACCTAACATTAAATGAGAGAAATGACGCTGTACTATGGCGTTCAGGAGTCGGGATCCTTAATAGTGTTGGGAAAGTGTAAATGAAACAAATTATCCTACTGAATCAGGGAAACAATTCGTCAACGTCTAGCTGAAAACTATTAACATGAAAAGAAAAAAATAGGACAGCGAATTGATACGAACGTTTCTAGGCTATGTGAACAGCAGTTGTCATTGGGAACTCGCAATGAAAGGCATTCAAGTACAAGTGGAGTGGAGGTCTTTATTATGTACTCTGACAACGACACCGAGCGAGACAGAAAAATAGGATAATTTTCAAGGTTTTTGAAGTGAAACCTTCTACAGACAAGCTTCACCAGGGGAGTGAATTGCCTCATGTGTTACGAAAATTGTTCTGTCGATGCAACGGAAACGGAAGCCTCTCAACCGACTTCAATGAAATTTTGTAGATGTGTATGGATAGATAGCATAGCTTTTGACCCGATAGGTGGCGCTGATGGCTACGAGCACGCTGGAACTGGGGAATGACAGTGAACTGGTGAATGTGTTACGAAGATTGTGATCTGACGATGCAACGCAAGTGAATTCTCTCGAATTTTAATACGTTAAATTAGAAAATGTTTAGCTTCAACCAGGAATTGAATCCGAGACTGTGAGGTTCATAAGATATGCTAGTATATCTCTCTCGGTAATCTATAAAAAGATTTCATAAGTTCCCATAGTATGAGCTAACTAAACTAACCTTGGGCCTTACCAATAATCATTTTTAACCTTTACACTAAATATTTCCTAGATCACAATATGCAATTTTGTATGTAAAATTTCGCTATTGTGAGTTCAAAAAACTTAGCCTGGACACTAAAAATGATTATTGGTATCGCGGCTTGTGTATAGAAAAGCCGAACTATAACTCCAAAGCTGTGGGTGTGGAGATCTTTTCCGCTTGGTACAATTGCCGCACGGTCAAAAATTACTTTTTTGGTTGCAAAAATCATAACGCAATTAAGATATCGTAGACATTTTTTTCCCCTTTTAAAGGAAATTTCCAAGAATATAAAAACAGTTATTTTTAAGAAAATTGTTTCACAGGTTGTTTCTAAATCTAAGGCAAGTAAGATTTTTCTTGCAAAATTAATTAACAGAGAAAGGAGTTAAAGAAAAAATTTAAAACAAGTAAAATTTTATGATTATTATAAAAAAAGGTCTGCGTGTATTTAATTGTTCACAGGGTGATCCAAAATATTTTTTTTTAACACAGTCGATGCATAAAATTAACGAACCAACTTAGCAAGTATATTTAAAAAGTATTTTTTTTATTTTGAGGCGTATTAGTATAAACGGTTTGAGTGACAATGCTTGCTGTGTTTCTATTCGCATTCCTTCATAAAAAATAGTTTTTTTTTTATATTATTTAAAGCGCCATCTACCGTTTTTCGGTATCTAAAGTTTTTCCATTTTTTCATGGAGTAGCTGGAGCTTGTTGTGGTTATGGGCGTAGAACAATATGAACATTCACAATGTTTCTACAAAGACAACATACCCTACTGGAGAAAGTGTATCGCCCAAGCCATTCGTGGGGTGTGCGGTGCGGGTATACCTAAATCGAAGTATCCCTCGCCAAATAGCCAGCTTGAACCCAAGGAGCTATCACTATCAACTTGAAGTCGTTTTGCGAAAAAGTTGTTGCTGACAAATCGCCATTGTCAGAGAAGTCACATTTTATTCACCTCGCTACGGCAGCGGATGTAATGTTGAATAATTGGAGCACACGTTTGATGTTGGTAGTTACCAAGAGGAGGCGTGAGAATATGATTCTTTTCCGGTTTACCAGCGTTTACCAGGGTCCATATTTTTCCCCCTTTCGTCGGTGCCCTCCTTTCACTTTTATACCCTCATTATAATCATCTTCATAATCATCATCGTCATCGTCATCGTCTTCAGCAGCAGCATGGGTTTCACTGTCGTCATGACACTAATCAAGTATTGAATACGAAACGCATGCAGTTGTGAGAATAGAAGACTATATATGTCCCTTTTGCTGAAGCTAAAGTCACTCGTGTGGTCATTTCGGGGAGGACAAAAAGTTGGCCCAAAGCCAAACTCGGGCCAGGACCTTAATTCAGCTAATTTCATTTTTATTTTTGTCCCCCTATATTTTTTTCTGTCCACTTTGTTCCGCCTCCTTTTTAGCTTGCATACAATTTGTTTTACGTTTTACCCTCTTGAGGATTTGCTATCCCATTGTTAGGGAAGAAGAACACACACACAAATAAAGACAGGCGATTGGAATAGAGCACGAGGTTTACTTGAAGAACGGTCGATGATGGTGGACGAAGGACATTGAATGGTTTTGTCATTCAGTCTTGGTCTCCTTGCCATGATCTTAAAGACAAATTGAAGTGAATGTCGAAATTTACCTAATAGGTACTCGAAAGAAATTGCACAGTAAATGGAAAAGTTATGACTTCCTGCTAAGATTTTGGATCGCTTCCAGAAGCAACACTGCGCAAACTGCGATTGCAGTCGTAAATTATTTTACCACATTAACTTATCCCATTGGGGGATAACTTTTGCTAGTTGAATGTGTGCAAAACAAATATAAACTGCGAAGAGGAGTATATAACGGGTTCGATATAGTTAGGGTCGCCATTAGTCAAGCAAGTTTTTCATTACTGGTGACTGACTTATTGAGCAGCTTACCGAATGCGAATAGTTGAAAATATTCGACGGGCGAAATTGATATGTGGTTAAGGAGTGATTTTGTTTGTATTTGGTCAGAAATCATAGTTTGACAGGCGGATTGATCGGAGAAATGCCCAGCGACAGCTAAAGCGAGCTCTGACGGAGAAGAAAAAAGAATCCATTGAGACTTTATCGCTAAGAGGTACAAAAACAACATACGACACTATGCCTACCGAAAAATGAAATGAAAAAGCTGGGATGGAAGAGGGCGGTCCTTTAAATCCGTCAGCTGTTAAATTAAAGACCGCATCATGAAGTCTTAAACGGGCTATCGAGCAGAAAATACTAGAAGCGCAAAAAAGATGAAAAAAATAGAATGTGTCGTCTTAAAAAATGTGGGAACCCTGGGGTGGGATTCTGTAAATAACGAAACGAAAACCACTTTCGCGTTTCAAAAAACGAAATAAATCACGCGAAAGCGAAAATCTGCTTCATGTAACTCCTAACGTTTTGTTGTTCACATTCGTACATTTCGTGTATCTGTATGCAAATGAATATTGTCCAGCAAGAACCAAATTTAAATAAACCAACCTTTTGTCAGGTAATGTGAGAGGATTCGAACAATCCCCCAGATTTTTTCTAATTTATTTTAAGTTTACGTGTTCATTTTCCATTTCACTTTCGTCGCTTTCGTTGGTCAACAAAAAATAGTTTGTTAACATTTCTAGTAAAATATTCAGCACAATCTTAACACCACCAAACTCAAAGAGAATAAATAGAAAAATGAGAAACGTCAACAAAATAGCCGTCGTGTGTTTCCTTTCGAGGTGATGATAAAATCTTTTCGTTTTTAAGGTTACATGAAGCAAGAAAAGTGAAAACGTCAAAGAAAAAGTTTTCGTTCGTTTTTTTTTCGCGCCCACGAGAATTTCTTTCGTTTTTGATGTTACATGAAGCAAACTATTCGTGTGCACGAAAACGTTTAAACGTTTTCGCCTTACAGAATGCCGGCCCTGTATTAATCAAAAAATGAGAAAAACAGTCACATCGATAATACTCCTTACATGACTCAAATTAACTTTGCACAAATACCTACCACCAAACCTTGGTTGCGTTTTTGACCCATGTTTTGGAAACTTTTTTTAAAAACGGTTTTTGAACTCTCGGTTATTTTATTTTTTTCACGTTTATGGGGACATTTTTGGATGGGAACACGATCTTCGACGTCGTTTTTGTTGAATTTTTTTGGACGCGTAATTGAAAACTATATTTTTGAATCATCTTTGAACGCATTTTGACCCACTTTTGAACTCGTCTCTAAACGATTTTGGCCATTTTTTTGTTGCGTTTTTGGCTGCGTTTTTCGACAAGATCTTGGATGCGGCTTAGAATTCGTTTTTGCGTTTTCCAACAGTAGCCAGATATTTATCACCACCGATCATATTGGAATCTACATATGTCATCGAAGTGTAAGAAATACATGCCGACTCTTACCACACAGACACATAATAAAATTCACTATGTGTTGTATGTGAAATATATTGCTATGAAGAGCGACAGGAGGCGTTTCAAGGAGATTCTCAAATTAATACTAGCACTTTGTCCAAGATGGACACTACCCTACTACAAACAAACATGTTACACAAAATACGCTTCGTCAAACTAATTGAGAAACCACTTTTACATTATAACAACCATCCAACCTCTGCCGTCTGAACGAAACCAGACATGGCGTAGGTACACTGTATACATAAAGTTTAATTGAAAACTAACTTCCCTTCTGTAACAAAAATACTTAATCACCACTTCAAGTACGACCAAGTTATCCGTTCTAAACCGCTTCAAGATAAACTCTTTCGAATTAATTTTCAATGTGTTGTATAAGTCCACACGTAGACTCACCAGGCTATAAGCCATGTCCTAAAAAGTTTAAATAATTTTGACAATCTCCCCACCTCGTTCATATTTTTGCCGCTCCGAATGATTTATAAAGCTCACGTTGGAAATTGATAAAACTTGAAGCTATACACACACATGTATGCGGTGGTGCGGCATATCAGTGTGTTTAACTTTACTTTTGAGCAAATAGACTGCGGTTGACGATAATATATTTGACAGTCGGGTAGTGGGGTAGTTCTTTCACCCCGAGAGGCAGCTGCAGCATCCGACCGTGCTCTATGTGCATAAAAGTGCTCTGAGTACTTGAGGATAATGCCCTATCAAATATTTTTGGACTCCATTCACATAGGCTTTTGCCAAAAAGCACCGACATGGAACACTTCCTCATTCCAAAAGTATACCCTCAGGATCCATACTCACACACACAGTCACACGTAAGACTGCGATAGAGAGAGAGAGAGAGAGAGAGAGGCAGGAATTACAAGTACCACATCATTATACCTAATTCGATATCACACAGCAGGAACGCTTGCCAAAGATAAAAGATAAACCACCGAAGAAGTCCTGCTTCGGTATGGTACCATAGGAGATAGGAGGATGCAGCATCACCAGCAGCACCAGCAATTGAGGGTGAGCGGCGGTAAAAAGTTCGATCTAAATGCTAAATGCAACCACATCTCTATATAGCCATTATAAGGACCGGAGGGCCAGGAGGCTGAACATTTGGCGCATTTCTATAGCACAGCCAGAAAGTTAAATGACTTGGAGTTCAATTGCCTATGCCAGTTGTTGTGAGATACAATTGGAAAATTTACGCGTTCCCCAAGAATTCAATTGTCAGAGACGCTCTGCTCTGTATATAGATACACAACAAGAGCAGATGCACAGCAGGGGTTGCTGTTTGCCGCGGGTTGTTCTGCTTTAGTTTTTCCATCCCAGTCATATATTGTTGTTCTGCAAGCGGTGCAGGATGATAGGGCGCTCACAACAAATGATGCACTTTGGCACGAAATATGCATAATTGTGGGCGGTTACCTATAGGCTTTAGTGGTCACTGGTCGAGCATTGCAAATAGATGGGCCCAGGACCGATTTCATATAGAGATGCTTTGGCCAAATTTTGTTTTGGCCACCTGCAAATTGGTCTGACTCGAAATTGAACCGGCGGCAGCTTGCCGGTGCGGGAGAGGGTACAAATATTTATTACTGAATATTAATGGCCCACAGACAGATATGGGGAATTGCAATTTGATTTACCTGACCGCATAATTGGCGCTTATAGTGTTGTGACCAAATTGTGGTTGGATAATACTTTCGTAAGGTGCATACGAGGGTGAATAGTTTCGTTGAACTTTTTCGAAAGAACGGTTTTTTTGAACTTGTTTCTTCACAAAACTCGCAAAACAACTTGTGGTTTTACACAAGTCTACTTGGATCTGTCCTTCGGTTGTTTACAATAAATCCATGTGTTATGTGGTAAGGAGGAAAATATGCGCTGCGTCTATTTTGACAGTCCAAAAGCCTTTTACAAGTATCCATCTCCATTATAGCTAGTGCACGACTGGGTCGGACGAAATTTTCTGGTTGATCAACCGTTTGATTGGTTGGTTTCTTATTTTTACAGGTATAGCTAGGCTAGGTAAACGGGTAGGCAGAGGTAGGGAGAACTCTGCTGATGGGTAGGTAGGAATCTGAAAGCAATTCTAGATAAAAGTAATGGTTCATTATTATAGCGAAAAAGGAATTGTGTTAAATAAAATTCACGTTTGCGTTATTCATTTGATATGGCGGTATATATTACCAAAATAACGATGTGAGTTTTCCAAAGTTAAAGCTCTCAGTAACAGGCAATGTAGTCGGAAGTTCTGGTTAGAGAGTTAGAATCACCTACTGTAGGTACTATTTTATGATCTTTCTGTTTATAAGATTTTTGAGTACAAGTGAAAGTGTAGTCGGAGTTTCTGTTTTCTGATCTGCAAGTGCACGTTTTTATTTTTAACTGGAATATTTTAGTAACGCTGGTTTGAGGTGTCTATGATTGGAAGTAGGGTTCATATTAGACCGACATCTTTACATAGATCATGTAAGATTTATGAGGTTAGTTTTTGAGTATGCATTAGAAGTTATAAACCAAATATACCGATGGAGACTTAGTGGGAACTTCCGATTGTGTAAGGCACCAAGTTTTTGGAATTATTTTAAGGTGCATATTCAATATGGTTGAAAAGAAGAAGCGCGTAATATTTGCTAAAAATAAGATTTGCGTCGCTGTTATTGCATTTTCAATGGAAGTGCGGTATTGAGTTTCAAAAGGAAGTATGAACACAGATCGGCTTTTTGACAAATAATTAATAAACTTCTTTATTCGATTTTTGTTGACAAAAACTAAGAATGGGATCTTAATTAATGTTATTTTATTATTTTTTAATTTTTTTATTTCATTTCAATCAAATGAGTACATCTACTGTTCTCGCTAGATTACTTAATACAAAAATTTACTTAAAAACGACCACCAAAGCCTAACATCAGAATTAATTTATTTCTAAATGAATCCCTACCAAGATGAAAATCAAATATACTAGCAAAATATGTATTTTGATCAAAATCATTAAGAGAATTTTGTAAAATTTTTCAGACTAAACAGTACCAAATATTGCAATCTTTAGTTTGAAAAATACTGCTATTGCTTAACTATTTAGCTGAAAACCGATTATAAGTTATTGTTCGGGTTTATAGTCGTACAGGTAGGCATCACTTTGTTTTTTAAGATATGAGCAGTTTTTAAAATTAAAGTTTTCGGTACTTCGAATTGAAAATTAGGGACACTATAATTTTGAAAACGTTTGCACTTTGGTCAAAATAGTTATAGCCGTTTTCAGGTAAATTAAAGAAAACAAATTTAAAAAAAAATACAATTTCCAAAAATCCTAAAGATAGATATAAATGACCACATTACCTTAGAAATAAATTTTAGTTACAATCGTATGGAACGTTTTCAAGATACCTAGGTATGTCGAAATTTCAAGAGTACCGTTCTACGAATTTTTAGCCCAAAACATTGTACGCAGTCATGGTAACCTCACCTACGTAAGCTTAAATATCAATTTTGGTTGAAATCGTTAAAGCCTTGCAAAAAAAAAAAAACGGCCCGAACCCGAAAAGAATGCCTTGGATTGCCCAGAGGTCAGCATAGAATGGCTTACCTAGTGCGCCTGTCCCGGTTTTGGCTAAAGCCGAACACTCACAAAGACAGTGGAACTCAGTCTCATCCTCACGCACGTTAGCGCAGATACTGCCAGTGGCGGATTTATGTTCGATGTCGCCCTAGGCCCCGTGAGATTTGCCGCCCTTTATGCTGTATGGAATTATTAACATTAAAAATTAAATTTTAAAATTTTTAAACTATTATGAATTCAAATTTATTAACTTCAATACAACATTTAATTAGTTAACATAGGTATAACTTTTCGTATAAAGTCTTAAATATAAATTATTAATTTGAATATAGGTTTTTTGAGTTCACATTTTCTTCTTTCTGGCTTTAGTTCGTGCGAAAACGTCAATTATATCATCGTAATCTAGTTCTTGTACCAACTGAGCTTCAATAGATAATAATAATGCAAGGGCATTAAGTCGGTCTTGGCCTATACTTGCACGTAAATAATTTTTTACCCTTTTCAGAGTTGAAAAAGATCTTTCTCCAGAACAATTTGTTGCTGGGCTGGGATGCTCAAAAAAATTCGTAGAGCAATATCTAAGTAAACATCACAAAGATTTTGTGAATGTAATATATTGCATATATTTTTCGCATAACTTAACAGCACAACTGAGTTTATTTCGATATGCACTCATATTTGATTAAAAATTTATATCAGAATTGCGACAATTTTACTTGTAAATTTGAATTTGTTTTAAACTGATGAACAAAAGTTTTGCATTCCGCAATCACTTCACTGAAAAAACTGAGAAATTCACTGCCGATTTTTTAATGTACCTATCTAAAAAAATTTTTTGATATATTCAACATTTTTCATAGATATAAAGGTAAATTAATCCACAAAAATTATCAATTTCAAATTACAGTCAAACTTGGACAACCTGGACATTTTAAATTCGAATTTTTGAAGCGAATTTTCATTTGAAAAGAAAACGAGAAATTTGACTTTTTTACTACCGACATGTTTCGTTGCTGGTTGGAAGTTGTAAGTACATACATATATGTACATACAGGCAATAATTTTATGTATGTTGTAAATACTTATGTACCTACTACATTAATGTAAAATGTGTTAGACTTAATAAAAGCACAAAATGTGTGTGCATAAGTATTTCAGATACATATTGAATTGTTTGATTGTTTTAATTTTGAGCAACAATTTGGATAAATCGAAGTCTTGATAAGTCGAGCTTTTATTGTGGATAATATTAGTTTGAGTTATCGAATTTTGACTGTATTCTAACATTTTACGGTTCTTGATTTTCAGGGTTATCAAAATTTTGCCGCCCCTAAAATCATGCCGCCCTAGGCCCGGGCCTTACGGGCCTAGGCGTAAATCCAGCACTGGATACTGCAGTTCCAAAATCTACTTACATCTGTATGCGTTCTAGCCATGAAGTTCTTGAAGAAATCTTGCAAAAACCATGAAATTACACAGTTATTTTCCTAGTTTAAGTCTTTGGAGTAAAGCGGAGGAGGATTCTTCTCTCTATGTATACCAGCGGGGGGGAAACTTCATTCGCACGAGATACGCAAAGAGATGAGTCACGAGGGTGATTGCAAACTGATGACACTCCCTGGCCAGTTTTTTCCCGCAGTCCACAACAAGCTAAGAGCCTAATCATAATATTAATTTCCTTCATTAATGCGGTTGAGGTGTTTTCGCGATTCGTAACAGACCTATTCCTATACCCACCGCCGGCCAACCTCCGTCTAAAGTCCATCAAAAATGCTTCAAAACCGACCCCATTCAAAGCCAAATTTGTAAGGACAGCAGCCGACCATTTACTTCTATTTCTATTGGTTTAATTACAAGCGAATAATTTATGCTAAGACATAAACCGAGCGATAACAGACGCACCCAAAAACAATCACACTTCCGTATTAGTTCATACATCCGTAAATTTGAACACCATAGGTAATAAATTTGTATATATACCTACTGCAGCTTTCAACATGAATTTAAATTACAAATCCATTCCTGCATCATAACGTCGTCGTCCTTTATTTTTTGTATGTAAGCTGTCGGTCGATGCCGTAGTGCGGGGTCGTCTCTTCACGATGGCAGTGCCAATAATGGTCCTAGAGCCGATCTGTGTGATGTTTGCATGTATATACTGCATGCGCACTCTATAATATAATAATTCAATTTAATATTCCCAGAGTTTTCAGTTCTGTTCAGGGTGCTGGTGCTCGATTGCGGGGAGGACGATGGACGAAATATATACCGTATACCGTATACCCACAGAACTCAATTCCATTCGGCGAATCAGGTAATTTATGGGAGCACTGGTGTAACGGTTTGAACAATAGGGAAATTCGCTGATGTAAACCACGGGCGCGGCAATCGGAAGCGGGGCCTGGAACTAAGAGGAATTACAGGTCAACGCCAATTGAATCCCAACTCGTTTGCATAAGGCTATTCACAATCTCAGCAGTTGAGCATAAATTGAAAAAGTACAATAGCTTCATGTCGACTCAAGGTGCAGGTGGGATTGTTAAAGGCGCCAACGAGTCATTAACCTTGAGTCCATTGCACTTGACTATAAGACTTTGCGATCTGTATTCTGAAGTCCCAAAAAAATGTGTATCAAATTTAAGCCAGAAATTTGTAAAGCGAACAAGAGCAGCTAAGCGCAGAAAAGGACTTTCATGTTTCTTCTTCTAATAAAACAGAGTAGATCTCTCAGCTAATGTGATCGTCCATGCAAATCAATGTGAAAATGGAACTTGTACCTTTTATTAGATAGCAAAATACCGGAAAAATAAAAATAGGTGGCGCAACAGGTCAGTAGGGACCCTAGGCCTAGCTCCCCACAACCATTCGTTTTGTGTGAGTTTTAAATTTTTGGAACGAATAGAAGGGATCTACAATTTTATGCCGTCTGATTGAGAACTTTTTCAAAACTACTCGGCTATACACAGTGGTGGTTAGCCTTATACTTACATAGGGCGTACTACCGGGTTAACAGGTAACTCACTCTGAAGTGGTTATATCTTGTTGGAGTCTATCAAAAAAAAAATATTGGGGACTTTCTTAAGCTAAGCAGACTGAAAGCAACTCAAAGGTCAGGGCTCAAGATTTTAATGCCAAATTACCCATAAATGCCAAAATACAATAATTTTTTTTTTAATAATTGCTACAAATTATTTTGAAATTGCAGCCAGATTTTGCAAAGTGCTATAACCAGAAACACAGCACATCACAGTTCCAAGCTTTTAGCTTTAAACTTAGTACGCTACTCGAGCTAAATTTTCGCTCCCAAACATAATTCTCTCTAAAATTTAGTTGAGTTAAATTTAAGCGGACCCATTTAGTTGAGTGGTAGGTACGCTGCTTGAGCTAAATAATCAGACTTTTGTTTCAGAATATACTTCATGTATCTGTCAAAATTTAGCGCACTAATTTTATTTAATTGGGTCGGGACATTTTCTCAAGCTAAATCTTGACAGATTAGTCATTGCTAAAGTGGTAGAAGTAAAAAGGATGAGTTTTTTTTTAATAAAAAAATACTCCAATAAAGAGCTTTACCTGTGAAGAATTTGGAAAATATTAACGGGTGGAAATGGAAAATAGTGGAATATTAATTTTTGGTGTGAAAACAAGATTTGAGTCGATTCGATGGCTGTTAGAGAATATGTATAATGTTTTGCATCTTGTAAATAGGATCCAATTCTGAAAAAAGGTCCATAGATGTTTAAAAATGTCCTGAATATTAGTAAAGTTGTCTGATTTGGATTTTCTTGGAAAAGGCAGGTCCTGGGGTCCCAGCTTGGAAAAAATGTTCAACTGGACCCAAACCCTGATTGCATGAGTGGCTGGTTTAGTTAAGAAGCTGGTGTTGTAAAAATTAATTGTTATTGGATGCCAGCTTTGGCTAAATTAACCACCTGGACCCTGGACCTGGAACACAATTTCTTCAAACGCTTCCAAGTTTAAGTGTGGTTATCTAAAAAACTCTCTCTCTAATTGTAGCTCGAGGCAGTCTATGAATTACTCTTTCAAAGAAGGTGCAGGGACATAAGTCCCAAATATGATTATGGTCGGGGCATAATAACTCACAAAGAAAAATGTTGGGCCTTATGTCCCACCCCACCTAGAATATTTTTTTGGCAAAAGAAATGATAAAAAAGTGAGGCGGTTTTTTTTTGCTCTATGATCTTATTTTAGTTTGAATCATTACTTACAATTACAACAATTTGCAATTTACTAACAATTTGCAGAAAATAATATGTCCGTAATTGGTTTCTTAGTTAGCCCAGTTTTTGATCTTAAAAAGTGTTATGGAAACATTTTCAGTCTACCCCTGGGTTCAGATTTGGATTCTAGTTTTGAGAATTTAAGGTATCGCACAATTTTTTTAGTTCAATTTTTCATAACTAAAAAAAAAAGAATAATTCAAATTTAAAGTTTCTTTACTCAAATAAAATAATTTGGTTAATTTCTGTTTGCTAATTCTCAAAATAAAATTTGAGAAAATAAAAGTAAAATATTTTTTTTAGATTATATTGAAATGTTTTGTTTGTTTAGTCTTTGTTATAATGAGATAATATAAATGATTATTTTTGTATTATCAAACTGTTTGTTTAATTTTCTAAACTATTAAGAACAACAAAGAGGTTTTTGCTAGATACTATTAGATAAAATCTCTCTCAAAATTTTATAAATATCGTCGAAAAAAATTTGGAACTTATGTCCCAATTGTGTGGGACAATATTACCAAACTCCATTCGGTAACAATTGGGATTTATGCCCCTGTTCCTTTAAAGAAGTGTTGTTTCGGTCGACGAAAGTCGGACTCTAACCAGAATCTGTAAATTTGTTGCGACAGTACGAGTAGATATAATTTTGGTATCTAGGAAAATGGAAGCAGACCGTACCCTAAATCGATACTCACCGAGAGAACTGTGATGATACACTCTAAAAAAACATTTAACCAGAACTAGTGGCCTACAAAAAGCCTCCAAATACTGCAGCACCTGGCTACTTTGAAGCACGTTCTCAACTTTTCCAAAAACACTAACACTAATCAAAATCAAGCAGCACCTAAATAGAACGAAACCCAATATTGCTATATACGCTCCAATACAAAATGCACATGCAGTAGTTCCTATGGATAACGCGCTAATAAGCAAAAAGGACATCACTATTCGCAACAGCAAACCTCGAAAGAACTGGCCAACCCATGCCCGTGTTTACTCATAATTACGGTCACGGACACTTACACTCTTCCGTCCGCAAACCGATGCAGTGCAGTTTGAGATAGTTAAAATAGTCCCTCCTAATTTGAGGCCACCACAGCTTCACGTATGTTCAATTGTGCAACGACAATTATCAAAAAAAAAACACACACTTCGTTCGCTTTTATTTTACCCAATTCCCTTCTCCTCACTCTAAATGAGATTTAAACGTTTTTGTTTTGTGTTTCCTGTTATCCCCAGTGTGCGGTCTACGAAGTACTTTTGTATTGTTCAGCAAACAACCAATTTAGCTCAAGGCTCTGAATGAAGTATATAATCCGAGGTAGAGCTGAAGCTGATGTTCTCCACCATACTGCAGATGATGTTGAATTTAATTTAATGCTCGTCACGTCCATTAAAGCCATAACGATTATGACCAATGGGTGTTTGGGACCATCCACCAGCACCAGGACCAGGACCACAACAAAAAGTATCATATGCAGATGAATATACGATATAGTCCATAGAGGTACAAATATGCAGGTGTGCTTCAGCTACTCCACATCTACTCGCACAACAAACAAAACCAAATTCGTGTTATAATAATTCATATCAACAGCAGGGAAGTCCTCAACCGGACTCGGCCTTTTTGGCAAACGCACATAAATAAATATTCTCCTCACTGCCACTGGTAATGGGGACGGGTGTCCTTAATCTCTATAATGTGCGACTGTAAACTCTATTTTGATGCAAAGCAATTCAGTTTAAGAATGGCATCTCAAATATGGGATCAGAAACAAGAGCAACACAAATCACCTTAGTGGAAGACTGGTGATACCTAACGAAAAACAAAATCAATGTCGTTAGCCTAACTAAATGGCATAAATGGGGCAGCTCCTTCAGCTGATCCAACTGGATGTGCAATTATTATTTGGAAATCTAGAAGATGTTGATATTGAATTAGAAGTGATGGCGTTCGATGTATGTAGGTATAGTAGGCTCGTCGCCAATTAGTTTAAGGGGTTTCTGCTTGAGTTGAGTTAATATCTATGACCGGAATTGCATTAGCCATGGATCGGTGATTTCGTCTGCTATCTTGTGTCAATCGAGGCAAGTAGATGTAATCGAGACTACAGGTGCTTTTGATATTGTACCTACACGGACAGTTGTAATAACAATAAAGCGGCCAGGTGATGGAATATGAATGGCAAAGGATGTAGAAGTACATACAGGTAAGGTTTGAGGAAGAGTTTGGTGATTTGAGGTCGGTCGATACGTGATGCGTATTTTATTAAAATGGCGAAAGTTTATGACGCTTTTCAGTATATTTTTAAGAGTATTTTTATTGAAATGTTGTTGTGAAAAGATTACGGGAATAAACTTGCAAAGAATATGTTTCGCTGCTCAAGGCTGGTTCTTCAAGAGGTGGGCTCTACATGCACATACACCCCAGTACTTTATAATGTTTATTTCCCTTTCGAATGCAAACGCATATAAATGAAATAATAAAATAATAGGAAAGCATTCAATTTATTCAGTATTATGAAATACTAATAAAAAACAAAACAACAAAAAAATAACTATGTAGTTACCAATTTTAAAATCACGTATTTTATGTTTAAATCATATTGATAGGTATACTGAAAAACATACATGTAACTTAAAGTTCGTACATTTCACACAGTCATATCATAATTCATAACAATCATTTCTTAATAAATTTTTTATGTACAAAATTCCAGTCAAAGTGTCTCGTGTTTTTGTTTTATTTAAAAATAGTGTAGTCTTTCGAAGACTATATTTAAATCAAATTTTAAATGTTTTTTTCCCTTTTTTAGATTAATCACCCCAAAAAATGCATTCCCCCTTTTCCCCTTTTGTTAAGAAAAATCAACAAAATTGCCGAATTTCCCCCTAATCTGGAATAACTGTCCCACATGTACCTAACCAACCCATACCGAGTAGTGTGTTGAATTCGATTTAATGCAGTGGCATTTCATTACACGGTTTTCGGTCGGTTCGGTTCGTTCCATCGGGTTTCGATAGCTTGGTTTGATATAAATCCAACTCGGTTTAACTCGGTTTAGTTGTAATTCGGTTTGAACTGGCTTACGAAACCGAATTGACACATCTACCCTCATGTTCTTTCACTAAAATCTCTTTTGCAAGCGGCTACATGATATTTGGCCCCAATGAAAAATTGCCCCAACAATTTTTTATAAAAGCCAACAACAACTAAAAATCACTAAAAAAATTATTTAATAGTGTAATATTTCATATTTTGGTTGCATTTTTTCATTTTACATTTTGGGGTGAAGAATTTATAGTTAAATTAATACTTCGAATCGTATATCTCAGCAAACCAACTTTTTTTTTTGTGTCCGCAGTTCTCAGTTCCGAATTAAGAATTTTTTATTAATCTTAAAAAAAAGTCTTTGTGATTTTGCGAAAAAAAAATTAAGAAAAAGTTTCCAATTGCTGATTTTCAATTCAGTTACTTTAGTGATCAGAACAGGAAAAGAATTTTTTTTTTATTTTTGGATTATTTTTTTTTTATATTTGGGGCCTTTTTATTTTCATTTTGTTTGGGGTGATTAGTCCATTTTTGAAATTGGGCAATTTTTCATTATAAAATATTGGGGCCATTTTCCATTGGGCCCAAATTTGATGTCAGAATATATTCAATGTTTCGTTCCCCTATGTTAATGAACGTAGTTTTTAACGAAAATTTGGCGGCTACTCCTCTATACACGTCAACTAAAAAAATCAGCTTAAGTGAACTACCAATCTTGGTCAAAAGAAAATAAATTAGAGACTTGAAGTCAGCCAATTATCGGATTGACTAACCTAGAGTTTTAAATGTCCCTAAAGTGTTTTTTGTTTGTATAGCTGCGCTTTAATGTCTACTCACTCACAAGACCAACAGCTCAGAAACAATTACAGAACAGTGATTCATAATCAAACAATTTAGTGCTGCAGCTATCGGGCTAAAAGCCTATTCTCAATTATGTTGAAATTTATTTATTTATTTATTTCAATCAAATGAGTACCTACATCTACTGTTCTCGATAGATTACTTAATACAAAAATATACTTAAAAACGACCACCAAAGCCTAACAACAGAATAAATTTATTTCTGAATCAATTCCTACCAAGATGAAAATCAAATATATACTAGAATATTTATTGGATCTCCTAAGACATCTAGAAATTGGTTCATTGTATCCATAATTGACTCTATGGTAAGGTCCATAAAATAAAAGACGATTTTAAGAGCTCTGGAAGGATTTATGCTCCTCGAATGAATGATAATAGAAAAGGGCAATCGATATGATCATTTATCAAATCACGAGTAAACATAATTGAAAAATATTGCCTAAGTTTAAGAAGAGGTAAGATACCAAATAATTTTCACCTCGTCTCGTACGATGGCATTTCAATATTCCATCGAAGTCCACGAAAGGCTACTCTAGTAAGACGCTTTTGGATTTTCTCTATTCTAATAGAGTGCATACTTCATAAGGTGGATTCCATACAATACTGCAGTACTCCAGATCCAGATGAGATCGGACAAATGCAAAAAATAAACATTTAAGAGTAGGTATGGGGATCTTGAAAGTCTTTCGAGTTCCGCAATATGAAACCTAACATCTGATTACCTTTGGCAACCAAAGACTCAATTTGATTGCAAATGCAAAGTTTTTGCGTCAAAAATTACTCTAAGATCTTTTTTGGATGAAATAATGGACAGAAGGGTATTATGGATGACGTACGTAAAGTGTATTGGAGAGAGGTTACGATAAAAAGAAAGGCTTTTAGAGACAATGAGAGGAAGATCATTATTGTGACACCAATAATGATCTTCCTCTCATTTCGAGTTCCTCTCGTAAAAGAATACAATCGTGAACTGAACGTATATGTCGGATCACCTTCAAATGAAGAGCAAAAGGCCTAAATGACTACCTTGAGGTACTCCAGAGGTAACATTAACTGGTGACGAGAACGTGTCATTTGTGCGAACATACTGAATACGATCCGTTGAGTAGGAATGAATGCACTTTAGGAAATTTGAGTGAAGTCCTAAATCAGTTAGTTTGGAAATCAATATATTGTGTTTAACGCATTAGCAAAGTCCGTATAACATTGCAAGCCATTCTCGACGAAATTCAAGGCAGAATTACAGAAAATTGAGAGATTTGTGGTAGTAGATCTGCCTACGACGAGGCCGTGTTGAAACGGGGAGATAAATCTCTTTAAGAGAGGCGTAAGTTTGTCACAAACTAGTTTTTCAAAAGACTTAGGAATCGTAGAAGTCTTAAAGATTGGACGATAGTTAGCAATATCATGTCTTGATCCATATTTATATAGGTGTTTAAATGAGCTCTTCAAATCTTTCCAATAATTATGTCACTCCGTAGAATCTTACATCTTTCCACATTTTCGTCAAATAAAAAGGAACACTTCCAAACTAGAATTTTTCAGAAGAGTAAAAAATGCGCCTTCAGATGTATACCCCAGACTAATGTTAAATTATATAAGATGGTGTAATAGTATAATAAGCAACTGACCCCGATTAATTTTTAAATTCTACTTCTCACCATTGGTATAATTATTTCAGTTAAAAAAATGCACATAATTGTTTTAAGCGTCCCGTTGAGCTGTGAAACTGACCTGCTTACCCAGGGTCCTCAAAAGCCATTGACAACCGGCGAACACATTAACACAGTTACCCGATCGCGCACACTGTTTGCCATCCAACTGTGCTCAGAACAATTAGAATTGACCTCAAGGCACAATGCTGGTAATCCATTACATCGCTGCAGTGTAGAAATCTGCATTTTGCCAGATACCCGGATGGATTGCTGCAACGTTGATGCTGATGTGATTATCGTGCTTGGCCCAGCACATAACCGAATCATCATAATATATGCACATATGTGTATGCAATACATAAATCGGTAAATATTCACTTGTGGTTCCTGTTGTTTTCAACCATTTTTCTGTCAATGGTACACGAACGACTACCTATTGTTTTTTTTTTGTTTCCTGCTTTTTTCCCATCCGGATGACGTCAGGAAAAGAAAAGCTTGATGAAATTTGGAACACATCGCTGTTTTGGCACACGACACAAACTCAAACTGTCGGAACCCATTCTGCACCATAGTTGGATGCAATGCAAATGAGATTCTATTCATTCGAGCAGGCAAGCAACCAACCATACATCCATCTACACATCCTTGCCTTGCATCTGGTGATGGGTGATGGTGACAATGTTATGCGGCCACGGTGCCACCCATTGGTTGTAATGCGATTCTGACGTTTTTGCTTGGGATTAAGGTGGAATGCAGTGATGCCCTGGCGAAGACGTTGCATCCCGCAGCTGGTGGTGGGTATCAGATTCAGGAGCCCTAATTCTATTCGAAGGGATCAGTTGGGGTTTTTAGTTTGAGCAACGGTTAATCCTATTGTGCGGTTATTAACGTTGTTATTGAATATTTGCTTTTGTAAACGTTTCGTGGTAGTCACGGAATCCTTTAGCAGTGCAGCGATTTTTGGAAACTGAGGGGAAAGTGGTCTTAGTCATTTTGAAAATTACTTATTTTGAAAATCGTGTCTTAAATAGTGAGGTGACATCGTAGGCGTTAGGTCTTATCGCCCAAAACCATAACGCCCAAATTGAAAAATGTTATAACGCCCAAAAGCCACCACATCGCCCAAAATTTAAAGGAATAAAGCGTCACAAAGCCCAAATAGAATGACATATCGCCCAAAGTAATTATCTAATGTCATAACGCCCAAATCTAGAAATGTCATAACGCCCAAAATATTTCTTGTTATTAAGTTTGGGTGTTACGACATAGCTGTTAGGCGTTATGACATTTTTAAAACCAGAAAACTTACTTCTGTTTAATATCAACCAAGATGCAAAAATTTAGTTTGGGTGTCCTTGTGTGCTTTGTCCTGCAGTGCTTTAAAGTGATACAAATTCTTCAAGTGGCATCAGAAAAATGTTTGAAAATGTTTGTGCGAAGTAATACTATCACCTACCGCGCCCGGAAGAGGAGGGGCGGAGCGGAAGCGGCACGCGCAAGCGGCGGCTGCCGGCCGCCCTAGCGTCGCGCTGCGCCGCGCCTCCTCGCTGCGCGCAAGAATATTTTCTAATATGTTATTCTGTTTTTTACATTATAGCAGTCAGAATTTGGGATTAAAAGTCGATATTTTTCTGCAATTTTTTTGGGCGATTTGTCCATACATTTGGGCTTTTTGACGTTTTCTTTCTCAATATTTTGGGCGATGTGACAGATTTTGGGCATTGTGACATTTATTTACTTGGGTTCTTTAACCTTGGGCGATAAGACCCAACGCTACTTTAAGCAAAAATAATGTTATTACGCCCAAAATCAATGTCATATCACCCAAATTTACATGAATTTTCCACCAACAAATTGCCTAGTGATGTTTTGGGCGTTATGACATCTTTCAATTTGGGCGTTATGGTTTTGGGCGATAAGACCTAACGCCGACATCATAGTGTTTACTTATTTTCTACGGCTTGACTATACTAGATTTGTCATAGACAGGTTTTTAAATATTTGATTTTATGCATTTTTTTAGGATCACTTCTAACTATGCTAAGAATGCCTAGTTATGATTTTAACTTTCTGTTTTTTAAGAAACCTTACGAGTCAGATGAGACATTTGGGTCTGGGACAACTACGGATAGTTAGGCTTAGCTTAAACGAATATCTAAATGGACTTGCTAAATATGGCACAGCCTGTAAAGTGCGAACTCTATACTAATTTGCATGAAGCTTTTGGAGTTTTACACCGACATCAGAGCGACTGGAAGATCGCAGCATATATACAATTTTGTATTGTTCAGTCAAATAACCAAACCATACCATCAAATTTATTGAGCCCTGAATTCGCATCATACATTTCCAAATCGGACAAAAGGAGGTGGCACCTCTCATTCAAAAAATAAAAAAATAAAAATTGAACGCTTACCTAAGCGAGTCAAAAAATAGGTTATCAACTGAAAACTCAAAAAAACGATTTTAGAAATAATCGTAGTTTTGCTTGGCTGCTATTGCAATTTTATTGGTAGTGAAGCATTGAGATTAATACAAAAATCTACCATAGATATGTGAATACAGATCGGGATTCGGGTAGTCATTTTTGCGAAAGAATTTTTGAGAAAAACTAAGTAAGGGATCCTAATTGGAATACTTATACTACTCGTATCTTTAACATGGTTGTCGCGAATGGTGGTTGTCAGTCAGAGTGCTTCTTTCGAACGCAGAACAGCTTAAGTACGTGATAGTAGGCTATCCGATAAGGATGCTGCTGTCTCCTCTTTAGTAGTTCGTATGGGGAAAGCAGGCAATGATAACAGTATGAGCGATGCAGAGTGCAAACACTGCAAAGCCCATCTTTTGGAGCTTGTTGCGGTAACAAATGCTTGAATCATGGTCTCGACACAAAAGCCTGGATTGTCCGTTCTCACAAGCCGAGCAAAAGCCTTCACGATGAAGATGTTAGTTCTCTGGATATGAGCATAGACATCGGCTTCTGCTGAGATCATTAAGTCGAGGTACGATATGCGACTCTTTCTGAATCTTGGTGGGATTCATTTACATTTCATTGCCAAATAGTGCAAATAGTGGTCATAATAGAGAGTTTACATCCATTTTGTTTACTCAGATAAACCTACAGCACTGCAAGGCTCTTTTATGTAGTTGGCTTGCTGCCCGTAGAACAAAAAACTGCATAACATCTATCCAGGAACCATGGGTGTAGAAATATCCCATCTGTGGCCTTGGTGTGTTGAGCAGTTCGCATAACGTTCTTTACGATGAGCTGTCCGGGAGACATAGGACATGTCTTGTTGTATCGAAATCCCAGTTACAATAATCAAACGGTTCTGTCGCCAAGATTTGGTTGCTGCAACTATTCTACCACGCAAACGGCAATTGGGAAACCTTTGTCGCTGCATCGGCTTATTTTCCCGACGACTCTTTAACTCCTCCACCACCAAAGGCTGTTGTTGAGCTTATAGAGTACTGTGAGTCCAAAATCCTATGTTGCGATGCTAATGCTCAAAACACTGTTTGGGCTAGCAGCAAATGCAATATACGAGGGGATCGTCTTCTGAACTTCACCTTATCATCTGAAAGACGGGAAAACTAAGTACAGTAATGTAAGGTGTCTGTTTGGCTGTACAATGGATCAGTAGTTGTGTCTGAGTGCTCTATCGGATAGTAACAACCTCCTAACTTCTATGTTAATTTTATAACACAGTTCTAACTTTGTGGTGTTAAACCAAAATACAGCCCAATATCATAAATTTCTCTGACGATATACCCACAAGATAAATCTAACCCCACGGTATGAACTCAGATTAGTTATATTATTATTTATCACTTTTTGGTCTATAAAGACTGCCCACAATAACTGTTAAGCCACACACCCTCACAAAGGAATAATATTGCCCAGCTTCATTTAACTACTCGAATCCGCATGGATGTTCAAAAAATACTTCTATTCTAAGGCACAGTAACTTCTCATTACCACCAAATGAGCAAATAAATGCTCTCACAATAAGAAGAACGATACGAATAAAATGATTCGCGCTCACGGAAGAGAGACAAAAAAACACGTGAACGAAATTAAAGTCAGTTAAACCTTGCGCTCAATCCCAATTGCTGTGCAGTGGAAATCAGTGAATTTGGGACAACTCCGCAAGGAAAAAAACCAGACACAAACATACCAAAAAGGCAACGAAACAAAAAAAAAAAAAAAGAACTAAATCGTCAGAGCGACACTTCTTCTAATTTGGCGCATACAACCTTTTTTGTTTTTACTTTCCGTTCTTTTGCATTTGGTGATTTAACGTGTTTTCTCCTCGAAAAACCCAATGCAGGGAGGAAGGAACACCATGTGAGCACAGTATCATCACTATACCTCTTCCTATGGAAAACCGACCGACCGCCTTCTTGAATGCCTCCCCTTAGTCTGTGCACTTGTTTAGGCCATATCCATTTGATGTTGTTCATTTTGGTGTTTTATTTTACTTTTGTTGTAGTTTCCTTTTTGTTACCCTTGCAACCTCATCCTGCAACCGAGACCAAACAGCGGCCCTCCGCTAACTCTTCAAATGTTCTTCAGTTCGGTTTTTGGTCGGGGGAGAAACGTGTATATTTTGGTCGGCGTCATCGTACACCGACCCAATTTAGGGTTCGAGTTTAATTTTAAAAGTAAATTTGCTGTTTATTTTTGGTGGAACGTGCAAGGGCTCCAGAACCATCCAAGGCACATAGTGACATAGAAATATGTATTTACGACATTTTGTGGGGTTGTAAAAGCAAAAGCATCATCCCTACACAGTGTTACCTCTCACTGCTCATTTTGGGGTCATTTAGGTTAGTTTGTGGTGTACGTATACAAATGCGAGCGAACGCCACCTTCGACAGATATAGGGCCGCATATATTGCTTCCAGGATACGATCAAGATTGTGCACCACTTCGTTGATGTGCTTAAAAACACTTTTTTCTGTTTGCGCCCTCCAAGTCGGCCCTCCAAACCACCATAAACAGCAGCAGTTTCATAAAAGAATTATTATAATTAGGTAATAGAGTTGATGTACTAGGACCTTTATATGGATGTACAGCTGTACACGTGTAAAGAGTAGTTCTATAGTGAAACTGTTGCATTGGCAGATTTTTTTTTTATCCTTTTGTCCTTGTTATGTAACCGTGTGCAAGATTTGGAACACCGACACGATACACTATGTGTGGGAATTAGAATATGAGAAATGTGATTATGGTCTGTGCAGTTTGTATAAAAGAAAACGGAAACGGATAATGCACGGTATAGCGTATAGTGCATCCTCGCTGCCACTTATCAACTCTATCTCTCTCTCACTCACTGTCTTTGGGTGGCGGTGTAAGAATACCAGAGATTGAAGGGAACATAACAGGTGCCAAGAATATTTTTGGCGGTGAATGGCACAGAAAGTTTAAATAGCTGTTGTTCCACAATTCGCTTTGTCTTCTTCTTCAGACTGTATGGATGGTATATATAGTTTTATGTGTGGATTTTTTTTATACATTATCTTGTGATTTTTCAGATCGCAATGTGTGGTTGTGGGTTAATGTGGTGTAGTCGGGTATACTAAATACCTACAGGATTGTAGCGGGTAGATTTATGGGGAATGTGCTTTCGTGTGAGGGGCAATTGCATTTAATGAGAAAAGTGTATGCAAAGAGTCATTATTTTAACGATATCTTGCAAAACTTTGACTGTGCAAAAGGATTAAATTAGTGTCAGTAGAAGTGGCGGCAAGCAGGCTAAGTCAATTAATAGTATATACTCACTCGTACGAGGGGATCCCACGGATGAAGAATAAATCTTTGAGAAAAATCAATACCGAACTAGGTGCCTCAACAGATGGCGTTGCTTGTGATTGATTTTTTGTGTGTTTTAACTTTTCGATGGACAAGGTTCAAGATGGCTATATTAATAGTATTATTGATATTGACCTATTGATAAAGCCACCTTTTCAAGGAAATGTTAGTGAAAGTAAAAAAAATCTTCTGACGAACCAATTAAATGCTGGGAATTCAAGAAGGGGTGGCGATCGTTCAAATTAACCTTAACCACTATGCAGCGGCTCAGAAATTTCTGCCACAAATGACGAAGGAAGAATAGGATCGAGATTGTCCAGTTCATGTTGATGGTTGCTTTTAATTGCTCTGTTCTTCAATTTGTCGCACTTCGGGAAGTGGGAGATTTTATTTCGGACCTAGCTTACCGGTGAGGCTGGATCCGTCACAATGACTTTGCACATACCGATCGCGTCAATATCTTCCTCTGGGGAATTGTTTAAATTTTGAATCGAACAAGCCATTAGCCCGCAATTTTTAATTTAAGGCTTTTTCCAGCTCCCAGTTTGGACGAAAACTCTTTTGTTTCTTAAAGGAAAAAAATGAATAAAAACTTAACTCGTTAGAAAATCACAACGCCAAATATCTTAAAAAAAAAAAAAACATATATTTAAAAGCTACTATACTCAATTAAATCAAATATTCTGTCGCTCTTCACAAAATGAGTCAAAAAAGGTAAGCTGGACATACCAAGAATAACATAAAAAAAAAAAAGATTTCGTCTGTATTCTGCTAAGCCACGTAGATTGAAAGAAGCTTCTATTCACTCATAGAATAAAATCCTTTTGCGCTTTTTTCTGAATGTGTAAAAAAGTAAAACATTAATTTGAAGAAAAAAAAAAAAACACTACCAACATAAAATTTGAAGGAACTTAAAAGTCATAAATAATATTCCGTTCGAATCCTCCTATGTCACATAGCTTAAGAAAAGCTTTGTGGCATAGAAGGCCTCACTAGCGGCCAAAATCAATTAAGGAGTCGAGGAATACAGCAGAAGGTGAATACAAATAGCTTTCAGTTTGACGAACTTAGGGATTTATCTACCTCGGTTGTGCCAAAGACTCTGAAAATCTCATTACCTCAGGAATCCAGCAATGGTTTACGCTTACCGCTAATTCTTTGACTCAAAAGGACAATTTTGAAGAGCAGGATTTAGCCGAGAAATGCTTTTAAATAATCATTTTAGCTAAGACCATAATTAGCTCTGCGTTCTATGGCGCAGAGAACTCGACGTTGAGAATATTTTTGAATAAGATTACCGCACCAATTAGAGAGCTCCAGTTCCATTTCGGAAGTAAATAAGTGGTATAGGTAAATATTATTTAGAAGGGGACACTGCCTTGCAGAAATTAAATAGCTCTTTGATAGTCTACTTACTCCGGATTGCTTGAATAAGTACCTTGCCGGAGACTTCTTCGGTAAGAGCTCTGGTTCGCAATTGCATAGTAAGTGAGCTATGTTGCAGAAATTACAGGAGTCTGTACGCATTATAGATTGAACTTTCCAAATATTGCAAACACCCAACCAACGCCAGCTACCTAGTGGAATTACAAATTGTTGAGATTCCCTAACTGATGTTGTCTACTGTCTTAAGTGGTTCAGGGATTTTTTTAAAGGAGGTTATAATAATTTAGTAATTTTTGTACATGTTCCTCCAAATATTAGTAACTTATCCCAATTTAATTTATTAATTAATTAATTTTATTTTATTTGAAATAAAATTATTGGTTACACTCAAGACTCAACTCAGTTTTTACGTAAGGACGAAATCACATTTTACTATTGGCTATTAATTGAATACCGCTTTAAAATACGTCAACAGAATGTGCACTTGAAAAGTACCTAAATTTCGACGATACTGACGTGAGCAGTTTTTCGCTGAGACAAATAAAGTTCACATTTAAAAGATTAGATACATGCGAGCCATTCTGCATAACAAGCCCGTATAAATCTGAGATTAAGCAAATTTACGAGCTAATTCTATAGTTGAAAACAATATATTCATCTCTTTACCGCCCAAATATGCCATTGAAATGGTATCGACATTAACAGCCTAGATCCGGTGAACTTTTGACAGGAAAATTAATATTCAATCCGCAATCGATACACAAACCTACTTCTTCATTGAATGGGGTACACAACAAATACAAAAAGTAGGTGCTCAGCTCTTCTATTCGTTTAACCGTTCTTTTGTCCTAGGAATAAGGCTTCCACAGTGTTAGTCGCTCTCGCCCCAAACCCACTTTGTCATTGTGCTCATTCAATTTGGAAAACTTCAGTCTCAGATGTAGTTTCTTCGCTTGTTCGGGTGAACGATGAAGCGAATTCTTTAAACTGCAGTTGCTGTCGACGTGCGGTCGTCGTTGTCATCGCCATCTTATAGTAGCAAAGAAACTACTTACGGATTCAATAGGTGACAGCTTCGATCCTAAATGAATGCAGGAAACTTTTAATTTAATAAGATGGCAGTTTATTTTTCATTTAAGTTTTTGTTGGTCGCCATACTCGTACACTGCTTTGGCATTGAGTGGTGGAGGGATCGTCTTCAACATTTCAATCGACCGTAATGGCCAGCGATGACCTTAGGATAAACGTTGCATGCAACCACAACGTTCAAGAAAGGAAGTGAAATTAATTTTAAATAAAGGGTCATAGATACTATGGAGGTTTAGAAGCCAAAGAGGACAGAAAAAAAAGAAGAAAAAACTGCACTTCCTGCTGGACTGACGCAGTTTAAGGATTTCCTTCGAACGTAAGGGTGTTGGGTCTTCTTTTAGCCATAAAGGTTAAGCTAAGTGGAAATTGTTCCTAAGAAGTTCAAGGATTTAAGTTAACTAGGACAGGACTTTGTTTCGGGTACACTTTATTATATGCGCTATAGCGATTAATAATTATAGTTACGTTCAATAAAAGCCTTACATAGACCTGCAGCTGGAAGCAATCCAATGATAGACAGAGGCTTCAGGAACATAACGCTGCGCCAACTGATGCTCTACTGCGTTTAACACCTGGGTAAGGATATAATACCTACTCGAATTGTTCTTCTAGGCGGGCTAGATCGAACTCTGATAGTTCCTTATTACCTTATGATGTAATAAAATTTGCGAAGCGTATTCCTATACTTTTTTCAAGCGTTTTGTAGCACCTCTTTTGACACTTTTTGGAGGAGTTTTTGGATTAGTTTTTCGATACTTCTTTAATGCTCGTTATTTGAAGCTTTTTGCGCCTCGTTTTTGAGCTCTTTTTTGACGCATTGATCTAGACTTTTTTGACGCGTTTTTGGGTTCTTTTTCGACACGCTTTTTGACTTGTTCTGGGACGGGTTTTTGACCCATTTTTAGGTGTATTTCCGACTAGAGTATACGACACGTTCTTAATGCCTTTTTTACGAGTGTTTTGTCAAACGATGTCGAAGTATATTAATCTCAGAGAGAGATACCATCATCCACTTTTATATTTGCTCCTCGTTTCATATAGGTAACACTCCCAAGAAGTTTGTTTCAAAAAACAATAATAACAGAAAATGGGTAGGGTCTTAACTGTTCGAACTTTTAAATCAGATGTTTCTCTAATATTGATTGCGATGAATCAAATAGCATTATGTCCAAGTACGGACCACAGAGCACACCTTCCAACCGCATAACCCTTATGCAACGGACCTCCTAAAGTCCGCAGAGAGTTGGCCGTGGGTTACGTCGATCAAACAACTTTGTATTGCATTTATGTTAAATCTTTATTATTCTGCCCTCTGATGTTTAGGAAAAAAATGCTTTACTTAAGCCGATCATAGCGTAGGACAAAAATTCTCCTTTCCCATTGCTTATGATGTCGTGGACTACAGTAAGCGCCGACAAAGGTGTATTTACCTTCGCGCTGGAGTGTGACAACTTTTTTTTGTGTGACGGTAGTGTACTGGCGACCACATCAAGGTGCCAAACGCCTGAAAGATCAGTCCGTGCCGTTTTGGCTTCCGTTATTTATACCAGAGTGCATGGGAGCTTTTAACTATTTGTTAAACTTTAAACGCATTGTATCAGTTCACGCGGTTCTTTTATAGTGGCTTAAACACGTAATTATTAAATGAACAAAAAATTAATAGTGAGTAAATGTAATGAGTAATTCATAATGTTTTGATATTTGTTTTACAAAGTTGTGATTTTAATAGGATATCTGGATATGGTTGTTATAAATAACTCTTCATTTCACCAATGACTTTTGCAACTTTCATCAATATGTCCTCGATATCGTGGACAATCTGCATTACATCATGTTGTAAAACCCCATTCATTACTCATACACCCAACCTCGATTGTTAGCTGCAGTAACCCCTAAAAAAACTCAACAACATAATATATCCAATTACAAAGGGATGTGCACGCCATTCATCACCGCTGAGATGTAATTAAATTGTTCAGCCAGTTTTTTTTCGGTTTCGGTTTTTGTACCTATAATCGACCATGAGACAAAGGCCACACGCTCCACAATCGAGGTCATACCATAGAAAAATGAAATTAAGTGCACTCCGATGGATATATGTATTCTCCTCGCTGACAGGACACTGAGATTAGCACTGGGCCTGATGCTGTGACATCCCCTGCGGATTGAGCGAATTTATGACGCAATCAGATGAAGGCATCACAAAAGTTCCGAACAATTTAACATTTATAAAAGCGGGACACTGCCAATATATGCATTACAGTTAACAGGACACACAACGATGTGACTCAACACCCAACATAGCTCAAAAATGTGTCAGATATTTTTTAAGTGATACAACAGTAGTAAAGAAAAATAAATAAATATGTACTCGTACTCGTCGTCGTACTTGTCGTACTTACTTAAAAAAGTTTATTTCAAGCGGAAGCTGTAAATAAACTCTTGGATGCACATGACGCGATGATTTTTGCGGAAAATGTTCGCTTTTCCCCGCAGTATCTACTTTATTTATTTTCTTCTTTGCCATCCTTAACGCTGAGTTTTTAATGATGCAAACAGTTATTGCACTACACTGAGGAGACGCGATGACAGGAATCGACTTTTAATGATGCTGTGTGAGAGTGATGAATTATTAAAAATGTCAAAATATTCCGAGCAGCCATAAATAATTAAAAGGCAAAAAAAAAAAAAAACCGAATAATTAAAGGCTCCCAAGTGGGTGATAAATACATCGTTTGTCGTAATTACTGGTGCGAAAAGGTGAAATGTGTAAGCCTATTAGCTGATTGTGTTTACGACACGATCGCAGTAAATATACAAAGGTTTATAAAAAGCAATATACCTGCCTTATATGAGAACTTTTTTTATCGTATTCGTGATGAAACTTCTCTCACATAGAACTTTTGCATTGAGTATAAGGCATAGGGGAACACACCTTACGAGAAGAGTTCAGCAGAATGAAAAAAGAAAGGACCGCAGCTTTTAAAAATATCCAAGGCCTAAGGCAAGCGAGGAAACTTATAGGAAACTATAAGCTAAAAAGTTTCAAAGCATGTGTCGCTCTGGGTAAAAACAACCTAAGAATTCTAACATGTCTCCTAACGGACTTATCGGAAGAAGGTCTCCGCTGATTCTGCGATGAGAGCGCTGAAACCATAGACCACATTCTGGAATCCTGTGCAGCACTAACCAGTCAACAAGAGTATTAAACATGTGGGCAAGTAGCAGTTACTAGATCATGAGACTCATTTTACCAATTCGGGTCGCTGTAGATTTAATTTTATTTAATTTAATTCATTTTGCCTTGAGCAGTAAATACTAAAATTTCTAATAACGAATTTTGCAATTAAGGATAGTAAATTTTAGAGATGCCACTAATATTCGGCAACTATTCGGTATTCGGCCGAATAGTTTTCAATATTAGGCCGAATACCGAATAGTGAAAATAGCAAATAATGAAAAAAAAAACTCAAAATATTGCTCGCAAAAATTAATATGTTAATATTTTAAATTGACCAGTGGTAAACTATGTTGTATGAAAACAATTTTTTCAGCATTTGTCGATAGTAGGCGATTGCGTTTTTTCTTCACAGATTATACCTGGTTCTGTAAACAGCCGCTCACTTTACACACTGCTACCGGAGATGACAAATAAATCTTAGCAAATTGTGCAAGGGTTTTGCGTGTACTGACCACCACTTGTAAAGGTCTGTTTTGACTTCTTAACCGCGGAAAAAACCTACTAAGTGTTGCCGAATATAAAAACATGTTGAGCTATTTTTCTTCAGTTTAAGAAAGATCTACTCATGAAATCTAAGTTCATGATATTCGAAAGCGGAGAATACACAACCATGTTTGTCCGGTTGGATGCAATTATTCTATATAAAAAAAAAAAAACCAAAAAAAAAAAATTGGGGGACAGCAGCAAGAAGATTGGGAGTTGGGGGGTCTTAGCATTGTCTCTGGTTATAAGTTGATGGCCAAAATATTTGATTAAGATGCACTGTTCACTCAATTGCCACCGATACTAATTGTTTCCAGACCAAACATATTTTAAAAGTGTCTGGTACCAAGACGCGATCATCGTAGACAACCGCATTTGTCATTTTAAATTTGAATATGGCGATGTCATATTGATTATATTCTTAAACAGACGAGAAGCCCAAGAAAGTGCTAACTTAGAGTATAATAGATTGCGAAGTCTCCATAGACCTGATTTGTTCTCACTTCAGTTAAAGAATCCACGTGTCCAAAAAATATGTGACCGTTATCCAATCTTAAAAAAAATTCCATGAGAACTACTTCATTGTAAAGACAAGAAGAATAAATTGAAGCGCAAATTAAAATAACAAATAATAAAAGGAAAATATACCAAAAGAAATAGGAAGGCATAAACTGAGTTGATTTTGGTAGAGTCCACGCACTTCTATCTTTCAGTATTTTGCGACATTTTGACACGGCAAATATTAAAATCTTTGCAAAAAGGAGTGAGATCAGACCAAATACATAAATGTTAATAAAAGATCCAAGTTCTTCAAAATAAAAAGCTCTCTCTTGGGTTTCAGCCACCAGCGTTTCGAAGACAACGAAAGGGTTGATAAGCTAACTCAACAAAGGCTGGCCTAATTCCTGTGGCTTGAGAATTATTATACCGAACTGGGATTTCAGAGGGGTTGAAGATCGAAGATAGCTGGCAACCAAAACGCCATAAATGTTGACAGGCAGTTGTCACTTCGACGTCTTTACCGAAAACATTCTATTGTACCACCTTTCTATATTAACCTGTAAAAATATTCTCTCTTGAACCATCCCAAAATGAAATAACTTCTTTAACTTCTTTAATTAAGAGATAACGATGAAGGAACTTCTTCACCGCCTATGCACCTGCCCAGTTCTTTCTGTCTGAAGAAGACTATATCTAGGAAAATAGGTTTCTCAAAATCAAGGCAAACTCGCCAATTAACCAGCCGCATAAACCATTTAATTATAAGTTTAACTCGTTGTTTTCAGATCATTGGATCCTTTGGTATCACAAGGGTCCTTCTTTGATCTGAATGAAGCTCCATCTTAGATCATTTTTTGACACCGAAGTTCTCCGTAAGACTATTCCCGTCCGTTATAGAACTGCGAGCTCTTTTCCTCGGTATCTGTCATGTGAGGATCGGGACCACTAGCGAGGGTCGGAATATGGAACAAGCTTGGCATCCATTCTATTTATTTTGCTTTTGAGTAAACTGTTGCTTTAATATTTTTCTTCGTGTATAGTAAAAATGTATAGGTATCCTTCAAATTAAAAGGCAGCCTTAAATTTTCTCACAAACTCGTATTGAGTACTTTTGAAACCGGGAAGACATGCGAAATACATAGATACGTGAAAATGCCTATTATAATTAATGACTTGTTGTCCAGTTTAAGCTGCCTTTCAGCATATTCGCAGTTGAACGTCTGATGCATTTATGCAAAGATATCTGCAATCAATTAAAACTGACAAATAAGCGGATATTTATCCATTTCCTGTTCGAATTGCCGAAAACCACAATTGAATTGTGTTGGATTGTGTATATTTTAAATTGGACTGAATTGCCTACATATCACCATACAATGGGGTTGAATTTAATTGATTTAATTCCCACCACCAAGATGCAATTATCGTGCATAACCAACGACTGCGATAGGGTTCTAATAAATTATGAAACACATAAACTATCACTTTTATCGATCCTTCCTTCAGCAATAACTTGATTATGGCGTAATTAATGATTTCTCAGGCATAAATGCAGGACCGTGTCTACGTAATTACGTGATGCAGCTCCAGCTGCAAGCATAGTGTCCAATTTAATTCGCAAAACTTGAGAGATATGTAACAGATGGCTCGGAACCCTTGCAGTGCTGTACTCGTATAGTCCAGATGCAGATCCACGTACGAGTGGAGTGGAGTGCACTGGACACGAAGTGACCATTTTCCTCACGCGTAGTGCCATTACAAATTCATTGCCCACCCATGTCCTGACTGTTGTTGTGTACTCCATCAAGGAATGTATAAGGAATGTATAACAGAGACGTAATACTCCGGTCCAATTAAGCGGAAAATTCAAATGGATATCCGACACAAAAAGCATACGCAAACAATTTTGATGAGTTCAATTAAAAGCGATTAAAATTCATTCGATTTACTCACAGATTAGTGTAGTTGGGAATTAATATCAATTTTCGATTAAATCGTTGTGTCATGGGTCAGAAGGGTGTTGTTATGCATACAAGCAGTTGACAATGGCGGTTGGACGGAGGGGCGAAACTAATGGAAACGGGAACGGGGTTTTGTATCCATGCGAGTGCGGTGAAATAATCTCTAACAGGATTGTAAAATATTTTTTCCCAGTTTGTAAGTTTTTCAGTATTCCAATTTCATGGCTTATGCATTCCACCTTTTTGAAGGGGAGGTAGATGTTTAGCTCTTCTGTCATTGATGGCGAGTTGCAGTTTAGGGCTTTTCAGACTCCGGTTCGGAAAGGTGTCCTTGGAACTCATGCTTTTGATCAACATCACAGGGAAAAGTTAGTAATGTAGAGCCTGTTCCTAAATAGGAAACCCTCTATAAAACCAAAACTCTTAGTGCCATTTATTACAAAATGGAGAGAACTCGCATACCAAATACTCAAATGACGGTAATGCACAGCTTTCGCATTGATTATTTCACCGCAAAATGATTTTCCATATCAGAGGGAACATTTTTTTCAATGGCTACTGAAATAACGCCGGAATCGGTTCGACAAAAATCAAGAAAAAGTAAGCTTTTTCCCAAATAAATACAAATTTGTCAGTGCATTTTTCAACCTCCTCAAACTTAGAGAGCCACAAAATGCGATGACGTTTCAGTGTTTATGCTGAGTGCTATTATGAGGAATACCTTTCCCATAAAGGTCAGCCGCAGGACACATCTAACAGGCTCTGTGCTGAAAGAACGTTAAATCGTTTTCGTGTAGACAAACTGATTTACTTTGGCAACTTGGAGCAAATCATTTGTGCGCACGATAGCGTTTCAGCGTTTTCGACTTACAGAATCTGTCAGCTTGTTTTTCGAAAGTGTAAAACGTCAATTCTACCGCAATAATTTCCACAAAGCCCTCCTTTTTAAGAACTTTTACGAAAGGATTTTTGACATTTTTCCCATTACTACTACTAATCCAAGCTCTTCTATGCAGTGACATTAGGAAAAGCACACTTATTTTGCCTTTCGGCAATGACACCTTTAATCCTGAAAAAAATTCTTTTCATCCTAAAAAACCCTACTCCCTAACTGTGAGACACTGCATTTGCCATTTTGGACAGCATCAACCGCTTAGCCTAACTGGCTCTCAAAAAAAGTTCCCACAAAATCCGGTCCTCGCAAAAACTAGGAACACCAAAATTATAAAGTCCATTAGTCTTCATTTGCAGTCCGCTGTATTCACCCATCCACTTCAAAATAGTTCGATCCGAACAGAGTTCGACGCATTCGCATTAAAAAAAGAATAAACTGACCTTAAACCCAACCTCAGCACAGAAATGAACAGAAAAGGAATGCGTTTGCCCGCACTTAATAGCTTTATATCAAAGCAGCGGCTTCCGCATCGGGATAGACAATACACACGCTAACCGCTTGACACAAGCTTGCATAAATAAATTTTCGCTGGTACCTATAGTTGTTGTGCTTGGAAAAGTAAAACCAAAACATCTCCCTCTCATTCTCATGTGTGTTGTGCGACATATGCAAAGGGTATTCGATAATCGCAATGAAAATCAAAAGGAACTACATACGAATCAGCTTTGTCTATCGTTTGTAGGTGTAGTACGTCCCTAAGGCCATAGGTTTGCAAACAAAATATCGGGACCTTACCGCGTACAAGAAAAAAATGCCCCATCGGCCCATTATCAGTGCGCCAAAATAGGGTCAATGTTTCTTTTGTGCCAGTGTCGCACATGTTTCGCGGTTTAGTTTCATATCCTGACACGATGAACAACCAACCGGAAGGAAGCCCAGTGCGAGTGTTATGATTGCTGCTGGCCTACATTAGAAACCAACCGACCATATGTACATGCATAATGAGAGTTGGCGGTATCATAGGGAGGCACTCGAAGATTCAAAGTACACGGCCGTATGGGCGGATAAATCTAACCAACCTGGTGATCCCCGATATTGTATCCCCTTTCAATTTCATAGCCATAAAATGTGATATTTCCTACTGGGATGTGGAGTACAAGCAGGTCACCGCAGCTGTACGTGTGTTAAAGCAATCATTTCGAATGCCTCCTCCTCGCTCTCAGTTTTGAAAGTTGGTCCAGGCTTGATGATAGGCTACCTTTTTAAAGTTGCAAAATTCATTGGAGTCCAACATAAACGAAGGTGTGTGTATCAGCAATTCATTTATACGCTCGACTCCGGGTGGTTCCATTGACGACGACGACAACGACGATGATGATGAGAATGGTGTTGATTGCCATGTGGTGGTGATGCACGTCTGTTTTGTTGTAGGAAAACTTTTGCTTTAACCTTTAAACTTTTCCGCATTGCAAACTCGAACAAACGTTGGTTTAATTTTTGTTCTTTTTCGAAAGTTCGATTTCCTGTATGACCTAGCTGCTGCAGCGGTATAGGTACCATGTGTGTAGTGGGGTTAAAGATAAAACGCGTGATAAGCTTAATTCTTTATGCAGGGCGGTTCATGGTGGTGCACTAAGTCTGTGACAGCAATTCAATTTAGAATAGCAAACATTTGTCATCGTCAAAGGATTTCTTTTTTAGTTAGATAGCGTTTAACGTTCGATATTATGTTTGTATATGCTGTTAGAGTGAAGAGTCACGTACATGAATGAGTATGGGTCAGGGTTACAATTTGTTTGGTGTTTTGGTTAGGTTAAACTTCTGAAATAATGTAAATTCTTCGAAATGCGTACAACTTCAAAACCCACTAGAGAACAAAGAAACCAAGTACCTAGTATTTAGAAGTTCGATGACTCTATTTAGATGTTCCTGCCCAGGAGTCCAGGTCCCCGGTAATTCCGACCAGTGCCTTGCCTGAAAGTATCTATAGATCGCTTGTAGTTGAAACAAAAACAAGACATGGATCTGTAAAGCCGCCTCTATAGAGGCTGTCATAATGTGGTCATGAGATAGATAAGTAGATGGTGACTGTCGATATGAATTTCATGGGTTTCTTTTTTTTCAGGATTTGCTGTAGTGTCAGTATTTGGTCGGTTGTGGACTTGCCGGGCCTGAAACCACGCTGGTAGAGGGACGAATCAGGTCGTTAACTAGTGATTTCAGGCGATCACACAGCACCGCAGAAGAGATCTTATATGGAGTGTGCATGAGATGAGACTTATGCATCTATATAGTTCAATTGGAGAGATCAAACAGTGCTGAGGCTCTATTCATCAGGCATCGTTTTCTTCGACTATGTCATGGTAATGAGCTGGTACATGCTCTCCGCCAAGTCATCTCAAGCCGTCAGGTCCAGTAGACTTGGATATTGCTTCCCTTGCTTGTTTGTCAGGCTGATGAATGTCTTAGCTTTCACTGTACGGGTTGAATGGTTTTTGCGACTCGACTGAAAGGTTTTTTTCTTCGTAGCAATTTGGAGTACAGTCAGGCCTCTGCAAATAGGAGAGGAGAGATATAGAAATAACATGCGTCAAATAAATCTAATCTTTGATATTCCTGCATTTGACCTGATCTGCACGAATGTAGGCAGATAGAAAAAGGAAATCTTCACGAGTTTCACGAGGAAATACCTGCAAACGAATTTACCGACTAGTCTTATAAAACTGTCCTGTAGGTGTAGTTTGGTTCAGCAAGTAAAGAGGAGTATATGTCTAGATAGTTTATACATAAATAAAAGGCCTTAACCGAGCTGCAAGCAACTAAACAAACTGACAGTCACTCAAAAGTGAATTAGATATTTATTTTCTCAATTTATTTCGAATATTGGCAACTTTATTTGTAATAACACAAAACGCTGATTAAAACATCAAGCGCCAACGGAAATTGCCGAATATTACAACCCAGGTCGGTGGCTAATTGAGTTGAACGCCAAACGATGTAAATATTTTCAAAAACTTAAGATGAAAGAGATCCAATAAAACGAGCAGTAGTTTCACTTTAATTTTATTTATTGTAACAGAAGATTTATTTTCCTTCGATAAATCATTAAAAGGAAAACATACATATGTTCTACGTTATAGTGGCGCATTCATTAGCGTAATAAGTGTGATCCATTAAAATTCTTATTTAAATTTGATTATTGATATACGACTTTGTTCACACAAACATTTATAAGTGGTACTTGAAAGTTCGATTTAAGTGAGCGGGATGAATTGACAAATGGCCAAAATACGACTACCAATTTGCACAGTTTATTTGTACTTTTTTTTTTATCTCTATCTTTCTATCGGAATGAAAAGAAATTTGTACGAGTTTGTCTGCTACGTGTTGGAATAATTTAATTGAGGAAGTTTTCTGTTTTATTTATTTGAGATATAGGAATGATATAATGGTATTCAGGAGGAAGTTGATTTTTTTAACACTCTGTTTTTTTTTAATGGAATTATCTATGTTTCAACATTCCTATATGAGCACGAGTACTTATTAGCACAGACCTGTTTGAATATTCCAGCAAGACCAAGTATTACTTTCACAGATTTATATAGGTACGCCATTTACAAAGTTCGCTTTCACCTCTTTACAGAAGTCATTCACATACAGCTTTTAAGTTACAATAAAATACCTTTTGTACTATGCTCACATGATCTATATATATCATTGATTTCCATAGTTTACAGCAAAAGTTGGATCACGTATTGTTGTTGTAAACCGTGGAAATCAATGATCTATAATAGATCATGTGGGTAAAATAAAAAAAAAAAAACGCTTCTGGATATCAATTAGAAAATTCAAACACAGAATGTCAATGTTTGGAATTTCTTTTGTCTTCCTTTTAATAGATGGCTGTGGTTCTTACCCGATAACAATTAATTTTGTTATGAAGATGATGAGTGTTTTCTTTTTGAAACCAATAAAACCTAAAATTAGTTAAAATTCTAAATGCCACTGTATAGAATTCATAGAATTAAAAAAAAAGTTCGGGGGCTTTCGAATAAAAACTATCGACTTATTTGATAGTAACTGAAAATTCATTCATTCGATAGGCGCTGAAAAGTCGTTCATACTGCTATCGAATGAATATAGTAATTGAACGGAAAGTAAGTATCTATTTTTTTTTCACTCGATAGTTTGAACGATTCCATTCACTCATTCAGTTTATCGTTCAATATTTTTTTCGATAGAAGGTTTGAATGATTTCACTCGTTCAACTTTTTGTTCAACTACAATTAGTAAGTCGAGTCTGAATGATTATTTTTCTTTCGATGGTTCGAGTGAATGATTTTCGGTTTTGGAATGCGGTTTTGCCTTTGTAGATAGAGTTCTCGACCAATTTAGTGTTTATGTGTAATTCGTGGAAATGGTTATTCCGTCGGCTTTTTTGGTCATAGAGGCGTGTGAATAAAACTATCAATTAGTTCATTGTTTTCCCGACGTTTCGGCAGGGATTCCTGCCTTCTTCAGGGTATCTTTATTGTGAAACATTAATAATTATTAAAAAAATACAAGAGAGGAACTTACAATATTTAAAAAAAGTTATAACTGCTAAAACAGTTTTTGCCTTTTGTATGCAATGAAAGCATTTACTACCTACGGGGATTGTGGAATTAGCTATTTTTAATATACCTATTTATGTTGCGGTTTCTTTTAATTTGTAATTCTACGTTTTAATTAATATATTTATAAGAAATGAGCAATATTTTTTGTCTAATTTCAGTATTTGGTTTATTTTATACTCTAGAATTTTTGTGTAGTTTTCTGGTTGGATTTCCGCTTAACTTTTTGAACACTGTTATATTTTTATACCAAAAGACGGACAACAGGCCAAACCACTTATCGTATACTCGTGAAATTTTTTCAAATAAAGATCCACATTCTCGGTAAACAAACTCCTTTTGAAAAGAGTTTGAAAAGGGTTTGGTAGGAACAAATTATTTACTTATGTCGCCTAAGGTACTGAGAATTGTTAAAAAAAGGTATGAGCCGTCCAAACTTAGGTAATAAGATATTTTTTTATTCTGCTTCAAAAAAGTCTTGGAAATATACCAAACTTATGTATATAAAATTAATTTTTTAGTAAGCATCCATTCGTTGCTTGCAAACTATTTGAAAGGAGAATCAAGCAAAAAGCAAAAAATAGCGGTTAAACAGGATAAAACAGAGCAAAACACAGAAATGCTTAAAGTCTTTAGAAATAAAACAAAAATGCAATATTTTTCAATATTTGCATACATTTGTACAAATTTGAGTTTGTTAGACTTAAAAACCGTTTGCATTGTTGTATTGCAACGAATAAAATTTAAAAACATTCACAATTTACTAAAATTAATTTATATTTGTTAATTGAATACCTTGATTCTGGACGGTTGGGCAACACTTGTCTTCAAAATTACATTAAGGGGGGATTTATTTAGCTAATGCCCGAGATAAACATGGCTTTCTCCACACCCTACAGTTGGCTGTGTTATGGAGGTTTTATGGGTTGTGGAATTGTGCATATCATTATTTGTGTGTGTTGTTGTTATTTCATTTGGCACGATTTGCCGCCCTCAATATCTGGCCGCTCTAGGCCCGGGTCTACTGGGCCTTAGGGCAAATCCGCCACTGCAATCTACTAAGTACCCTAAGAAAAAAAAGCTCTATAATGAACCGAATAACTGAATAAATGAAATCATTCGATAGTTGAAATCATTCAGCTACTAACTATCGATATTTCATAAAAAATATTTCAAGAACATATACTAGTAATTTTTTTTGGCCACAGCTTTACGCGTGTGACAAATAATATTAATAGATCAATTCTTGCAATACGATGATAGCTAGAGGAACTCAAAAAAGTGGATCTCGATATACTGTCCGTCTGTCCGTTGGCTCCTGAAGTCTACAACCTAAACAGCTGGACAGATTTGACTGCAACAAAAATGCTTTCCTAAGTTAAAATGGTCATTCCTAACTTGAAAGCAAAACCCGGTTTTCCTCTAAACTTAATAATTTTTGAAAAAATAAATTTTAGATTAGTTTTTTAGTTTACTTGAAAACACACATCGACCAAAATGCAAACTTTGAGTAAAATTGATATGTCAGATCAAGTCACCAAATAAGGTCCATTTAAAAAATTGTTCAAAAAAATATATCTTTAAAATGACTACCCGAATCCTGATCTGTGTTCACAATACGGTATAATTTTGTTTATTTCAATGCCTCACTTTCAAAGGGTGGTGTTTTTAGTCAGTAAAAATCTGACACTATTATATGCGTGTCATAGTGTCTTTGGAAGATTTTCACCTAACCTCGGGGGAAAAAAATTGCGTGTACCTGCACTCTTCCAGAAAACATTATATTCATGCATCTTCTGAATTAGTTAGCTGTTTGAAATGAAATAGAAAAAAGCGTCCAAATGGGGTTAGCAGTTAAAGTTATTCGAGCTCAAATCCATATGCAATATGATTAATTTATCAATTTAAATAGTTTTCTTAGATACGGATGTAAAGGTGATGTTTTTCCACACTATGGCCTCTTTGGGATTAAGCATTGCTGGGGCTTGAATCTAAACCTAGTTTAAAAAGGCAAGTTCTTCTACGTCGGTCAGTCAATCATCAACAATCAGAGTCAAAGAAATGCTACTCAATCTAAAGAAAGAAGGAAATACGTTGCAGTAACCTTTAAAACAATAGGTTCTTTGAATTACGGGAAAACATTAAATCGAAAACGTAAGTACCTCAATTATTGGTTACCGGCAAAGTGAAAAGCATATTATACTGCGTTCCTATGGAAGTGCATTGTCCACCCTCATTTCTCGTCGTCTTAATCGCAATACCAGTTCCATCCGAGGCGAGTGGAAGGCCCTTCTAACTCTCCCTATTATCATCTTATCCCGTCCATACTTCATGGACAATAGTAAATTTTATATTTCAATTAAATTTAACTAATACCCCCCCCCAGAAGCATATTAAGATTGTATCGAATTTAATGTAGATCTCCTTGCAGGCGATTCGGCTGTCCTAGATAAACTTAGCTTTGAGCTATGAATTGCGAATATAAATCCGTATGCCTCATTGCATAACATTAATAATTAAGTTATCAACTGAGCTGCCCCAAAACACACTTAGACTCCTGTAAGGACTGCACCAACACACCCATCTGCCTTTACTCGTACAAGGTTTGCAGATAGTAGTTATGCTGAATCACCCTACAATCGGAAAATATAGGGCATCCCGAGAATTGCACGTAAATAAGGTATAACCAACACGGCCTATGCTGCAGATAGTAAATATTGAAAATTTTCCCATTTCCCATTTCCCGAATATAGGCGCAATGTGCGCCAAGCCACACATAACGCCACGCCGCACCGAAGGAAAATAATGTGCAAGGAAACAGAAAATGTTGTGCTGCAAAGAATTCAAAGCGAACATGATTTTTAGGGGCTCTGCGTTCTGCCTTCCGCACTGCAAAGGAGCGCTCCGTGTCCCAATGATATCTTGCGGTCATGGCACTGACAACCGGTGTCACATGGCTGAGATGCTCTCCCGGAATTCCCTGTGATGCGGAAATTCCTATAAACAAATCCATGCTCATGCGCTTCTCATTTACCGGCTATTATAAGTTGGCAAGCCGTACAACGTACATACACAAGAAGCATGAGAATACCTTATGTGCTCTTATGGTGTTGTGTTTAAATAGGGAAAGCTTTCGCCATTGGAACATTGGAAAGCTTTTCATGTATTATGCTGTTTCTAAAAATTGAGAATTTCCAGTGAAGCTCAGAGTTTGGCTGGACGGACGTATTTTTTTTTTTTAATTTTTACAATACTCTCACAACCACGTTGTCGTGTTTGTGCATTCCAACTGCGAAATTTTGCGAATTTGGCTTTATTCCGTTTGGCTTTATTTCACGTCACCAATAAAGAGTCCAATTTATGGAACCGAATTATAGCGGCAACATAACAAGGTTTAAATGCAAATGCTTCAGGTGCAATCAAAACATGTTCGTTCTTTATGGCAACACTGCTCATTAGCAAAATATATATATTTTTATCACTGAGGTTGGTGTATTAGGTAAATGTGCGTATATTCGTAGATCAGATGTACAGAAGATGGAACCTATAGGGTAACTGAAAAAGATAAACGGCTAACTGATTTACGAATATTTTGATACTTAATATGAGGACACGACTTCGGTTTTTAGCACTTGCTAAAAGTCGTCATGTACTAGCTTTTTTGACAGAGTTCGGCCTATAGTTTGAAAGGAGGTGAACTGTTGTTTAAATATAGAATTTCCTCTTGATGCACAGGAACGAGTATCCTCAAGCCACACTCGTTTCGCAAATTAAGAGTTTTGAATCAATCTGCTTTGGCAAACGAAAGTAGCAGCGGTATATCTGGACTGAGTCTTTACTTAATTTCAAACAGCGATATATTTGTTGAGTTGAAATTACGTTTGGACAAATTCTTATTTGGTCGGCTTTTTTAGAGTTTTTTTTTTAAATGAAATCGCCTATTTGTCAACTAAAATAAAAGATCAGCCGAATATGCTAGTAATTGAAAACGTTTAATTCTGTGGACTAATAAGTGCACTGAATTTTCAGTTTATCACATCCCACCTGAAGTCTCGTGGTGGATAGAAAAAGTTCGGATTAGCTGTACCGAAACTATACACGGACAAACTTTTTTTTTCTTATCAAAATCACGAGGTATAACTGCGTTAGTGGCTCTTGGTTAGTGACTCGTTGACATTCGTTAACTTATCAAAATTTGTTCTTAATTTTCGTGTCAATGTTTAAAAAATGTGTTAAAATTGTGACTACAAAATTAAGTTACCTAACCTCTCCCTATAGCCATTTGCATTTTATTTAAGCCGCAAAAAATGAAATTTTTTCTTTAGAGAATTTCGGATATGGGGACGTATACGTAACTTAATTTTTACCGACAGTTTAAATGGCTGTCATTATTAATTCTAAGAGTGCCTGTATCTTAGTTAAATAATTGGTGAAAGGACTATTACTTTCTGATCCCCAATTTCGTATTGAACTTCAGCCACTACAAGCCGAATTCGCCTCCAACTCTTAAGAGAAATCCCGAAAATGCACGCGTTCTTCTATTTCGTGCAATCGCTTTCCAATTTCACCACATACGTCACCAATTTCCAGAGAGAACACTTTGGAGAACATTCTTCTCACAGTCATTCGCTCAATGACACACATTGTTTGGTACCATCAAGGACTTTGCAGAAATTCCTTCGCTAAAAATGCATCCACCAGTGGACCACCACTGTTGAGGGCCATTCTGCACACTGCTTGTGGCACCATACACTGTCGATGGTGGTGTGGTAAGTTCTTCAACGGTTAATGGTTGTTGTCTGCCTATCTGTCTGCTAGTGGTGTTAGCCAAGCCTGCACACAAATCGAAAACGGTGTGAATGGCTTCTACAGACCAGTCGCAGTCAGTCACCACTCACCAGATTGGCACAATAATCACCGTGCTTTGCGCGGGTCGTGTGACTCTCTGCTGCTGGCTGCTGCTGTTGTGTGGCGTGTTGCATGCAACTTCCCGTCTATGTTCGTGTTGAATACCGTCGTCTGCACTCTGCACACGCTAAAGTTTCTGTGCAGCCCGTATACTGCAACAGTAGGTGTGTGGGGGCGCCGTAGCAGCTCCAAAAAGGGGGGTGTAACTGTGAAACTATAGCGATGACGACAACAGCAGAGTGTGATGTCGAACTGTAGAGGCGCTTTTGCGTTCGTGTATGGAAAATCGCTTTTCACTGGCGAGGTGCTTCGTTCGTCAGTCTCTTGGTGTTAGTGGCATTTCCCCCAATTTGTGTCTCTCGTGCTGTTGTATGCTTTTTGTTTTGTTGCCCAAGTGTGAGTAGGATCTGTGAATAGATAGTGTTTGGGGTGGCTGTGATGGTATTGCTCGTTCGCTTCGAACCGAAATCATCATCAACGTCGTGTCGTCGTTGAACGTTGTCTTCGTGCCGCTCGTCATCACCGCGCGCTCACTGCTTTCCTCGAGCTCGAGCAGGGAACATTTTTTTGTATGTTTTCACCCGTAAGGAAGACGTGTCATATACTACTACTACTCGTGTGCCATCGTACTAAGGCACAGTAGCACAGTTTTCATTTGTTTTTCCGCGTGCTCGCACACGTAACGGTTTTTTGTGTCGTTCAGGGGTTGACCGAGCGCTAAGCTCTGAGAGTTGATAGAGCGCTGGACTGCATGTTGTACCGACTTCTGCTGCCGCTGCCTGCCTGCAATACTGCTGCTGCTGCTGCTGCTCCTCCTTGTAGACAAACAGTAGTGGTGTGCATATTGTCCTGTGGGATAATAGTCGCGTTTCATTTTTTCCCGACTAACGTGCATCAAAGAGGGCCGCTCTACAGTATAGTTCTGATTCTTCTCCATCGCTGTTCAAAATTTTCGTTCTTCACCTATTGTAACGGCAAATACATTTTGAAAATAAAAACCAAACCATAAATCAGTGACGCATCGAATTAACGGTCAAAACATCTGTTCATTGTTCAATCGACCTGACGACAAGTGATGATGACTAAATGAAACTAAATGAAAACGTTAACAATACTGTTCGTGTGCAAAAAAGTGTTAACAACGGTGTTAAATTGGTCAAAAAGTGAGTGACAGCTACACGCAGGCAAACAAAAAATGCGATCCATAAAAAAAGAAATTAAAAAAGTGTCGCAATTGCAGCCCAACGACTTCTGGCTTTGCTCGCTATCGTGGTCTTGTTAACAGAAAATCGACCGAATCGAACGGTTTAATTTGTACAGTACATCTGCATATAGTATACATGTACTGAACACGCTCCAAGGATGACTTCGACGGTGAGAATAATGACGATATTGTTAATGTATTGTTGTCCTACTTTGAGTGGAAAGGGAATAATGCATACACAACACTGCAATTGCAACTGCCACTGCATGTGCGAATAATTACAAAAAAAGGATACAAAAGTCAGCAACACAACCGAGTGCAATATTCGAAAAAAAGCCAAACCAAACCAAACCAAAAAAAAAAGAAAAGATTGCATTAACCACATGAGTTTAAAAAATATGTTCTTGTATTTTTTATTATAAATGACCGTTACGTAATAATTACCTACATCTCTGTGCTATATACATATATACACCCCAAAACTGGCTGCTCCATTGAAAAGGGTGCAATTTCCTGTGCAGTGAGCTGGTGAAAAAGTCATCGATTTGGATTATAAATTTTCATTTAAAATTTTTGTTTCTGTTTGTTTGGTTGTTTTTCCTCAAAAAATCAGTGCAAAACACAAGTATGAAACAAATGCAAAAGAGAGCCAAAGATATATGAAAGAAAAATTTTGTTTGAGAGTGTAAATTAATTTTTTATCCTTTTTTTTTTTTTGATTTCATTTTCGGTGGTAAAGAGAACATGGATACAAAGGAAATGCGGCTGCTGCAACCAAAACTCTGCTGCAACTTCAAGTTAAATAAAACGGAAAACGGAAACAGGATTTTAGTGCTTCAATAATGGTGACGCAATCGAAATGGGAAATCGTTGTTTTCTCTCACGCCGTTTTGTTGTCAATTCATCTTTTTCTCTAGTTCGGTTAAGTGTGCACAAAAGATGTTTAACAAATATAATGTTTTCTCGTGATTAGGGAAAATAAAAAGAGGGAAAAAGAAAAGATTCCTTCTAGTGGTACGATATTATTGTCTGAAGTTGCAAAAACCGTTACAAGGTTCGTTAATTGTGGAATTGATCGCGCATATCAAAAGTGTTGACAGCTTTGGAAGCAAGTCTTCATATACAATAGTTTGTACAGAGGAAAAGATTCTCATCTAATCAAAGTGTAAGACAAAATGCCAGTGATAATTGAGAGTGCTTCAAGAAAGTATTTATCGCCGCAAGATATGTTTGTGAATTGTACTTGTATATTGTGAAAAGTTTTAGAAGTACTTAACTTGACTTGAAAAATACCAAATAATAATAGTTGCCGTATACTGTTGGATTTATACATATGTCATCCGAAATTGAACAATAGGTGAGTGGCCTTTTTTTGTATTCACTCAAATAAACCATGTAGGAATATAAGTTTTGAAAAATGTATGATTTATGGGTGGGATTAAAATGAGATAACTCAGTCGATGAGTTTTTTTTTTTTTTTCAACAAAACTGTATCTCCGATCGTGATGTTTTCGTATTTTCAAAAAATTTTCCCCGGATAAACTCGTGTTTGCAGTATGATGAGACAAGTGAAATATGAAAAAGGAAGCAAGTGGATTATACTCGTGGTTGTTTCACGAGCAATGTTTATTCTCGTTTATTTGATTATTTATGTTCCTACAAATTATTAATAAGCCCCATATGAAAAGTGTGATCTTGTGGTAACATCTGTTGGATTTATAGTTCTTTTTAGAAATTTATTTGAAGTGGCATTTGAATGAGGAGCAAATCGGAAACTTAATTGTAATTAGAGAAATAAAGTGTGATGGTTATTGCAATAATTTTCAGCAATGAACTTGTAGTGGGATGCGGATAATTAAATTTCGCCGGGCTGAAATTGTTTGAAACGGTTCTTACTTTGAGAATGTATTTTCAGAGCGGATTTGAAGAAATTTAAAATGTGGGCTAATGGACTGAATATAAATATTACCTTTTCCTGTTAGGACACTTTATTATATAAAAAGAACCATTTTCTTGTGTAATCTGCCGCTTACCTTGATTTGAAAGTAGCGATTTTTGATCCCGATATCGAGGTTTATTTGGTACATCTTAATGGGATGTAAAATATGTTTGAAAAACCGGCTAAGCCATACTATCTATACATTCACATCAACAACTTAATAAACAAATAAATTGAACGGTGTTATGCATTTCATTAAATGAAAAAAAAAAACAAATTAAAACCAAGAGGTTATTAAATAACAAGTGTGAAATGAAGCAAGGGCACAATAGACTAAAAGGCCTAGGTGCACTAGACCGTCTCCATTATTATTTATTATATTTATTATTAAGTAAGGAATGGTAAAACGAAGTGACCTTAACAAAGTAATATGTTTGCGAACGTTTAAATTGTAGCAGTGCTGATTTTTGAATATATGTTAAAAAACTATATGAATAGAAATTAAAGTAATGAAATTATTTCGGCTGTCGATTTTCGTTCTGTGATATTGTTAAGTGGTTCATTTTTTTCACCATTTGTTGTATGATAAAATGGAAAGCGAGTTGTATTAGAAAGATTTATGAAAGATAGTTAATGGAAAGTATTAAAAAACAGTAGGTATTTGTATTAATATTTATGACAAAACTTGAACTTTAATAAAGGTTAAGTTCGGTTATGTGAGGTCGTCACAAAAGACTAAGCACTTCACTTAAACAAATTCAGCTATCGAGCACACAACTTCCCTTCAGAAATCAAGTACGATCGCAAGTTGTTTTGTTCCTTTAAATTATAAAATAATTACCTGGTAAGCAGCGTTGCCGCTAAAAAATTTCACAGTGGAGCCTTCATATAAAATAATAAAATTGGAAAAAAAAACAGAGCATTTAAGCATTTATTAATAATAAAATCTTTTTTAAACTTATTAAGAGTCCATTTTGATCATTTTTCAAAAGGCTGCATGTTAGGTGCTTTCTTCTACTCCGAGTAATTGCTTGACAACAGAGAAGGAAATGACCTTCGCGACTTAGGTACTTGCAGCACCTGCATGTATCCGTTTAAGCTCAGCCTTTTTTCATGGCCTGCTTCCTCAGGAGGCAATGCCTAATAGTATCCAAACCGTTAATCTCAATTTTGTTCTGCCTAAATTCATTAATCTCCAGCCGTTTTTTACAATTTAAAACATTCCACAGTGCCTTTGAAACCCTGTGCACTTCTAGTTGTGACCATCTCTTAGGTTTAATAAGAACTAACTGCAAACAACTATTCACGCAATGGCAGAATAATTAAGTGCTTCATCGTAACTTATATTGATGGATATATGGCCAACTTAAAAGAAAAAGATTCAATGTGAAAAGTAGTTAATTTTAGTAGTTGATTTGTCCTTCAAATAAATGCATAAATGTAATAAAATTGAATACAGGTAGAGGACCATGCATCATTTAGTAGCGCTTTAGTATAGTTACCAGTCTATTATGCTGAATTTGAGAATCTCATAATGCGAGCTCGTGAAGAGTCAAAGTATCACTGATGTGAAAATTGAAATAAATTATTTATCGCTTCATAGCTTCAAAGCCTCACAGATCGGGATCTGGCCCAGTTTTGTATTTATTTTAGAGTCGAATTGTGTTAATTTTTTTTACGAAGCCGCTGGCGATGATTAGTTGGTTACAAATATCATTATGGATTTTGGCGTATGTAAGTCGTGGACGTCCATTCATGCACGAAACAATTTTCTTTTTGCAAAGCTGTTGAATCATTGGACAAGGATTTGAGAATCGAACTTGAAAGAGGTACGAAGTGTACACAAACAAAATCAATAATCCGATTGTATTTTTGGTAATATTTAGAATACTATTTGTTGTAGTTATAACTTCTATACTATTAAAATGGTTCCCAGCTTTAACCGTTTGAGCAGTGAGTAAATTTTGAGACCAAAAAGAGACGGAGTCGGGTACCATAGGTCGCCCCAATTAAAGTCAGGTTTGAACTTTATTCAAGTTTATCTTAGTAGGTATAGTAAATAGCAGTAATACATTAAGAAATTCAATTTTGCAAACGTTTATTTTCCTTTAAATTCATAAAAAAAAAACTGTCTTAGTTTTGTGATGAAAGTTGCTTCTAATGTTTTCTAGCAATATATGGATTTTTTTCAAGTGCAAGATTTCAATTCTTTTGAATTCAACTAAAAAAAATTGGGAGTAATACCCATGCCAGAACCAATAAGGACTCGGGCAAATCCATTATTTTCCTTTTTTACTTATTAAACAGAATTAAAAAAAATGTTTCTTAAATTAAGAAGTGGAGGTAACTTGTCCCTCTAACTTTGAAATTAATTTTATGTTATTCAAAAATTATCAAAAATCTGTAATCACGTTAAATTTCTTTTAAGAATGCCAAAAAAACTTGACTGAAAAAAGAATTAGAAGCAATTATTATTAAACGCAATATAGACAAAAACGTGGTCGTAGGGGACCCAAAGTCCCCCAATCGTTGCTCTAAAGGTTACAGATTCTAGGTTTACTAGTATGGTTAAGGAATGTCGAGCTTGTATATTTGTCTTTCGGAAAGATAAGGTCTATAATTGTTTAATTCGTCCATCTCTGTCCAATAAAGACTATAGCTTACCTGAGAGCGAACTAAAGAGAATTATTAAATTGAAGTCACATTTAAACGAGAGAGAAAGCACAAAAAATCGGAACTTAAAAGTCAATAAACATCAAGCTGTGAAACTTCAGAAATGACACTTTAATGTCTAAAGTATTTTATTTTGTAAAACAATTTGTTTTGTCTTAAATGTTTTTGTTTTTAGTTTAAATTAAAACTAATATGTGAAAGATTATTGTGATTAGGAAAATGGTTTTACATATTTAAATTTAAGTACTAAGAAAATCAGTGACCATTTCAACAAATTAAATATATTCCTATACCACGTTTTTACAGAAAGTTTCATTTTTGCGGAAGTTTTGTCAATGTTTATAATGGGCTTGGGAATGGTGTAAATTTTTTCTTGTCTTGCTTTTATAGACAAACTTATTACCTATATGAATGTCAATCTTTTCTTGTAAACAACGTTTCCAAAAAAACCTAGCAAATGCTTTTACTCAAAGGAAATATAAAAATAGAACGATGAATAAGAGCGAACCTAGTTCTAACTATAAAGCTGTTTCCCCAGCGAACACACTGGCCTTAATTATAATTCCACTCTTGTGTAGAACCTCCACCTTTACTTGCGACTTGAGTGCATGCATTGAAACGGGAACCAAATAACGCGTGGAATGGCTTCTGGGGTACAATGTCTATGATAAGACTTTTTGGTATACCTTGTACGAAAAGTAGGTAAAGCAATTTGAAAATTGAACAAACTATACTATACAAATATTATTGCTGCTCGTACTTTTCAAAATTATTTCCTTAGTTCAATAGAAGGAAGAACATTTTTTTACGGGAAACGTTAAATTTCGACAGATTTATCTTAAACTGAAAGAGGAATAAGAAAAACTGAAGCCACTGGAGAAAACCAACAGTCTAGGGTCTATCTTAAAGGCTGAACGGAAAAGTATTTGCACACAAATCACAATGTCTTAGCAGTTACGGAAGTTTTTATATTTCCGAAATTCAATTCAATTCACTCGTAAACCTCCTATTTAGTGGTCCACAACCGTCAAATGATCTGACAACTGCCATCACACACTCTCCTATATGAATTTTGATTACCTATAAAATCCTCATCCAAAACAAAATGATGGCACTGCTACAAACGATAAAACGGAAGCCAATCAAGATATGGCATATCTTTGATGTTAACCTGTCACATTAGTTACATTTCATCTGACAACCTGCTAAGCCACACCGACCAATGTGTTACAGAGCTTTCATGCCACGTGTTTTATTACAGTGTGATATGGATAAATGCTGAATTGATATAAAAATAAAATTGTTTATTAATAAGTTGACACAAAAGGGTAGCCGAATCTCTATATTACAAACTTAAAAAAAAAATTATATTACAAGAAATGTGGTATATATTTCACTGAGATGATGAACGTTTCCTTTCTTGTTGACATACCGAATTGTCTCTGATCTAATTGTGCATACGATCAAAAAAGAATACTTTTGGCTTGAACTATTAGTCTTATTTGTCTAAGATGAACTCTAGGACTAATTTTGTGTATACTCTGAACTTTAAATTAATTGAAAAATATATTTAAATTATTTTATGTCCTTTGTTGTAGCATCTTTCGCTTTGACTATTACAACATGGTGAGATTTGTTTCATCTTTCGCTACAAGCTGATGCTCAGCAAATCAATTTCTGATTAGTTGAAACATAATTATTTAGGTCGGTTTTGGAAGGGTCTTGAAGGATCCCAAGATTATCATCTAACGATCTGTCATTTCCCCCAAATGGCTTAATATACGTGCCAAACAGAACAGGTCCAAACACACAACCTTGAGGAACACCAAAATGTATAACCAGACAGTTACTTAACTTAGCTGCACCTTCAGTCCTTGATTTCTGTTTTTCAGATCGCACATAAACCAAAAACAACTATATATTGAACCGTTATCAACCATCGGAAACTTAGTCGTTGAAACGTTTGCACGAGCTAACGAACCAACGTTAATATTTTTCATTATTTGCTTATTGTTTAACTTCAGTCTGACATAAGAAAATGACTTATGTCTTAAAATCTCAAATCTTTGTAAGAAATAACATTTTTTATTGTTTTCCAACTGTCATTCCAAAGCTAAAAGGTAAAATACTCCCAATTTAAATCTTTGCTTCTGAAAGGAAATAACACAGTTAATTTTTAATATATTGAAATCAGAGACGGAGAGACCTGGGGATGCTTTTATCTACTATATTCACTCATATGTGCATTAGATAGATATGCTTAGTTAATCTTGACTTTAATCGAAGGGATTCAAATTAAATTCATACTTTTTTTCCATTTACAATATTTAATAACAACTATTTGACATTCAATTTGGTTTGGGTTTGGTTATTAGTAAATTGATGAGTTAAGATAAGTGCCACGCACTTTATTGGCTGGACAAGGACATATTTACCTACTTTTCGCTAAGCAGACCTTTTCTTCTTTTAAGTGATTTTCTTAACTGACATAATCCATGCAATAAAAAGGGATACCGTTTAAAAAAGCTGTAGTTACACTATAAGCGATTTCACTGAAATTCTAATCACATCCCTTCTAAGATGTCATCAAAAGGTGTATTTAAAAAAAACTCACCAAAGCCTGTTTATCAGCTAGTATTATAAATTTAGCTACTATAAATTTGTGGCATTTTCTATGAGGCCTAAACAAATTTTCTGGAATGAAACCAACATTCTTGCTTTTCACATCAAACATTTCCCTGTCATTCCACTATAATGTAAAGATCTGATTACGTATGCATTGTCTGTGCATTAAGTGGCTGACACACTTTTTGGAACATCTGCACTTGAGTTCGACGTTGTCATTCATCAAAAGATATTTTTAGCTTATGGATATTGCATGGAACTTTGTATTGTATCTGGAGAGATGATCTTTAATATCGCAGCTCGCCGGACAAATACAAAATTTGTTTGTCGATATATATGAGATTTGTATTTGTTATTATCCCCTCTATATTATTTCTGTAATTTCTGTAGTGTGTTTCTCCCTTTTGCAGTTCACACGGTCAACCAATCTTAACAAAAGAAGTGTCAAAAAAAAAAAGATATTTTAAGGGTGCTTATCTTTGCATTTTTACTTTTTTAAAATATTAACAATTAAAAAAAAAAATATTTTACTGCATTAAATTTCAACTACGCAGTTGTGTGTGTACAAACTATGATTCCGGGAAATACTTTTCTTTCGTTCTTCATGCACATAAACTACAAACGACGTCACGAATGAGAGGCGACGGTAGAAGAGAGTTACAGTAAAGATTTATGTAAAGCCTTCTGGCCTACGCCTGAGCGATGAAGGGCACGTCGACCTGTAAGATCTATTGTACCATAGGGCCAGAATAATGTTTAGGCGAGCAGATTCTCCACTTTTCTAACAACTTTCACATATTATGTGCCCAAGCTGTTTCGTCTTCTTCAAGACACAACCGACAAAGTGAGGAGTCGGTTAGTTAAATTAATTTTATTTAATTGATATAGTAGGTTGTGATGTCGTGTGAGGAAACTAGCCAGATTTTCGATATCATGCCATCTTAGATTTAAATTTCTGTTGGCATCTTTTTTGAACAGCTGAATAGCACTCTTGGCCTGTATTAGACCTGCGATATTCTCTCAATATGAGCTACATTTTGTGTGATTTGGGAGTGTTGTAGAAGGGTTCTACGTCCGAGCGTTTGAAGGCCGTTGAATATATGGATGTATATGCCTTTAGTACCTGTGTTGTATATGTGGTTAGGTCCGTGGAACCCAGCATCAACCCCTGTTTCCATTTTGGAACCATTCGTAAACCACTTTCGACCATTTTGGCAAGTAGGTGGGCTAGAGAACCGTTTTTTGAAACATAAAGTCTTTGGAAAGCGGTCTGTTACCGCGCAGATTATGCCAAGTACTGTAATTTCAGAGAAAAAATCCTTTAACTCAGGATGGTCGCTGAGAATTGTCTCTTTTATTTCGATTAAACTTGTCGAGCTGCGATTTGCCCTTTGTTTATGTATATGTGTAGAGGTGTTAGTTCTATTGAGGCTTCTATAGTCGCAGTAGGATAGGTATGCCTACGCATGGCTCCGGATATACCGACACATGCAAGTCGCTTTACCCTTTGAAGCTTAGCAATGGCGTTCTTTTGTTTTGTTTTAGTCCGCCATACTAAAGAAGCGTATGTTATGATGGGCCTGGTCATCATTGTAGGAAATCTAAGAAAGAATTTAATTTTCAAAATTTTGCGTGGGAATTGGGTAGGTGCGCTGACGGTCTATCCGATACGTGGCGGTGTTGTCCATCTCCGAAACCACTAAACCGATTTCAATGAAATTTTGTGGATGGGTATGGTTGGTTCCAGTTTTAAAGATAGGATAGTTTTGGATCCGATAGTTCCACACGAAAGGCACGCACAAACCGGGCGGGTACCCCAATATATAAAAGAGATTTACGTCTGTTTGTGAACACATAACTAGAGAATGGATCGTTAAATTTTTAAAATTTTGGGCTTGGGGGATTCGTATTGAAATGGCATTTATGCTACTTTTTGTCGTGAAAATAAAAGTTAAAGGGGATGAGGCTGGGAATGGAACTTAGTATGGGAACCGAACTTTGAAAAAAATTAGACTGTATAGATAAACGGTTAGTGCTACTTCCAATACAACCAAACTTATTTCAAATGTTTAATTTTTAAATTCGTTGGATGTTCGGGGCTCATCGCTACACAATTTGAAACGAAAGTTTGATTTGAATGTGAAGAATCTCAAATCCAATGTCATGGAAGCGAAGATTTTGACCGAAATATTTAAGCAACCATTATATAATTCTGCGGATTCCGATGATTTGCCATTGGTTTTCAAGCGCCTTCAACTTCCCATGCGTATCGCTTTTACTATGGAAAATAATAAGTCGCAAGGACAATCGCAGAATATTTGTGACATAAATTATCCCATGTTTTTCAAATAGTCAATTGTATGTGGCGTGCTCACGTGCGAGTGAAAAAGTGGAAAGTTGGGAGGCACGTCAATCATTGCGGTTTGATTTAAACACATCGACAATGCAATACTTCAGTTATTTATATTGTATTTAATATAAACTTTTGAATAAAGAATTTGAATTGACCGAATTACATAGAGCAGCATGAGCATTGCTCATTGTCGGAATTATTATTTTCATTACATTAACGAATTTGGGCGGAACGAAGTTCGCTGGGTCAGCTAGTTATTATTATTATTTTTATTTGTTGGGGTAAATAAAAAGCCGTCGCAACAGGTCAGCAATTTTGTTGTGTGAGTTTTTGCCAAACAGAAAGGACTTCTGTAGGTTGCAGAAGACTGAATTGAGTAGCTTCAGAAACTGCACTGGGATGTTTGTCGGACGTTATTAGAGTGTCAAATTTCTACAAAAGTTAGCTTTAGGAAAATACATCCGAATTACAGATTTCTCAACGAAATTCATTTAACGAACTAAACTTTATAAATCTTTCCACGTACCTTTAATACAGTTGCGAATGTACATTGTAGGATGGGAAAAAAATTTACTGACTCCTATAAGTTAAGACGAGCAACACAAACAACTACATAGCAAACACAAAATAAAATTGGTTTGCACTTGTTTTGTGCACAAGCCTATAGCGGTGTTCAAACGAAAAGTGTTTTGTCCTAGTAGTTATAGTATGCGAATAAAATTATTTTCAACATACATAGATCGGTGTGATAGATATGATTGTTCCATGTTTGGGCAAATACCTGCTGCTGCGGCTACGAAACCTTTGACTAATCTGTTTAATTGGAGTCAGTCGTAGGAAGGGTACTCAAGAAGGAAGTCATCTGTCTTATGTCGACGCGAAAATTCGTATCAGCACTTTTAAAATGTATTAATAAGGCCGCGGGTCGAGGAATAGAGGCCAGCCGTACTTAAAAATGGTAAATCCCCGCTTTTAAAACTGCGAACATGTGGATTGTTAGATATATCACTTTATCCCTGAAAAAAAAAAAAAAAAAAAACAAATAAAAACATTAAGGAATGCACGGAAACTCAAACCTCATGATGTGGTACATTGCTTAAAAAAGCTGAGATGCTAAAGACGCCCAACATTGTCAATATAGAAAGCATAAGGTTCTACATAGACAAGTAGCTATAAGAGCCATTTATAGTCAGCTGGAATTAAACAAACAGGGTGAACTTGAAAGAAGTACAATTAACACCGCTGGGTGCCAGGTTACATGTGAATATTCCGGTATAAGAGAAAGCAGACGTACTTCCAAGAATCCAAGCTTTTATCATCTTTGACACTTAAATATGTATCAATTTTGTTCCGGACCGACTGCGCTATTGAAGGACATACTGAGCCGCTAAGAACTCTGCACATCGACTACTGCAAAAGCTGTTAGCGCCAAGACGTTTGTGAGACAGTATTTATTAGTCACCTGATGCTGAACAGCAAATCATCGGTAATAACTTCTTTAACACGGTGTCTCCACGTGCCATTTTTCATTTCAGCAATCTGTCAAATTTGGTTGCATCGCAAGAACTGCCAGTATGCAATGAAATGTAGGGTGGGGATTTCATATCATGCAATTTCATTCGTTGAAATGTAGCTGAGCAGAGCAAATCATTGCGTTCTCGCATTAGGCCATGAAATCCTTTTTCTTTTCCCCATCTACCATATTCTTGTCTGACTATACTTGTATCTTCTATTCCAATACGTAGTTTCAGCACTACAAGCGACCATTCGCCTCTCAGCCACCGTGGAAATGAAAAACAAGTGTCAAACTGCACAGAAATCGCAGCCCATTTCATGAAATCGCTACCATGAAATGAGCTAAATAATACATTTCATTAAATTGGTTTCTTCGTGAATTTTTTCATGAAATGAAAGATTGCACGTGGAGGCACCGTGTAAAGAACAATGGTATCTGGAAACCTAGAATTTAAAAGACCCTTAAGACACATATTATGCGTTTCCAGGTGGTTTAAAACTTTCTTCTATTAGACACAAATTGCTGGCTGGAGCCGTGACTGAGAAACCCTTTACCTACTAAACTACTAGCAAAGTAGATAAAGGAAATAATTCGGTTTTTTCTTGATCATCCATGCAGAGTGTACTTGAATTTTAAGTTATTAATCTCTTATACCTCATTCATTATTGGAAGCCTGCCGAATAAACTATTATTTGGTAAAATTTTCAGTTTTCATAAAATTTTTATCAAAAGCGCATTTCAAACTTACCGTTTATATGGCAAATCGTTGAAAAAATATCCTGTGAATTTCAATTCAATTTTATTTTCCTTACTAATACAAACTGTGTATAGATACATAACAATTAAACAGGACACAAAGTTAAATATACAAACAATTACAAATAACTTCCATCATAAACAAATCAAATGACATTCCATCGCCATCGTCACACCCACAAAAGCCAACTCCATTCCTTAACACACTTGAATTATATCGTCACGTTTCCGCAATAAAATGAACAAACACTATTAAATTTTAATTAACCCAGCTATGAAAACAAATTCTTCCAGATAAATAGAAATTTTCAACCAAAAATTTAAATCTTTCCCAAACGCAGTAACACAAATTTTAACATAATAAAATGACGACACGCTAATTGATTATGGTACTAATTTGATGGTTAAATCATTTAGGACATTCATTTAAAAATACCTAGCAAGTTCGATCTGAATAAAATTCATTGTATAACCTATACGAGGTATTTGAAAACAAAATTCCAACCATCGGACAAAGTTTTATCCTGTGTTTTGTTGCAAACCAAATATGTACCTACCTTAAACAGCATGTCGTTCCAGTTAAAAGTATTCAACTTGAGCTTTTAATCATAAATAAAATAGGTCAACTGGAAATTTCACGTATAAGTACCTACGTCTTATAGGCGACGACTTTCAGTGAGTTCACACAATATGCTTATAACTTTTGCAAACTGAAACTCTGGACCAGTTTTTCATGCACATAATTGAAAAACAGTTTTTACTGAACTAAGTTTCAATGAAATTGTGCTTATTTGCCATCCATGGTGGCGACTTGTACTGTCAACGGCATAGAAGTCAAATGAGTGAAGTTGTATTAATTGTAGTGTAGGGGTAGGTACATTCTAATGTAGGTACAAATGACGGTGCGACTATTCTCTGTTGAGTGGGAAATATTTTGAAATATAATTGTTTGATATGTGGGATGCATTTTGTGAATAAAAATCAAAACAAAGAATTTGTTTCTTGAAAAAAAGAACCATTATGTGTATATCCTCATTCCTCTTAAAAAGGGGCTATAGTTAGTGCTGGAATGAGGTCTTTTTTTCGGCGTAGAAGCCTGCTACGCAATTGAATTATCTGTTAAAGGAGACAAAAGTGCTATTCTCCGTTTGATTCCTGACGCAATTTTTTTATGCGCGTAAGCAGAGGTTTGAAGTGGATAAAGTCCCTCACTCAAAGTTTAATCGTTTTTTGGTAAGTTTCAATAGCAAATAACAATTTTACCCAGTCAATGTTCGCTCCAAGCTTCTCGCAGTTCGCTATTTAAGTTGTACAGCTTTTGGTTCTATAGTTAGAAATGCACCTTCTGAATCCCGCTGAATCTTATCAATCAAGTCCATGTACTCGTCCAGATAAATTGTAATGTCAATGTAAATGCATAATAGTACATTACTTGAAGTTAAATATTTTTTGTTTTAATAGCTGATCTATATTAACTGTTCAACTTCACGATAATTGTACGTAAGACAAAAAATAATTTTTAAGTCTTTGTGCAATAAATAAAAGTAATTCGATTCTGATCGGCTAACAAATTCAAAATCTTTCGCTTATTAGTAAACTAAGAAATAGATGAAATATGTTGCGATAAGCGTTATAGTCTTAGACCAACTTTTTGATTAACTTAAAATATTTGTTTTGTTTTTATGGACGTGAGGACGTTATTAGTTGCACAAGCTTGGATCTGGAAGTAGCACTGTTATTTTTTCATAGTTTTTAAGGTTCCGTACCCAAAGGGAAAAAACGTAACCTTATTAGTTTCGCTCGGATGTCTCTCCGTCTGTCTGTCTGTCCGAACCCACTAAGCCAATTTTGTTACCAGGTCTATCTCAAGAACCGATTGACATAGGAGGCTAAAATTTACACACAACATCCGGTATAACCTCTAGTTAAACGACAAATACCAATGGAAGGAATACATCGATTGGTTTTGGATCTGGTGAAAAAAATATTTTCATTCGCCCAAAAAACAGTTTATTTCTTGATTCACAAAAAAATACATAAATTCCTTTTTTGTAGATCATGTTCTTATCTATATATGTGCTGAATACTGTTTTGCCGAAAAGTTAGTAGTTTACAAGATATTTTCAAAAAAGATAATTTTACCATGTAAAATACGTTGCTCTCATAAGTTTTAATCTCTACTACGCAGTTGTGCATAATTGACCCCATCAAAGACAGAAGAGAGTCACTGGTGGTATACCACCAGGGTTCCCGCTTGCTAATTTCGTTGGGGAGTGTAATACATTTTTTTGGGGAGTACAGAACAAAATAAAAGTAATATATTTTTAGTCAATACAGCATACAGAATAGAAAATTGGCGTGGGTTGGATACTAGGTAATAATTAGAAAATGAAAATTTGCGAGTAATTTGTGAGAGTAAAAATATTAAGTAATTAAATTAAACTAAATTGTGATGAATTCATGAAGAGGGGAAAGATTGAATGGTATTATAGATTTCAAATAATTTCTGATGTGTTGGACTTTAGCCAAATACGGAGCCTTCGGTGCGCGAGTGACACTCGCACTTGGCCGGTTTTTTTTTTATGTTAACAAGTTATGCCTACATAAGCAAAAATAGAGTAGGTAAACATTAAAAATATGTCGTTTTATTTAATTTTATTTAATTTTAAAATTTGTATGGTGCTAGTAGACTCTTTGAAGTTACCACAATTTAAATGTTATTTCGATTGTGCCGGAAACTTTTTTTTTCTGCTGGTTCCAGTGTTCTTTTACGCAAATACATTTTTCTGTGACACCCTGATATCTTTTGTTTTTGAAGAAAAATATATCATACGAGTAAAATTGGCTATATTTAAAACTACTGAATGAAAATACACAGCTTTAGAATTTACATCCACTAAAGAGAATTCATTCTACTTTTCTTTTGAAATTGTATTTTTATCGTTTTAAAGTTTTGAGTCCAAGAAGTAATTGCTTAAAAAGTCATTTTATTTGGTAGCCAAAATATGTATCTAACCAGACTATTACACATGCCCTAAATTACAAAGCTATAACTTTTTTTGTATACAAGACCTTGCCCTCAGCAGTACAATTTTTATCATCTTTTGTCGTTAAATGTACAATGTACACCCCTTGACTTTTCTCGGACTCATCAATTTCTGTTTATTAAGACAGTTTTATGAACTGTTATCAGATTAACAAAAAAAAAAAAAAAAAAAAAACAGAGAAACTGTTTTACCACATCGTAAATGTTCATTATTCAAATTTATCCGTAAAAAATATCAGATGCAAGATTTATTAAAAAATAACCACATCTACCTATCAAGCTTATATAAGAAGTACATTTTTATTGGGGACAAATTCTTGAATGTCAGAATGGCCAGATTATAGGGACCTAATAAAGGGATTAATGGTTTGTTTATGACTGCAGTGGTCCAGGCTGGACCAGAGTAAATTGAACATAAAAGCTTGCTTTATTAAATAAAAAAAAATCTTACGTAAAACAAATAGATGTGCTAAAGGTAATATAAACAATATAAAATGTGGGCAAGTACGAGTAATTGTGGAAAAATAAACTAAATTGTTTTTTTTTTTACTATATTGTTTTTTTCGAATCACGCTGAAAAAGTCTTATATGGAATCTGATATCAGGACCATGCATAATCTGTTTCTCAAATCCGTTGTCCAAATAGAAAACATATTATTGTCTAAAAAAAATAGGTGCAAAAAAACAGATATTTGACTTGTGTCTGTCGAAAATGATATGCTGTAAATCGGAACAAATCGGAACTTTAGGATCTGGTTGGAAAGGTGAAAGAAAAACTTAAGTAAGTAATCGGGCCGATTACTCTAGAACGGCATCACGAGGTACTAACCTTTTGATTAGGTATAAGCAAGCATGAGCTATTTGTCCAACTGCTCGGTTATATGGTGCTGCTAGGAAATCATCTGCATAAGTTCTTCGACAGATATGCAGGTTGCCCTTCAAGGCACGAAAACTCCTAACGGCTACGGATCTACTCAGTGATGCATATGGTGTGGCCTTTAACAATGTGTGCAAATGAAATTAATTAGCTCCCATCGTTGGGCAGGTCAGTGCTATTTGTTGACTGACAAAAGTATTTTAATAAATCATTAATTTTTCATGGTTATGGTTTGCGAAAAATATACTTATCATTTCAATATTGAAAGCTATTATGGTAGATTTTTTTTTCAGGTTTATTTTAATTAAAATATGTAGAAGATCGAGTATTGCCGCAAAGTAAGACTCAGGTCTTACTTTAAAACAAATTGCGGTAGAATTAAAAAATATCGTGGCAAACTATAAATTTCCAAATCAATAAGTATAAAAGAATAAATTCTGTGCAAAAACGGAAATGTAGACGGTAGACGGAAGTAAGATATATTTTGGGGGAGTTTATAAAAAATCCGGCTTGACTCCTAAAAATCTTAAAATCTGTCATTTGTTTAAGTTTTGCTAGAGATGAGAAGAAGTGTGTTCCCGATGTGAAGAATTCGAGTTATTAAAAACATTTTTTTTCTAAAATACATTGAAAGCATTTAAAGCTAGACTCACCACTTAAATTTGACTTTCAATCACTGGAAAAATTACAAAACTATGCGGAAGACTAAACAAAATAAGATACCGCATTGAAAGGAAAAACACAAATAAAAATCCAATTTCAAACTAAATCAAATTGTTTTCCTAAAGAAAATCTTCTAAATAATTAAATTCATGTAGAATTTTTGACAAATATGATCTCACTATACGAGTATACTGCGATCAAAATTAAAAAATAAATAAATAAATTAACCGCACAGGAAAATAAATTTTTACGAGTTTTGCAATTTAAATTTTTAAATTTTCTTGCCGTATGAACCTTTCCTAGGCGTAGACAAACACAATAGAACAAAATAAAGCTCAAATTTGACCATCGAGCTATGGAGTTTTATGTATAGCTATCGTGACATGATGCCAGTCAGAAAAAGGAAATGTTCTCTTAGCCCAAGAACGAAGAGAAAAACATTGACGATTTCAATAGTTTTGCCCTTCAATGTCCTGAGTATCAATTTTCTACCCATTAAAACAAGCGGACTGATTCTTGGTAAAAAAAAAAATCGAGCTGTCGTGGGACGGCCGAAAGAAGCGAATCATTGGACGTGAAGTATTGGCCCGTGTTACGTGGCGGCCTATTTAAAATTCATTTTAATTTTTCATAGTGCTAGTTAGTTTAGATTACTCTCTCTGTTCCTCTTTCGCTCTCTACACACATATATTTAAGAATTTTCCGCCTTTTCTTTTTTCCTAAACCATCCCTGAATCAAGACGAACAAGACACAAAACAAAAATCATCCAAATCGGTAGAGCCGTTCTAGAGTTTTCATCTTCCAAGTGCGCCATGGAGGGGGAAGTTAACGCTACGGTGACGATTTTTTTCGGTTTACTCCCCATCTTTTTGAATAATTTATATGCGTGACCCACCGACCGTCCGTAAAAAAGCTATATTCGCTTCAAAAAATAAAACAAATGCAAAATATCATAGCATACAGAGAAAGCAAATAAAACCCACAATGGAAACGCAAAATAAAAGCCGACAAGTGGCTTCAGAAACAAAAAGTCCAGAAATGATCTAAATACCTGTATTGGATCCATAAAAATATGTTTAGGAAATCCATTAAGTTGAATTTAGTCCTTATCTGTAGTAACTTCGAATGGCTTATAGCTTATAACCATATTGACTGAACAAACAAGTTAATTTAATACAGAAAACGCACAAATGATACAAATTCTAGGAAGACCACTGCAGAGTTTTGACAAGTCGCTAAAAAGGCGTCGGTGATCGAAAAAGTGTCATTTCGGAAACACAGTAATAAGCACTGGCTCGCATAACACTGTGTTACATTTTAACCGTATTTATTTGGAAACAACGATTCTGAAAAATTTGCGAAGTACCGTTAACAAATAAATAAGGGAAAAAGTAGCAAACAATTTTCACAGACTCACGAAAAAAGAGTCAAATTTGGATCGCACAACGGTCACCAGCGTGGGTGACAGGATGTATCATTTAGCATTTTATCATAATGAGTTCGAGAATCGCAAAATGCGTGCTCCTGAAGTGATAAAGTGAAAAACTGCAGTGAAAACTGAATTGATAAATTATTTATCACTTAACGTCACAAAACTGTCTCAAAATTGGAAATTTAATTCGAACTACATATGGATCAGGACCTTTAACTTTTGTATACGCCCACGTATTTAGCCATGAGTGCTTATGACTGTCATCAACAGACACCTAAATTATATACCAGTTCATGTGGTCGTCGGTCTTTGCGGAAAGAAGTGTATTTCTTCTCTTAAGGTCAGAAAAATAGTCGTCTATAACCACTGAGGGCGATCGAGGACACTTGCTCAAAAGAAGCATGGGATCGCGTTCTAAAAGTATTGAACAAAAAATTAAACACAAATGAAAAATAACTCAACCCCAGCACAATTCTGACATCCACCATACTTATGGAATTACACTTGATGCATAATGTTTCCGGGTTCCGATTTATATTTAGCTTCATTGTTATTTCAAACAAACGTCAATATCATGTATTTTGAATTTTATGACTGATTTCCCATTTCAATAATAGTGCACTCTTATTACAAACTTTCTTAATAGGTATATCAAAAAAAAGTATAACGAAAGAGCAAACGTTAAAAATGAATTTTGTTTATTTGTTCCGCTTGTGCGACAACTAATTGAGTGCGTTTAGCAATAACTTCGAAATCAACGCAAAAGAAAAACACTCTGGTAGTAGTTGTGGCCTGCCATTGTAGTATTTGATAACCTTTGTTATTTGCCTTATAACAGGTGGTGAAGCAAAGTCTAAAAATAGCTCCTTTTTTTAATGCCGTCTTTGCTGTTTCTCTCTACTGCTGCATCGACATCTATCCAGCATATATCCAGATGGGCAATGAAATGCTAAAATATGGGACACGATCTGGTCGGGGGGGGATGAAAAAGCGAAAAAGGAGGCTCTCGCCTACACTGACCCCGTTCTGCTCTTGAAAATTCAAACATTCGAGTCTTATGTTTCATCACTACTCCGGCAGTGGAATTCCGGAACGTGAATAAAGACTAATATAACAAAAGGTGGATCGTATTATGTTTTATTAAATATTCGTTGGGATTTATCATTCTTTGGATAGTTTTTTTTTTCCTCTTTAGTTTGGCTGTGGCTTTGTTTCTATTTTCAAATGTTGTGCGAGAGATTGGTTTAATTTTGGGAATCAAGCTTTTATTGTGAAATGAAAACGCATGGGTGTGCTATTTTTGAATATTTTATGATGGGATGGGATAGAATTCAGAAAATGCCGTTCTAAGGGTTATGAAATTGCATTATGATATTTTTGTTGCATTTGTTTATCACATAATGTGAATGGGGGATATCTTCGTGGACAGGTTAACACTGCATTTGTTAAAACAAAAAAATATTTCATAGCTGGAACATTTCTTTCAAGTTTAAATTTAAACTGCGGAAGTAGAAGACGTGACGATACGGTTAAATATGAACAACGACAGAGAACAAAGCATTTCGAATTAAGCTACACCGTGTTAACACATTGTGCTCGAGTAGGGGGTTCAGAAATGAACAAAATCCTTTGACTTACGACTTGTCGTTTTCTGCGTGAGTGATTTTTTCTTTCTTTTTAATTACCTTGTCGGGAATGGTGTGGCTTGAATGCAGGCACATTAAGGTAGCAACAGATTTAAGATGGGTAGGTTATATTTCAAGCTGGATAAACTGTTCTAATTTATTAATTGTAGTTGGGGCAAATATTTTATAGTTGAGTGAATTAAGTCTTCCGAGTCGATACAGATTTAATTGGGTTAGCTTTGTCATATTTCAGGACTAGTCTGATCACTGTCTCACAGTCAAACTTCGACAACTCGAACTACCTACTATTATCCACAATAAAAGTTCGACTTATCAAGACTTTGAGTTATCCAAATTGTTGCTCAAACAATTAAACTAATCAATATCTAAAATACATAATTCACAAACATTTTGCGCTTTTGTTAAGTCTAGTGATGATAGTAAGATATTGATGTACATCAATTCTTACACCATATGTTAAAAATGTGTTTGTATCTATTCTTTAATCTAGATTAGAGATTAGTAACCTAGTACCATGAATAGGGATGCCAGATTAAAAATACGAAAAGGGGGACAACGTGAGTTTTCTAGGGAGGACAAGTGTTAAAAAAGGGAGACAAATATTTTTTTTTATTATTGATCACCAGAGTCCAAAAAATATGAAATAAAACTAGCTTCGAAAGTTTTCTTGCACTTCAAATGGATGTGTTCACAAAGAATCTTGTTAAAAATATTAAAAGAAAGTATTTTAAAAATTTTCAATTGAATGTTTTCTTTTATTGAATTTTGACTTATTAAGGGGGATAGTAGTTTGTGTTAGGGGGGACAAACAGCATTTTTGTATGAAAATGGGGGACTGTCCCCCCTAAAGGGGGGCGTATGGCATCCCTAACCATGAAGGTCGTTGCAACTAAGCCCTATGTACAACTTTTTTTTTTTTTTTTCATCTTCACAACAGAATTCATTTTCCTCAATCGGCACGATCATTTGTTTTAACCATACCTTGATATCGTTATCTTACAACGGGACGACAATTTTTTATTCACGTTGTTCGCCTCTGGAAATCCCTACCAATTGCGCTGAGAAGAATAGGAGATACAACTCGTTTTAAAACCTGTCTCTTTATGTATCTAGCAAATAGTTACACATAGTATTATATCAATATTAAATCAAAATTAAATTGACTGTGATCCATACGATTTAATTTTTATTTGTTGATTATCTACTAAATTCACCTACAACTTTTTAATTTTTTATGTTAATTTCGATACCTGTTACTATTCTATTTTAGAACACTATAATTGATTACAATTTAAGGCTTACAATAATTTAGAAGACTTATGTCTTACTTTGTAGGCGATTTTTGAATAAAATAAATAAAAAAAAAATATTTAAATTTCTATAGAGATAAAGCAAAATACAGAATTTTCAAAAATCATTTGCGCAATTTATTTCTATATTTATTTATAAACTTTTTTAATTTTAATATTAATACTTTTTCCGAGCTATAGGTACTTACATTTTGCAAAAAAAATTATGACAGCTACAATTCAGTTTGACGTCCTCTAACACTGCGGTTGGAACATCGCGTTCAAATAATCTTACCGCCGAGTAAAATAATCTCTTTGTGGCATTAAAAACAATTTACAAAAAAAAACAGATTTCCCCCTAAACAATTTCTCCCAACCCCTTAATTTGTGGAAAATCACCAAACTGGCAACACTGCTCCAGAATGAGTTTGAGATTAGGAACATGAATTTCATTTTCCTCGCAGTGACAGAAGACCTTTGACCACATCTCTTCGCTCGTAAGCTTTGGCTACCTATTATTTTTTTTTGCTCAGTCAGAGTTTTCCAGACTTTCTTTGCAACGACAAGCTCATCAAATAGTGCTTTCTTTCCAGGAATTTTGTTACTTATCCTACCACATAAGTGTATAATGAAAAGGATCAACGATTTCTGAAAAATACTTCGGGAAAAGGAAAACATAATTATTATTTATCTATGTAGGAAAATCTAGACCACGGTCAAGTTGCATTTTGATGAAAAAATTAAGAACAGGTGTTGGAGCAGATGATATGTACATGGTCAGGGTCACCAATTTCAAATCTGGCGCCTACATTCTATACCAATCGCCATAATTTTAAAAAGTGTACTGTATTCCAGTTGTTGTTACTTCAATAAAGCTTAAAAACCGTAACATAATAATTGCATATGAAGCACTTTCAATAAAGAACGAACTTGCATTTCTTGTACAACCACATTGGTGGAAATAAGTTGTTTAAATTGCTTTCGCCTTCACAGAGTTCTCGAACAAGACGGCCAGAAGTAGGTTTCATCCGCCAACCTGGACAGCAGGCTCAACGGCCGGGAGTGGTTACACTGCTAAACAAACACTTCAACCACTGCCACCATACGTGAATTCCTTCGTCAACAATAACAATTTAGTTACAAGGAGCTAATCCACCGAAAGGTCAAAGATATTACCAAACTGATATTATGTACAACAGTTTATCCCGTCTGAATGGCAGAGCCAACAGAAAAAGTTACAAACCAACAAAGCCCCAACCTTGGAGGGGCAATTTAATTTATTGAAAACGACATCCACGAGATTGTTGATGTATCCACAAGTTAACACAGAAATTGTCTCAACACAATAGAGAAACACTTCCCTCTGTCTGCCTCCTATTATTATACAAATACACGAAACAGCACTCCAACTGATGTGTTTTTGTGTGTTTTCCATTCTTATTCCTCAGAGGCTTTTATTATCCCCCCTGGTGGCTGCCGAAAACGCCTGTAAAACTTCTGAAGTGGGTCAATTTAGCAAAAATATAGACACAATCGATGCACAAAAGCCTATCCATATCCAATCGTGCTTCACTCAAGCTGGAGCTCTCTTGACAAAGACTCTCGGCAGCTTTCCGTCACAAGTGCTTCATCCATTCAATATTCAAATTTGTATTGTTTTTCGTTAGCACAGTTGTATGACATTTTGATTCACTGAATATAATTTGAAAATTAAAAAGGTTAATGCAAGGAACACATGCTGTAGTGGTGGTTGGTGGATCATTCATTCCCGCGGGAGGATGTCGATTTAGTATCTTCTTTGTGTCATGTCGGCTGAAGATAAACGATACGATTGTGACTGCCGCCTCCAACATCTATTACTATGTGAGAAAAACAAATTCACATATTCGACAATTCGGCGACATGCCCTTTTTTTTGTTGTCCTTTTTGTTGTTTTTCCTATATAATATTTCCTTATGGCGGCGGCGTGGAAAATCAATTTATAGGCGAGGGCACATGAAATTGATTATTGTATTATTTACGTACCACCGAAACAAAAAGAAGCCAGAACCTGTGTGTTTGTTTCCGGGGACACAAAAGGGACTTCCATTGTTTACGCAGATGATGGTTTTTTATGGTTTATTATTTGTGCTTTCTTTGACAGAGTTGTCTGTTTTTTTTTGCTCTTTTTTTTTATGAGCATGGATTCGTGAATTTTGTTTTTTAACCCAACATGAAAATTTTTTGCCGTGGTGGATAATTTCATTAGCAGCGATGAAAGAACACGTGCACCGTCTCTCTGTCTGCAAACATCAGGTTGGGGCACGAACTTCCTAAAAGGTTTTAATTTCATAAGCCAATCTGCGGAAATAAAACTGAGTTGTACGAATGACATCTTAAGGGCTTTGTTGTTGTTGTACTAACAAGCTGTGTGTGACTTTGAGGGAATTTATTTTGTACTGCACCTTGTGCGTGGAAGTGTGTATGCAGCTTGTCGACATTTTGAGAATATGTACTTGAATTCTAAAACCAATTAAATTCATGCACTAAAATCGTCAAACTGCTTTGTCGTACCGGATGTGAATGGCAGAGACGATGGCTCCCTGTCGTAGTCGTGGTCTGTATGTGCAGTGGGTTTTCTTGAATTTGTGGTGCTTGAGTGGAACAAAAATTCGTTTGGCTCAAGTGAACTAGAGTCTAACCGAATAACAGGATACTTCCTGAATTTATATAAATGGCAGGTGAATAGGTAGGTATATAAAATAGCTACCGGGTTTGTGGGATTTGGAAAAAAAATGAATCGGAATAAAGGATCTTTCAATAGCAGCTCTCACATTAGGATTAAATAGGTAGGGATATTTCTATTAAAAGGTACGATGGTTATCTTTGTTAGAGATGGTGGTGCACATTGAATGCATATGTAGTTTTTAAAATTGGTCGAGTGCCTCCAGGGCGTCGTTTAAACGAAGCGATCCGACAGATTTAATTCCGGGTAATTCGCCAATTCAAAACGGGCTGTATGCATTTTCGGTGAATAGGTGCTGAAGCCAGTGTTGTTATGTCGTAGTTTTAATCCCTTTTTGTGGGAATTTAGGAAAAGCCTTCCGTAGGATGAAGGGGAAAAGCACCGAATTCGTGGAAATTTCAGGAATGTGAAAACAAAGCATTCCAAAAATAGATTTTTGCTGAAATCGCATTTTATCAAAATTTCCTAGTGCAACAAATGATCACAGTAGGTACCTTTAATGTTAACAAACTGCGCTTTTTACTAAAGGTTAATTTAACTCGATTTTCCTTCCGTGTTACATATACAAATTTTACTTTTAAGTACTTAGACCCTAGTTAAAGCCATACGTTGAACTCAATTTTAATCTTAAAATGTTGCTTATGAATTATAAAGATATTTTATCAAAAAATAAATAAACATAATAATCTTTAAATTTTCTAGAAAAAAATTATTTATTTATTTTTACGTACGAAAAACTTTTTCGATCTACTTCTCAGTCAATTTCACAACAAAAAAACAAATCATTCCACTGAAATATTCCATTTTCCATGTTCAAATCTGTCAGGATTTTTTTTTTCTAATGGAATCCACTCAGTGGTGGTCGATTTGTTGTAATTGTATTGTAGGGAAACATTTTTCTGACAGAATTTTCGCTATGACCGCCAAAACGAAAAAAAAAAAAAAATCTTTTTCAAACTGTTCCAACTTTTTCTCTTGCATTTCACGTATGGCTATATCTAGGGCCTCACTAGATTTGAAGCAAAAAAGAATTGTGGGATTTGAGTACGGTGAAAAGGAAAAAAGGGAAAAAATACTACCCTTCGTGGGATAAATGAAGAAAGAGTGCTAACAACACTGGCTGTAGCACATAATCCCAACCAACCAACCAACCAAGTTTAGTTTAGCTTTCATTGGCAACGGGTTCTGCTCAATTACATTTACCTAAGCGAATAAATTAAGTAGCGCCTACTGTGCCCCAAAGTGAAAAAAAGTTTTCTGTCTTAAAAAATATTAAACAAAATACGCAATTTTTGACGAATTTTACTTATAGTTGAAGTCTGTCAAAACAAAAAAAAAAAACTCCATCTTTATTTGCATCACCGAAATATTTAATGGAAAAGGTTTTTTTTTTTTAATGGCCACTAGAAATAAAAATAAAAGAAAACAAACAATAATCGCGTAATATTTTTGATAAGCAAAATAAATAATAAATAAAAGAAACGAGCTAGGTATGGAAAAAGTGTTGACAGTTCCAGGGCTAAAAAACCTGTAGAATTTCGGTTTGGCGACTTTGGGTCCTCACAACCACCGGCGACCACGTTTTTTTCTATATTCCATTTAATAATAATTGCTTTTTATTCTTTTTTAAGGTAGTCAAGTTTTTTTGGCACTCTTATAAATTCTTAGCATTTTTTTTTGTAACAAAAGATTAGTTTTAAAGTAGTTCTCCTACAATTAGCTCTCCTTCGTATGGCAAATAGTCGATTTGTTCGAGGGTTTATTGGTTTTCGCATGGGTATTAATCCCTACTCCCTTATTTAAAGTTAAAGTCAACAGAATTGGAGTATTGCACTTGAAGAAATCTATATATTGCTAAAAATCGTTATAAACAACTTTTATCGCAAAAATAAAAAAAAAATCGTACAATTGCTTTTTTTATGAGTATACTAAAATAAACTTGTATAAAGTTTATACCTGATTTTATTTGGTTGGATCTATTATAGTACCCTCTCTACTCCGTCTCCTGGTTCTCAAAATTTACTCGGTGCTCTAAAAGGTTAAAGTGTTGCTACATGGATCATTTATGACCAAATTTGGTCATTATTTTTCTTCTTGCTCACATTGCGCGGTACTAATAATCATTTTTAGTGTCCAGGCTAAGTTTTTCGAACTCACAATGGCGAAATTTTCCATACAAAATTGCGAAATATTTAGTGTGAAGGTTAAAAATGATTATTGGTAAGGCCAATTGTCATTTTATATTCCATTTGGTAATTTTTTAACGAAATTAAAAAAAAGACGCCTGACTTAAATGTTTATGCAACCTAAAGCGTATAGGTAGGTATTTCTTTGTTCTGTGTTTACAAATAATTCGGACTTAAATTACTTTGGTCATTAATAGCTACAGTTTGTCATTTTTATTTCCATTTTTGGACACAAGCCTTATTTTCAAGTGGCAACCGTGGTTTAAACTGTGTGCCCGCTTGTATTTGCACTCTTCGAAGATTTTTTTTAGAACCAAACGAGTTCCCGGTGCTTATAATATTTTTTGGCCATAAGTAAAACCTACCATGCTTGAGCCATTTTATTTTGTAGTTGTTCAAGCAGAACACGATTGTTCAAAAAAATCCGTCTTGTACATAAAACGTTTATATAATTACTCCTTAACCAAAATGCCCTTTATCGCCTTGATCTTTGAGGTGAATTCTGATTAGAAATGCACGACATCCTCTAAAAATAAATAAATACACAACGAATAGCTGTACGACAAAATAACATGTCGTGTGCGCGAACGGCTTTTGTATGTGGATCGGTAATCGAACGTGCGTTTTTTTTCTTCGCACGTATATAGAAGCAAGCAAGCTACTGGCAGCTTTATCGATGTTTGTATAGCAATGTATGTCCTCGAAGGCTATTTGTGGATCGTCCGCCCATGGGATTCGATTTGTAAAGACACGCATCAACTCATTTGTGCAGAATGTAGAAAACAGTGGGTCTCAGCTTTGACTCTTGGGGGCCTTCGAATTGGCTGGCTCGCATCACTGATTGCATTTCACACTTATGAAGCTAATGTAGATTTGATTCCAACATAAGCCGTAAAGCTTCTGTTCAAACAGTTATGCTTTGTTAAATTATATAAGCATGTGAGATATAGGGCATAATACGTTGCAGACGTTTCAGGTACGCCACCAAAATGTATTTATTTTTGTGGACTAACCTGTGGAATGTGGATGTTATCCAAGCTTAGTAGTCGTTTAACTACCACTGGTCAAATTGCGATTGCACTTAAAATTTGCAGTGTTTTTTATCACGCCTTTGTGAACTTGTATTGCAATTGTTTTTGATGTGTAAACATTTATGCGCGCGTTATTGGATTCTGGTAGAGTAATTCCAAACATAGGACTTGATGCAACGGATATGCGTAACGGATATACTTATACATATATATATATTGCGCGCTGTTGGAATCTGTTGGAGTAATTCCAAACATTTAACTTTCTGTAACGGAAATGCGCCATTGCATACATTTTATCATTGCATATGTTTTTTGCATATGTTTTTATCATTGCATACGTTTTTATAATTGCATACATTTATGAGCTGAAATAAAGCATGTTTTTGAAGTTATTACTTCTTTAGGCGCGGCGCGTTGGGCACTTTGGATGGAAAGAAACCAATAAACTCGCGTCACTGTTACCATCACCGTCACTGTTACCGTTACCGTCACCGTCACCGATCCCAATGAAACGTTGTATGTGTGCATGGTTGTATGCAGCTGGAAAGATAGGATAGTTTTGGACCCGATAGGTGGCGCTGTTGTCCGTTTTCTGAGAAACTCAACCGATCTCAATGAAACTTTGTATGTGTGCATGGTTGTATGCAGCTAGAAAGATAGGATAGTTTTGGACCCGATAGGTGGCGCTGTTGTCGATTTTTTTGAAAAACTCAACCGATCTCAATGAAACTTTGTATGTGTGCATGGTTGTATGCAGCTAGAAAGATAGGATATTTTTGGACCCGATAGGTGGCGCTGTTGTCCGTTTTCTGAGAAACTCAACCGATCTCAATGAAACTTTGTATGTGTGCATGGTTGTATGCAGCTAGAAAGATAGGATAGTTTTGGACCCGATAGGTGGCGCTGTTGTCGATTTTTTTGAAAAACTCAACCGATCTCAATGAAACTTTGTATGTGTGCATGGTTGTATGCAGCTAGAAAGATAGGATATTTTTGGACCCGATAGGTGGCGCTGTTGTCCGTTTTCTGAGAAACTCAACCGATCTCAATGAAACTTTGTATGTGTGCATGGTTGCATGCAGCTAGAAAGATAGGATAGTTTTGGACCCGATAGGTGGCGCTGTTGTCGATTTGTTGGTATTTCATAATATATTAAGAATACGGTTATTACAATTCCCTCTTTTCTCAATGACGTGTATCAAGCCACACACATACCGCACGCACGGTGTTTACACATACATATTTCGGGACTGTTGGATACAGTCGCACAGTTTTTTTAGTGTAATTACTTCAGACACAAGCCAGTCCTTGAACCGATTGGGGCAGAAAAAAAATCAACATGCATTTTTACGGTGGAGATGCTTTTATTAAAACTAAGCAAAAGATTTAGCTATAAAAAACAAACTGCACACAATCATCCATACCATCATGAGGTATACTCAATGTTATGTTTTTAAAGAGTTGTGTGTCGCCGAAAATCCATCAGGAGGAACTCGAAACTTTTAACGAAGCAGTGGTTATTTTGCTAGAAGAGAAAACACCCAACCTGGACACTGATGCAAGAAGCCAAGTGAGTTACCTATAGTTCACAAAAAAAAAAGTCTGTACTCCTTTTCCTGGCTAGCATCAGCTTTAAATTAAACCCAAGCATTCCTTTATTTGTCCAGGGAACACATCACACTGCACTTCAGCAGTCGACGGCTGGGAGAAAGTGCACAAACAACAGCTACAAACAATAACAACAACAGCACATAATCCAGTTAAATTGTGCATAAATCAGACATTTATATATCGTCCTTGCAATAGCAATTGCTCGTCTGTGAACATCGCAGATATAAAGGCCCCATACATACTCTCGTGCCCAAAAAATGTATATACGTCTGACTATCAACATTCTCGCATTAATGCAGGCAGGATCTGGCTGGGCAGGTAGATGTGGTTCTGCCCACCCAACCCCCAGTCGGTAGCAGTTGCAACCGACCCAGCCAGGCAAACGAACATGACAGAGATTAAAATGTTCCAGAGCTTAAAATTCCGGCAATTTAACTTTTTCACATTTCTCACACGTGTGCTGGCCGGTCGTTGTCGTCGTCGTTGGGCGGTGAATGGTGGTGGCCCGACGATATTGCAATATCGCTGTGCCAGCACTTAAATGATGCAGAACCACCTTGCGACGCCCACTCAGTGTGCCCCCATCGGAACGCAACTATAGAGATGACGACAACTACATTCCACCCGGTGTATCTCTCACTTCATACCTCGTGTGGTGGGGTTTTGATTAAAATATCAAAGAATTACATTCACGAAAGATACATGACCGAGACCGTTTCCCAAAGGACAAGGACTGTGTGTGTCTGATGCGGAGCACACAGAACGGCTCCTTAGCCAATTCGAGAACGTATGAAAACTTCTAGGCGAGTTCCTTTTCGATAAATTCTTCTGCAGTTGCACAATGGATTCCCCAGTTCGCTTGGATCATGATATCGCATTGTGTGCTGTACTGCAGTTGAGTGTAATTCGAAACGAAGATTGCGTTCCAAGTTTTGAGTGAAGAATTTAAGATGAAACATTTTCCGTTGGAGCTACATACGTGTAGCGATTACGATGGAATGCAGAATGTCGGCGATACAGCGATGCACACACTCTGACTGCGAGCCAAAGTGAAAACTCCAGGAACCAGATAAAACAATTGAGATAAAGAAAACTTGAGAACAGCTTTGTTCCGTCGCCGTGTTCCGTGCTCTTTGTACGCACGCATTAGTGCAGGAAGTTTCCCGGTGTGTAGCCTTTGTGTGCTCGCAAAATGAAAGCAACGAGCTTGGAAAAGTTTCTATTCGTCTAACGGGTGTGTTCTAGCTGCTGCTCCTGCTAGGGCAATAAATTACCCAGAAACACAAAAGAATGAGTGGGCTGCAACTACACTACTACAACAAATGCAGCACGCTGTACCGTATCTGTATATATCAGCCGACCAATGCGATGGGAAATGTTTTCCTGGTAGGGCGGACAACTCATCCTATTTCTGCAATCAAACTCGTTCTCGAGAGAATAGTTTCTGAAGTTGGACAATACGTATTCGGGTAAGTGCTTCAGGAAGGTGTGTCGAAGTTTTAATGCGAATGGACATGGACAATTGTCAATTTTATGAATTGCGAGTATTTCACTTACTATGGTAGTTGTCCTTGACGGTGTATTAGTGTAATTTCGTGTTCGATAAAATATGAAGCATATCAGCAGTAAATTTGTTAGAAATTTATTCAAAAAAGTTGTTCTGCTGAAGGTGGCTACCAGTATGCATAGTTGTGGATGTCTGGTAAAGCATTGAAGCAGACAGCTGCATTATATCAAAAGAATCAACAGCTTGCAGTCTGATAGCAGTTTAGCAAAGCCATCACTGCATGTCCATGGCAATATTGCTTATAGCCCTCACGATAGTTCAGTTGGGTCTGCCTAAGTGTCTATTTCTCATCTCATGTTTATGATGAACTGTCCAACGTTGAAGTTCCTTTCTTTAGTAGAGCCTTCAAAATGACTGCTACTGTCACAAGAAATACCTGCGCATGTTTGCAGGCATTCGCAGGTACCTACCAATTTCTGGTCAAAGTGTAAATATAATAAACATCATCAATAAATGTCCGATGTCGGTTCTTAAACAAGCGACCGCATTTCCTCTAGACGCACTGTTTGTTCGATGAACAGGTGTACGCACAGGACACAAACAAAAGACCGAGCGATGCAATGAAAACAATTGATCTAAGATGGAAGACGAATCTAACAAGAAACAGGGGGCGCAGAGTAGTTGATGAGTCAGCATATTTTCAGAAAACCCAATGGGAAGAGCGTTTCTATAGTAACAGTATTTAAAGCCTGAAAAACATGCCTTTCATTTTGGTCATCCGATTTTGGACAGCTGATAAGTTTTTAAAATATTTTGTTAATTTACAAAAGAATATTGATGGTTTTCCCATTTCTTTCTCCTATGAAGATTAGTCAATAGATGATCCCCACAGAATTTGCAATAGTTTTGCAGCATTTTTCAATCTGTGTATTCAAATGCCTGTTGAGTTACGGATGAATAGTTTTTTTTCGTCTTAAGGTGCCCAACATTCCTCCGTTTCTAGTCACATTGCTTTTTCCCAAAGGTGTGATACGAAACACACTTAGAAATTTGGCTTTAAATTTTTATTCTTGACTCGATGGTATTAAAAATGTGTGCCCTTCTTTAACATTCCATACTTTGCCACATATCCAATGTATCGTTGAAGACTGGCATCTTTCCTTCCGTTTGGAAAAATTCTTTTATCGTAGAAATATTTAAATTCGTTAGGAGTAATAATGTTGGGAACTACAGAGGGATCTGTAAACAATCGTCCGTCCCTAAACAGTTTGATGAGTTGGTGATTGATAATTTATTTATTTTTTTTTTGTAAAAATTGAATTTACAATGACCAACATGGTTTTGTAAAAAACAGATCCACTTTTACTAATCTTCTCCTTTTTACAAATTTTGTTATTAGTGCAATATCTAAGGAGAATCAGGTCGATGCCATTTACACTGATTTCAGTAAATAGTTTGACCGAGTTGACCACAAGCTTTTTCTTTACAAACTTGAACGTTTAGGGCTAATTACAGTTTTTCTTAGATTTTCTATCATCCTATTTAAGAAACAGATACCAATTTATAAAGTTTCGAGGATACTTATCGAAAGAAATCAAGGTAAACTAAGGTGTTCCACAAGGAAGTCACATAGGTCCCATCTTATTTATTTGAATCGTTAATGATGTTGTCAAATTTGTTTCATATTGCAATATCCCTGATGTTTGCCAAAGATTTTAAAATGTACTCTTCGTGCAATGATCCGAATAGTTTCAATAGATTGAATGCACATATCCCAAATTTCATTTTGAGGTGCACTTAAAACCACTTGTCCCTTAGTGTTAGTAAATGTTCGCTCATTACTTTCTCCCGTCGTACCTCGCCTTATATTCACGCTTATTTCTTCAGCTGTTAAAAAAGGTGTTATGGTAGATGTTAAAATATCCTATATGCATTTGCTGCTATGAATATATCAAAAATAAAGCTACTAGGTTATGGGGAATGCTTAAACGTTATGCTAGTGTGTTTACCGACCCCTATGCATTAAAATCATTATATTTTGGTCGATTGTTCGATCGCTGTTGGAATCAGCGTTGCCGTTGACTTTTTGAAAAATGTATCTATTTTTTTAAAAAAAATGTATCAAAAGTATCTAAATTCGAGACTCAAAAATGTATCAAATGTATCAAAAGAGAATATCGTTTTCTAAATCACTTTTCATGTTCCATTGGGACCAATAATCAATATTTTGATGTATATTGATATTGATATTGGTATAGATTCAAAATAAGTCTGAAAAAAAATTAAAACATATGAAAAAGGGAGATTTTGCAGACTTATTTGAAAATTGAAAAATGTATCTAATTGAATATCTGAGTATCAAATTCTTTGCAAGGAAGCAAAAATGTATCTTTTTGATACAATTGTATCTTTGTGGCAACGCTGGTTGGAATATGCGTCTATTGGTTGGTGTCCATACTACAATACTGATGTTTGTAAGAAACAAATAAATTCATAAAGATTTCTTAGGTTCGCCCTTAGACGTCTTCCTTGGTCTGATTTTCATAACTTGACAATTTATCCAGTCCGATTGCAGCTTATTGAACTCGAGTCTCTTGAGGTTAGGGAAAAGGTGTCAAGAGTTTTTTTCTCCACGGAATGCTTGTTGGGAAGATTTACTGGCCTGATATTTGAAGTAATTTGCGTAATAACAGCCCAAGTAGCATTCGAATACACATTTTAGGTCTGGCGACGTTCAGTGCCTTGATTTTGTGCGACTTTTTTCCCCAATGTCGTAAGGGAAATTTGAATATATGAGTGAGCCGCGCGCTTTGACCATAATGACCGTTGTGCTATAATTTGGCATTTTTCCGAGGACCCTGATAGAATTTGTTGCTGTTTTTTCAGTATTTTTAGTTTAAAAACTGACTGTGTCAATCTTCTATTTTTTATTAATTGTTGTTAAAGCTATATTAACAAAATCGGTGGATGAGTGGTGAACATTTGCCTTAGTGATGAGCTTTGGAATTGATTGTGAATTTGCTCCAACAGACGCAATAACGTACCTGTGTTGATGTGAAATTCATAGGTACGAATACCTAGCATGTATTCAAAATGTTACTTGTTTGGTATATTTTCTGGTAACAAAACCGTCTGAACGACGTCGCTCATGACACATGACACAATAATGAAGTCGCAAAATGCTCCTTTTGAAATGGCCTTGCTGAAATTTAATTATAGTTTTTGACTTCCTTTTTTCGGTATTACCTTTTTTTATTTGAATTTTTGTCTTTTATTTAATTTTTATTATGTTACTAATTTCGAATATCTCATGTCAAAAAAAGACCTAGTACTTTGTTGACAAACATACAAATAAATAAATATTTCACCGAAACGGAACTCCACTTGAAACTTAATAAATCATTAAATTAAGAGGGTAACATTTTTTTTGTCGTACCGTCTATAGCCTTATTGTCAAAGCCGATTTTTATCAAATATGAAACATATGAAAGACCAATTTCATATTAGCCGCTGCAGTTTCCTGTTAAATATCACACGTCTCAATCGCACTACACTATCACATCCGCAAACGATAATCATTTCATTCTTAATTTTACTCGAAGAGTTATTTAAACAACACAGTGCTTAAACTCCTGTCTGGTGTGCTCCATTCAATGAAGTTACCATCAACATCAATTGACTTAATCTATTTGACAGCTTTGCGATTCCCATCCAGGCGATCGTACAATAGGCATAAAAAAATGCGTTTTTTTTTAGCTCCACGCAGAAAAGTTACCCAATATTCATTATATAAATAAAAAATTAAATAAATAAACGTATTTCACCGCGGCCATATTTCGGTCTCTTGATTTATTTAAATATTACCCCCACCACCGAATGCATACCATGACCATGACGTTGTTAGTTACATTTCATTTGAATCTGTGCGATATTTTTTCTGCACGCGTGGTATACAAATATTTTTGGATGTTTAATTCATCTGGACTCCAGGATCTGATTCTGATACTAAAGGGAGGTTAAATATTTTATTTGTTTTCTTTTACTGGCGTTGACTGTGTAGCGTATTCATATTCATAGCTGTTTGCTATGCTTTCCTATTAAATAAAATTACTTGGCTCGATTTTGCCGCCACTATGGTTACAACAGTCGAATGAGTAGGATATCTTTTTGTTTTGTCAATGCATTTGCGGGGCCGCATGCATGTTTTATTTTGTAATCAATATTTTGGTAAGCAAACTTGGAAGAAGGGTTAAAATGAATATATCAGCAGTTAAGTTTCCATTGGGAGCGAGAAAGTTTCGTTCGTCATAGGTGTAGCTGAGATTCATGGCAAATTGCAGATGCGGATTAGTCTCTGGTTTATTGACTTTCAAAGAATACGAACATCATGGGCTGTGGTAATTCTGTTAATCAAAATAAATACGACACATACTCACCAGTCATCACAGATAATACCCACATTACGATTGCTGAAACTACTACTTATTTGAGGACCTTCCCTCTGGGATATGAGATTTAGGCAGAAGTCTCTGTTCTTATTTCGAAGCACAAGTAGTTGATCTTGTGCATTGAATGGTTTAGCTTTCGGTATATAGGTTTCTAGATGAACAAGTTTGAAATCTGCTACCTATTAAGGATATTTTTATAGAAAAATTCGCCGGTCTGATAGGCTATATCCGATAAGAACAATTTATTTTGTCGGTCGTTGACATTTTCTAGAGTTAAGCTTAGCTCGACATGATATTCTGTTCTGGATCGATCCAGTCACTTTGGCTTTTGTTTTGGGTTCTTCGTCCCAAATACATTTTAAACATATTTCTAACTCTGCAGCGAATGACAAAATATGTATTTACTGTAACGTATTTTCGATAGCAAGACATCCCAGTTCTATTTCGAAAAGACGCTGAGTATGATAATGTGTTGGAAAATGTATATAACTGATTTGTAATTAAGTGAGTTTGTGTTTATCGAAGTCCAATCTAAAATGGACAAAAATATTTCATCCAAAAAGCGTGAAAATGTCCTTGAAAGACATTGAACCGATTGCCTCTTTATATAATAACTACTTATCACTGAAATAAGCAAGAATATCATTTTTAAGAAATGTTACTGACTATGGAGCTTGCTCACAACAAAATAGAAGATAACGAGGACAGTGCAGTTAGGCAGAAAATAGTAGTACCAACAGAGAAATGCAATTTCTAACGCATCCAACGCGGAGCTACATTGAGCTGGCCGTTCAGTGTCTGACCCGCTATATGCTCTGAATAAGTTGGCCAGTTGTTGCGATGAAGTAAAGACCCATGTCATTGTTAAGCCCTAAGTTTTTCTGACAAATGCATTCGAGTAGGAGGAGTAGTTTGAACGTGATGTGTATTTAAATACGCATACATAAATTTACAATTTGATTGCTTATATAGCAGACATAAATATAGATATGTAGATATAGATCTCACAGACGGGATCGGTTCTCCGCCGTGCTGTCACAAAAGCCATCCCATACCCATGCTCAAAGTCAAAGAAGGGAACCGGCTGCAGCGTTTTCCAGGTTGAGGTGTACACAGCAACTAAATCAGCTCTCATCGTCCTTGCAATGGCCTTTTGTGTGGAGACAAGCTAGTTAATGCAGTGAGTGCCTTTCGACATTAGAGAAAATAATATAATCCATCACAAAGTTCTTTTTTGAAAGGTTCTCTAACATTTTGGTATAAAATGAAACTAGACGAAAGATAAGCCAGCCAGTTGCGGCTCTAAATTTTATATCCAAATGGTTGGGCTTTGCCCAGTCTTATACGGTCAGAGAATTGCAATGTATTACCAATAAAGTCTTTGATAACAAACATTTGAAAGAGTGATTCGAACCAGTATTGTTAGGACTCTCTCTTCATTTATCACACGAAGTGTAGTAACTTCTCCCATTTTTTTCCCTTTTCACAGTGCTTAAATTCCCTTAGAAACACCTCGATACTTTTTTGTAAAATGTGTATTACACGGAAAAAAATAATATTAAATTAACCTTAAGTGTTAAAATCGCCGATTGTTACAATTACTATTACTATTATTGATGGTAGGTACTAGAAAATTTTCATGATAGACAATTTACTTAATCAATTTTTTATGGACACTTTTTTGTGGTAAAATATAGATCTTTTGATAAAATTGCTGCATGAAATTTATCGTTCGAAAGTTTTTTGTTAGATTCCCACAACTGCTTGCTGTTTCCCTTTATCCCACGGAAAGCTTTTTAGACATCGAAAATTCTAAAAAGGGATAGATCCCACGATATAACAACACTGATTCGAACTGTCAGATGGTCAGATAAGTTTGCAGCCATTAGCGGAGCCTAAAGAAAACTTACCAAATGTTTCCACTTTCTGCGTCAAAAACTTAGCGTTTGGCTCTGGCCTTCCAAGCGCTTTAAAGCGAACTTCGGTTTAAAATCTCAGATATTGTCAGACGAAATGAAATGACATTTCAATATCTCTCTCACAATGCGGTCCACCAAACATTTTATTTTCTACACACAAACGGCACTAGATGTGTGTGCGGCCCAGTCAGCCAACAGTATAATAATCAGAAAATGACAACAAAAAAAGAGAAGGTAGGTACTCGTACAACCGCACCAATGGCCTGACTTCATACTCGTCTGTGCGGACATAAATTGCCCACAGGAAACTAATTCCACATCATGAAGGATGTTATTATCCGACATTCGAATGCACACACGTCCAGTTAAACAGACAGACGTTCAATAGCTACTATACCTAACCGTACCTGATAACAATGACGGTCCGCACACAATAAAACGATATTTATCTTTAATTAATGAAAATGATAGGTGCACCACACGACCAGAGTCCCCATGACCGATTAATTTATCGAACGAATCGAGGAATCCATAAGAACAATACTGAACACGGCAAGCAGAACCGTATAATGGCTGAACGAACGAACGTCCGGGTGGGTCTGGGGGTGGTATTGTTTTTCATCCACACCGGATCGGTTCTGAAGTTAATTAATCCTACCCGTCAGTATGTAGGTAATTGTGGGGACAGATGGATGAACCTGGTGCCCAGCCCAATGCCAAGTGCTAGCTGGTCGTTCTGCACACACACACACCCAAATGAAATGAGTGGGGTGGTTCTTCATCACCATTTGAGGGCATTGAGGACAAATTATGCAGCTTATTCTGTTTTTGTCTTGCCCTCTCAATCGCGTAAGAAGTAATTATCCAGCACAGGAGGAAATGGCAAAAGGGATAACAAGCGGAAAATCGGCCTCATAGTGTGTGCGTGAGCGTGTGTGGCAAAAAATAAAATTCAATCAGGCATGAGTTGGCAAAGCAAAAATCCGACAGAATCTCTGTTTGAATTGAATCAATCTGCGGCGGACAATACCTATGTCCAGGGGAAAGGAGCCAACACAGTCATACAGCTGACGCTTAATTGATTGATGATTACCATCTCGTTAGCAACCGTCTCGCAAACTATTCCCGCCGACTTTGATCGCAAAGATTCGGATGTTTCCTATGATGTCATTACATAAGGAGAACATCACAGCTTAAGTACATTCGCACAAAGCGACATCATCGCATGTGTGTGTACATCGGATACCCGATTTTGTTTACATTTTCCTGTTTGTGGATGCACAAAATTGCAGCACTCAAATCGCAATTAGAAACACAAACAATTTTCGGCAAATTTTCAGTTGACAGCATTTTCGTTTTAAACTTTTCGAATGCGAGCAGATAGAGAGACACTCGGAATGAAGTGTTGTCTATTTGAATGGTGGCGTCTTGAATTTTCTGTAATAAAATGGACAAGAACTTTTTGAAGTGTTGACTGAGGCGAAAGTGTATTTCATGTTTTATGACTGCTTGAAGATGGCACTCGCCATCTCAAGAGCTGATGAAAGAGTTTCACCAGTAGTTTGGCAGGCGTAAGGACGCGTATGGCAATAAATAAAAACCATAAAACGGAAATGTTTACGACTTTGTGATGGGGAATAGTTTGGTGAGTTTCTCTTTTAAGATGGATCTTTGGTTATTGCTTTTGCTTATTGGAAGTCATAGTGTGCAATTAAGGGTATAGTGCGATCGTCATTTCATAGGAAAGTAATATTTGATCTTTGTACGTCTTCAACTAGTCCTGTCAAAACGGCAACATTTGCCAACTCTTTCAAAACTGTAGCGGACAGTTGAGATAGGCTTGACACCCTTCGGAACGTGCAAATGTAATAACACAAGCTTGGGTTGGCTTCACTGAAAATGAGCAGTTATGATAATCTCGCGGCCCGATCAAGAAAAATAAAAGTAGCTACTACAAATAGCTATGCATTAGTTATTTCCTCAATGTGTTGTTTTATTTCGCAGTTCTATTTATACAAAAATTAGTGCTAAGAAAACACGAAATGCCAAACGACTTAAGACTTCAGGTAAATGGATACTGCCTTGCGATGCCATGACTTCTTTAACTTTCGTGTCATTGCTCCCGTCCAACAAATTCTTTTATTGTCTTACACACCAATTGCATTATGTCCTTTGCAGTTCTTCTTATATATGCATGCATTTTGCTGTCGTTGGATGCTATTTCCACATTGTTTATTATATACTCAAATGAAAGCCTATACTAGGTATCCCATTATTTTCATTTTTGTCAATTTTGAATGAAAATGCCTGTCGATAAAGCCCGTATGACACTACATTTTTCTCTCATTTTTTCCTCATTTTTATCACATTAAATCATGTTGAAATGTCAGCTGCTTATGTAAAAGAGACGAAATGTATAGGTATTACATATGAATTGTTTTGCAAACAACCACAAATTTTCAAACGAATTTATAACCAGATGTAGGTATATTGATTTCTCCCAAAAAAAGGATTCCCTCTTTTTTCCCCTTTTGTTAGGAAAAATTGACAAAATTGCCAACTTTCCACGCAATCTGAGATCACAGGACACAGGAAACCTCACAAGCGCTTGTCACTTGTGAGGCCTCAAAACTGCAGAATCGGGCTGTAAATCTACGTAGGCACGGTATCAAAAATCTACCTAACAGGGCACCATGGTTTGAGACATCACCTAAACAAAATACTCTCTTCAGATGTTTGTATTGAAGTAGATGAAACAACTGAGTATATCTTATGTGCATGGCCAGCCCTTGTGATATTACAAGGAATTTCTTCTTCAGGGAAATAATAAGTCCAGAAGAAGTAAAGACATTCTCTGCTGAAAACATAATCAGCTAAGTAAGGCTCTCGTTATATAGTCATACGTAAAACGAAACAGCAATATTGTTTTTCAAGCACTTAATCCTAATGGTTAAACTCAATCTTAGTTTTAAAATGTTAAACTTTAAATTTTCCAGAACAATTATTTATAAATTTATAAACTTTTACCGATCTACTTCTCACTCAATTTCACAACTAAAGCACTTTGCACGACTGGGTCGCACGAAACTTTCTCGTTTAATGCGAGTCTGACTGACTTTAAGAGTGTTCAGCGAATCGAAAATCGAGGACGCAATAGTTTTGAAAACATCCATTTGACTCTAAGTTTGCATTTTGGTCAAAATCGTTATTGCCGTTTTCCGGTAAACTGAAAAAACTAAATTCAAAAAATAATATTTTTTCAAAAATCCATTGTACGATAATATAGAGAAAAACTGAGTTTACTGTTAAGTTATAAATGATCGCATTACCTTATAAATTAATTTTTGTTACAATCGTATGAACCGTTTTCGAGATATGTCGAAATTTCAAAAGTACCGTTGTTCGTTGTTTAAGCTTGAATATCAATTTTGGTTGAAATCGTTATAGCCGTTTTCGATCAAATCAAACTGGTACGAAAATTTTATATCGGAAGTACCTACCTACCATTAATATTGAGGTTACCTTGAAAAAAAAAAAACACCTCCTGAACTGTAAACCCAAAAACTCCAAATCCGAGGCTTGAACGTAATCCGGGAAGCCGTTTAGGCTGTAGGCCCGTGAAAGGACGGACATACCGGGCAGGATTTTGCGACCCACTTTTTTGAGTTCGGCGTCTATCATCGTATCGTAATATCAGAATTGATTAAAATCTCGAGTTCGAAATTTTGTACGAATATGAATATCTACGTAATGGAGAAAGTTAAAAACAGATCATTTCACTAAAATATTTCATTTCTTTACTGTTCCATATGTCAGGAATCTTTTTTCTGATAAAATCCAATCAGTGGTAATTGATTTGTTGTAATTGTTTTCGCAGCGAATTTTCGCTATAACCGCCAGAACGAAAAAAAATCATTTTCATACTGCTCCAACTTTTTCTGGTGCATTTTACGTATGACTATAAACTAGTCCCTTATAATAAAGCCTAACAATTTTTTTTTTTGATCCTATGGCACAATAGTCGTCGTGCTTCTTATCTTATCGCAATGGCGAGTCAGAATTTGAATTTGAAATAAAAATAAATTTCCAAAATAAAAACTTTTAAAACGTAAAGCAGTTGGGTCTCACAACACTTAGTGTTTACAGAGCCATGGCTTGTTAAATATCGTTCAAAAATATATCTATCTCTTCTATATGATTTCTGTTTTGTTTTGTTTTGTTCGTCTTGAATCAGGAGAATAGCTTAGGAAGAAATAAAAGTCTAAAATTTTTTGTAATTGTTTTCGCAGGGAAGCATTTCTCTGACGGAATTTCCGCTATGACCGCCTAAAAACCCATTTTCACAATATTCCAAATTTTTCGATTGCATTTTAAGTATGGCTATAACTAATTCAAATTTAAAGGGGTTTATGTCAAATAAGACCAGTCAGAAGCGTTTTTAGTTTTTCGAATTTCCCCTTGGTTTATCTGTCAAATCATAACAGTTTGTGTTAATTAGTTCACATTAAATTTGTTTCATTTCAATGAAATGCTAGGTGGAATTAAGAGTTCACAGGCAAAAGTGGACTTTAGAATCTAACTTGGGTTTATTTTTTGCGAATTATTTCAAAACGTCCCAACCTACTAGTATTTAGCCTGAACATAATTGCAATGTTTGTTAAAGGAAGATCTTGTGGGACTTTATGTGGTGCCAAAATAATCACATTAACCTCAATCCGTATAAGTACTAATAATCATGTTTAGTGTCCATCTGGCTACATTTTTCACAATGGCGAAATTTCCCATACAAAATTGCATATTGTGACCTAGTAAATACTTAGTGTGAAGGTTTTTCTTTGTCTTAACTTCTAATAGATATGTGTGCCGGACATATCATAATCCCAATATATATCCATTATCTCGTCGAGTTATATTTATGACAAAAAAAGATCTACCTAGTTCCTATAAGTTGTAAGACTTAATGGTTGCTAAAACAATGGACTTTTTGAATTTAGCGGAACTGTAAAGACTTACATGACGCTCGTTCTCTTAAATTATATGTTTTATTTGGTTCAATTTTATAAAGCACACTTCATTAAAATTGTGAAGGCGCCAAAGCGTTAAACTGAATATAGAAATTACCTCTTGTGAAGCAAGGTGCGAATTAGTTACCGGTTATTAAATTTTCGCATTTGATGATAAAAAAAAGGAAGAGTAGAGCCACCCACTCTCACTAACGCTCATCCCATATTGAAATTTATCGCTAAACCAATTAGTCAGAAGAATGGATGTGTTTAGAAATTGAAATTGCGTTAACTAGATTGAAAACAAACTTGGTCAAAGTAATTTAAATAATATTTTAAATTAGCTATACACACACCGCAAGTGATTGGATTTATTATTATGTTTAAATACAATACGTGTCACATTTACGTTCGAAGCAGAGCAGCGTGTAAAACGGACCTATTTGCGCCTTTGAAATTATAATATCCAATTTTTCAGCTAAAAAGCCCACTCGTCCATGTCACTTATTATCCACAAAACATAACCCCTTCACCGTGGAAATTTTATTATGCAAATGACTGCAGTCGTTCACGTGTGGATTAGAGCGGATACGTGTGAAAAAGCTGCGATTCTCCCCCTTTTCAGCGATTCAACTCTAAATTTTAATTATTAATCATAATCATAATCCTGTCAGCACGCAAAAGTGCATAATGATTTCATATATTGCGGGGGGCCGCCCAACGCCAACCCCACTTTATCTCTGGCACTTGACACAACACAACTAACCAGTCAATAAGGACGCCATACCGCCAAATCTAAATGTCCTCATTAACACAGCGCAAGCAACCCAAATAACGAATTTAATATTCATCCAACCGATCCCCGTCCCTCAACGACAACGACAACGACGACGACAACTACAATTGTGACGGCGACGGTGACATAAAAACATTTTAATTAGCAGGGAGGACCTTGTTACTGAATGGATGAGCGGCGACGCATTGCGATGACAGAGTTAGTTCCGCATTATTCATTTCGATTAGGATAACAACGATCCGGCGGTACTCCCAAATTGCGAATAAAACTCCAAGGGGCGGCAAATGCTGATGCCAATGCAAGGATTGTCTTTGCAAAAAAGGTACAACCAACAGACTGGAGTGTTGGTGTGTCTTTGAAGATGAGACTATACAGAACCAAAATCGACAGGAGCAAAGAAAAGTGAGCACGACAAAGTATCAACATTAATTAATTTAGGCCAAGGGGTTAATTAAAACAACTGCGGCTCCAAAAACCATAACCATAAAGTATACACTCGGAAGTAGGTCAGACGTTCGCGCTTTAGAAGGATTGTACTTAATATTTTTCCTTTTATTTTGTTGCAGTGTGGCACGTAGTTATAGGGGTTGAGCGAACGGCATGGGTACAAGTATCTGGTATATGCACTTTGCCAAATTGAAGGCAACAGCACATTATATAAAACAAGACCACACATACTCGACAGTCGACTCTCCAAGTCGCACGGTTCCGCTACCAATTAAATGCCAAAATGAATGCGATAAATACGCCGTGGGTATAGTGGGTGCGCGAACCTCGCCACCGGCATGGCGAAAATCCCATTTGGCGGGATTGTTGCTGGTGGGAAATGGGAATTTCTCGCGCGACATATAACAATAAACAAGGATCATCTCTCGGGCGGAAATTTACATCATTCCGCTTCCGCACACTTGTGCATACTTTTGCTTCATGCCACCGGAACACCCACACATTGTTGATAACATGAATCTTTCGAATAAGGATGATGCAGCGATGATGTTTTAATTCGAGGTTCAGCACACAAATGCATGTGCCGAGGAGCATCGCTATAAGATCCAAAATATCATCGACTGTGTTTATATTGTACCACACATCGATTTGTCTATCCGGCATATTCCGCACCAATCAATCTGTGCACCGAACTCCCTTCAAGCTGATTTTCAAATTACATGTACCTTAGCTATGTCTATGGGGGTATTTACAGACATTATGTGTCTTCTTTGCGACGACGACATCGTGGTGGTTCGTGCCATTCTTCCCTGCAACGATGACTGAACTGAATTGTCTATATTTCTATCAAAACACAATCAAGTTCATGCTGTTGCTAAATGTAAATAAATTGAACACACAAGGAAATCAAGGAAAACTGTTCCTCATTGTTGTTGCCGTTGTTGTTGTTGGTGGTGTGGTAGCCGTCGGGGTAAAATAAATGAATGCGGGGCGAATGTAAACACACATATCAAGCTCAAGCTACTTTGTCATAAAATTATGGATGGGAGCATGGAGGATGTGGGAATAGGGGGTGTGAATGATTGGGTTGGTTGGCTGGTACACCCATAGGAGGAGGATGATGACGACGACGTCGACCATGTTGGTGATGGGAACCGCAGGTGCTTGCGGCTTTTCCAAGGATCGTTAAGCGATTTCGATTTAAGTGCACAAAAAGAAAGAGTTTAATGTTTAGCGTACACAATGCTAGTGAGTGGTGGCTGGTGGAGGAGATTCGTTTTGGTTGTCTCTGATATCTATGGATATTATAGTCGTCGCCTGTGCCATACGTTGTTTTATAGCTACAACTAGTAATAAAGTTATTACCGTTGGAAATTTATTTAACATAATCGAGAGGTTAGCATTTGTATACTGGGCGAAGCTAGAGAGTACCTACGCTGCTACGGTGGTCCAAAATATCGTGGAAAAGATACAAAATTCGGTGTTTTATTTTAATTTCTAATGGAAATATAAATGCAGTTTTAAAAACAGCAAACAAAATAATTTTCTGCTAACTATTTTCACTTATAGAGCTTTTCAAAGTTGGTCAAATTCGTTTTAGAGTAAAAAATAAAACAGAAAAAACCAACTTCTTTATTTTCTTTTTGCAATTATGGGATACTACGAAAAATACTTATTTTCTTTAATGTAGTCTAATGTTATATTTATATAGGTTAGCTAAAATTTTAATAAGAAAACAAAATACTTATATAATTAGTAAATTAAATAAAACACATTTTTTTTTAGCACTTCTTCGGGTTTGAGTAGAGCTACAAAAAAATTCTCGTGAATATCAATTAATAATAGTTGAAAACTCTACCCAATTCCATGCCCATTTTTATATAAATGCCAATAATTGGTTCTTGAAATCCGCTCACTTTAACGACTCTTTTTGAATAAATTCCTCGTAACCCGAAAAGGTTTTTGAGTTATACCTTAGGCTTATAATAATTTAAAAGACTTATGTCTTACTTCGTAAGTAATTTTTGAATAAATAAATAAATAAAATAAAATAAATAGATATTGTTATTAATCTTAAAGTATACTTAAACATGGACTAACGTGCCAAAAGAAAGGGATTAATTGATTTATTGCCTAAGCATTACAAAAAGTTAGGTAGGAATATTGATTTCCCTCTGTTACCCAACATTGGACAGCTTCAAATTCACAGGAAAACTAAACATGCACAAGGAGGTGTATGAACCATGGATAAATAGTGCTAGATTTACTGAGGATCAATATGAATATTCCAAACAGAACCATATTCTAAATGTTATGAATGTTTCGAATTCTCAAGAATTTTTAACTTTGATCCAAAACAAATACGAAGATAAAAATGACAACAATGAAGCGAGAAAAAGTACTCCAACGACTACCTACTCTCGTTTAAAAAAATGGACGGACGTTTTAACAGAATTTTTCTCAAAACATAACATAAAAAAATTGTTAGTTAATTTTACTCATTCAACTTTTTTAACAAGATTCGTATAATTTTTCATGTTTTTAAAGGTTTTATTTAATTCTCTCTTAATTCCTTTTTCAAACAAAACCTTACTTAAGTCTAAGATTTAGAAACAAATGTCTTAAAAAAAAAACGTCAGCAAAAGGCGTTACTTATTCAAAATGTAGGTAGAAACTTATCCAATCCCCTCGTTAATTGAAAACAACTTATATTCGAACAAAGAAAGACTCGATTTATTATTCGTTCTCTTCGTGGCCAATAGGTGAAGGGGTGGGGGCGACCTTATGCTTTCAATCACGGTTGCCACTTGAAAATAAAGTGTGTGTCCAAAATTGGAAATAAAAATTACCAACTATAGCTAAATATGACCAAAATAATTTAAGTATGAAATATTTGTAAACACAAAACAATTAGACGAAAAGAAAAACGCTTTAGGTTTCATAAAAGTGGCAACGGTCCTTTCAATATGTTAACTTATTTTCATAGAACCAAACGTTAGTTTGTCATAAGAATATGATTATGAGTGCGACTAAAAAATACACGCCCACCCTTTATCAACGTTTATTTTGTTTGTACCTTCGCTTTATTATTGCGTTACACCAAACATTTGCATTCACCGTTGATTGTATTATTAACTTTCTCCATTACGTAGTAAGAGAAAGATATTGGTTTCGTACAAAATTTCGAACTCGAGATTTTAATCAATTCTGATATTACGATGATAGAGAAACTCAAAAAAGTGGGTCACAAAATTCTGTCCGGTCTGTCCGTCTGTCCGTCTGTCCGTCCTTCCACAGGCCTACAGCCTAAACGGCTTCCCGGATTACGTTCAAGCCTCGGATTTGGAGTTTTTGGGCTTACAGCTCGGGAGGTGTTTTTTTTTGCAAGGTAACCTCAATATTAATGGTACTTCCCATACAACATTTTCGTACCAGTTTGATTTGATCGAAAACGGCTCTAACGATTTCAACCAAAATTGATATTTAAGCTTATGTGGGTGAGGTTACCAGGACTGCGTACCCAGTTTTTGGCTAAAAATTCGAACAACGGTACTTATGAAATTTCGACATATCTCGAAAACGCTCAATACGATTGTAACAAAAAATAATTTCTAAGGTAATGTGGTCATTTATAACTTAATAGCAAACTCAGTTTTTCTCTACATTATCGTAGAATGGTTTTTAGAAAAAAGGAATTTTTTAAAATTTAGTTTTTTTTCAATTTACCAGAAAACGGCAATAACGATTTTGACCAAAATGCAAACTTAGAGTCAAATGGATGCTTTCAAAACTATTGTGTCCTCAATTTTCGATTTTCTGAACAATCTGAAAGTCAGTCAGACTCGCACTAAACGAGAAAGTTTCGTGCGACCCAGTCGTGCACTTTATTTATTTTATTTATTTACTGAAAAAATTATTCAATATTTTTGAATTAATTTATCCATCATACAAGGAAAACTACGTTAAAACATCGAGGCAGCTACTCGTACTCGTTCAGTTTTCAAGATTTACGATTTACGATTTAGAAAGTTTCCAATCATCAATCGATAATCAAGACGGAATCCTTTTTCTCTTCTCTAATCTCTACCTACAATATGCCTATACAATACATTGATTGAAATAAAATAAAAACTAGTCTTATTTACGATCATCACCCAAGGATTACAGACATTCGGACATATGTGTCCCATTCCGATGTCCGAGAAAGGGCAAAAAAAAAAAAAAAAAAAACAATTTCATGCGTTCTTATTGGCGATCTCTGGATAAATAATCCTGGAATGCCAAATCACTTTATGCATGCGTGAGAGAACACAGAGGGATAAAGAGTAAAGACTGGGTCCAACAGTTACAGCACACTAAAGTAGCATCAGAAGAACTTTAAACGGACCGAAGCGGAAATCGCTCTGCTGCCCCTTGGTAAAAAACGTAACCACCCACCAGAAAAAGAGTTCCTCCTCCGGGACAAGTGTTTAGTTCTGTCGTCCCTTCGAGGTGGTGAAGTGGACTTGATGATGATGCCTGGATAGTACAGTGTGTAATGCGTGAACATGAATTCCGTTTGAACGGATAATTTAATTCCCCCGTTTACTGTTTAGTTTTTGCGTGCTTCTGCCAACAGCTATAGTATATTCTCTATTGTGCCAAATAGCTTTGTGGGTGTGTATTTGTATAAGGCGTTGTTTGCATCGTCTGAGTGTCCTCTGTGAATTGCTTTACATTGATTTGTTGCAAATTTATCTGTATTTCTGATTACGCCCGAAGGTATGGAGCCTTCGTACGATTATATACCTTGTCAATATTGTTCGTGTGTACAATCAATAAGGATGTTAAATAAATCAATGTTGGCGGTTAATGTGGTATTTTGTTTATTAATATCGACAAATAATGCACTGGTTGGTGTAACGAACGTTTTATTTGCCGTAACCTTGGAATATGGTTACACATACGAGCAGCTATACCTTTTAATTTAGCTCTGCGGTTGGAAAGGGTTGAGTATGTAGACCTTGATATGAATACAAATACTCATGCAGGGTTATGTCGCATTAATTAATCGTCTTTTGTGCTGCAAGGAATTTGTATTCCTCGTGATCAGGCAGAGTTAACGGAAAGTTAATTGCGAAGGCTATAACAGAATATGGTTAGACGAGAGTCTACTGGATGTCATACCTCGTTTATTGAAAATCTGAGCTAAGCTCACTATTACGAATTTAACTTCGAGATTCTGTGCAGACACTGTGTCACCAAACAAATTTGAACTCGCTACCTTTTATTTATGTTGCTTATTCGGTTTACTTTTATTTCGCCGGCCAAACAAGCTTTAGCTTTATCCTTATCCTTATCCTTATCCTTACTAATAATAAAACTGTAACTTTTTTCAGGCTTTAAATAGTTTGTGTGCTAAAGGCACAAGAAGTACTGCACGAAATTGATTTCGGTTTTCACAATTGCATTGGAAATTGTCGATATTAGAATTTAGGATAATGTTTAATCATTATCCTTACTAATAATAAAACTGTAACTTTTTTCAGGCTTTAAATAGTTTGTGTGCTAAAGGCACAAGAAGTACTGCACGAAATTGATTTCGGTTTTCACAATTGCATTGGAAATTGTCGATATTAGAATTTAGGATAATGTTTAATCATTATCCGCTGTCCGGAAGCGGAGATTTAAGCTGATATCTAACAAAAGTTGTAATTCTCGAATGCCTTCTAGCTCCTAGCTTTGGAATGACTCAACCGAATAAAATAGGTTTTTTTTTAATATAAAGTTCAATTATGTACAAAGATTTTAAGATATAAATCATCTTTGTACGTAGTCCTGAAGCTGTACAATAAGCATTAAACTATAAATTTTATACAGCTCAAAAAAGTAAAATGTTCGATTGAAGCTAGATCGTTGGATTTGCCCGGCATTCAGTGGAGGAAATTTTGTGTGTGTGTGCGGAAAAACCTGTTTCTCTCTCTGCTGAATGCTGTATGCTTTTTGTTTCTCTTTTTTTTCATACACCTTTTGTGCTTTGTGTTGTTTTTTTTTTTTTCTCACTTCTTTTAAATTGAAATTGAACTGGTGATAGTGGAGAGAGTGGAGTTGTGGCCTTATGGGTGGAGTATTAATGTGGTGCATGGGTGGGAGGGAGATAGGTCAGGTCAGGTATGTAATGTAATTGAGATTGGGAGGGAGTCACACTCAATTGTGATTTAAAATGCGCTATATTGATTGTGATCTGATGATGCATGCCACGAACGAATCCCGTTTGTGTTCGGTATTGTTTTTTTTCGTATGCATGCATATGCAACTGCACCTTTTCTGCCTTATGTTTTTTTGAGGTTATTATTTCTTTAGGCGCGTTGGGCACTTTTAGATAAGAAGAAATTAATGAATTTGGGTTACTTTGAAAACGAAACCGCGTCATCGACACCGAGCGACCGACACCCGATATGTGGCGCTTTTGTCGTTTTTTTTTTGAGAAGCTCAACCGATCTCAATGAAACTTTGTTCGTGTGCGTGGTTGGATGCAGCTAGAAAAATAGGATAGTTTTGGACCCGATAGGTGGCGCTGTTGTCGATTTTTTTTGAGAAACTCAACCGATCTCAATGAAACTTTGTATGTGTGCATGGTTGTATGCAGCTAGAAAGATAGGATAGTTTTGGACCCGATAGGTGGCGCTGTTGTCGATTTTTTTGAGAAACTCAACCGATCTCAATGAAACTTTGTTTGTGTGCATGGTTGGATGCAGCTAGAAAGACAGGATAGTTTTGGACCCGATAGGTGGCGCTGTTGTCGATTTTTCTGAGAAACTCAACCGATCTCAATGAAACTTTGTATGTGTGCATGGTTGTATGCAGCTAGAAAGATAGGATAGTTTTGGACCCGATAGGTGGCGCTGTTGTCGATTTTTTTGAGAAACTCAACCGATCTCAATGAAACTTTGTTTGTGTGCATGGTTGGATGCAGCTAGAAAAATAGGATAGTTTTGGACCCGATAGGTGGCGCTGTTGTCGATTTTTTTTGAGAAACTCAACCGATCTCAATGAAACTTTGTTTGTGTGCGTGGTTGTGTGCCGCTAGAAAGATAGGATAGTTTTGGACCCGACAAGTGGCGCTGTTGTCTATTTTTTTGAGAAACTCAACCGATCTCAATGAAACTTTGTTTGTGTTTGTGGTTGTGTGCCGCTAGAAAGATAGGATAGTTTTGGACCCGACAAGTGGCGCTGTTGTCGATTTTTTTGAGAAACTCAACCGATCTCAATGAAACTTTGTATGTGTGCATGGTTGTATGCAGCTAGAAAGACAGGATAGTTTTGGACCCGATAGGTGGCGCTGTTGTCGATTTTTTTTTGAGAAACTCAACCGATCTCAATGAAACTTTGTTTGTGTGCGTGGTTGTGTGCCGCTAGAAAGATAGGATAGTTTTGGACCCGATAGGTGGCGCTGTTGTCGATTTTTTTGAGAAACTCAACCGATCTCAATGAAACTTTGTTTGTGTTTGTGGTTGTGTGCCGCTAGAAAGATAGGATAGTTTTGGACCCGATAGGTGGCGCTGTTGTCGATTTTTCTGAGAAACTCAACCGATCTCAATGAAACTTAGTATGTGTGCATGGTTGTATGCAGCTAGAAAGACAGGATAGTTTTGGACCCGATAGGTGGCGCTGTTGTCCGTTTTCTGAGAAACTCAACCGATCTCAATGAAACTTTGTATGTGTGCATGGTTGTATGCAGCTAGAAAGATAGGATAGTTTTGGACCCGATAGGTGGCGCTGTTGTCGATTTTTTTGAGAAACTCAACCGATCTCAATGAAACTTTGTTTGTGTGCATGGTTGGATGCAGCTAAAAAGACAGGATAGTTTTGGACCCGATAGGTGGCGCTGTTGTCGATTTTTCTGAGAAACTCAACCGATCTCAATGAAACTTTGTATGTGTGCATGGTTGTATGCAGCTAGAAAGATAGGATAGTTTTGGACCCGATAGGTGGCGCTGTTGTCGATTTTTTTGAGAAACTCAACCGATCTCAATGAAACTTTGTTTGTGTGCATGGTTGGATGCAGCTAGAAAAATAGGATAGTTTTGGACCCGATAGGTGGCGCTGTTGTCGATTTTTTTTGAGAAACTCAACCGATCTCAATGAAACTTTGTTTGTGTGCGTGGTTGTGTGCCGCTAGAAAGATAGGATAGTTTTGGACCCGACAAGTGGCGCTGTTGTCTATTTTTTTGAGAAACTCAACCGATCTCAATGAAACTATGTTTGTGTTTGTGGTTGTGTGCCGCTAGAAAGATAGGATAGTTTTGGACCCGATAGGTAGCGCTGTTGTCGATTTTTTTGTTCGCTAGGGAAATTTAATAATTTGAATGTAATGTGGTATTCGATTGGGCGCTCTGAGAGCACTTTTTTTTCTCTCAGAGCAATTTATATGTTCGCTTGGTACAAATAAAGCAATCTTTTTCAAATTTCAGAGCACTTTTGCGAACCAAGATATTTTTTCAGATTTACCAATAACAAGTGCGTTTGAATTTGACAACTGGTAGAGTTTGTTTACATTTTAGTGATTTTTTTCTCCAGCAAAGAAAGGCATTGCATCGAGTGAATCAATTTTTGTAAATTATTTATGTATAAATATTTAATAATCAATCGGGACGGATATTTCTAATGTTTTAATACAAAATTTAACCAGTGAATGGAAATCGCTTAGAAAAGTGTCGAAGACTGTACATATTCAGATCGCACGAATAGGTATCAACACAAAAAAGAGCAGGTGACGTTTTTATGTGCGACAACTACATAATTAAAAAATCCCTACTTTTATAAAACTAAGTCATTCTTTCCTTTGTTTCTTGCTACACGTCACTTACAGCACCGAAGTGGGTTTGTATAGCTCTTATTATTTTGTTTTAAATTTGAAAAGTGGAACTCTGGCGAAGCAAGGCGAGCACGGGTCAGCTAGTTTTAAATAAAATAAGGACCATCGTACCAAATGGCGCATTCTTCCGTAGGTTCTACAAAAAACTCATTTACGAGTAGAATGCTACATCTTGGCATTTATGGCGGCTTTATATTTTTTTTGCTAAATTGCATTGCCTGTTTGAATCCTTTTGTAAAATGTGAGCTTGGCTGGACGATGGCGCCCTTTTAAAAAATACAAATATTAAAGGTTATACGTGGCTACAGAATTTAGTACACTCAATTTTAATAAACTAGCTCTTACCGACCGGCTAGTATATATATATAGTATGTAAATATAAAGTTTAACCATGAAATGTACAAAATTTTAGGAGAAGAAACCTTTCTTGAAAGTGTAGGTATATGAATCCGAAATAGCTGTCGTTATTAGAAGGGGAAATAAAATCCTATTCTACCCTAAGAATGCCATCTAAACTTGCGTTCTAAGACGCTTTCCTCTGCAAAATATGCAAGAGCTCTTCCAATAGGATCAAGTTCTTAAAACACACAAAGCTTAATTAGAACAAGTGTATTATGGTTTTTAGACAGCCTTCATATGTACAAGAGCTTTTAAAAATTTACAAAAAATTAATTCACATATTAGAGGATGGCTTGGTTGACTAGCTTATTGATGGTATGCGTTCGCTATTAAAGGCCAACTTAAATTAAAGGGAAACTTGTGTTTTGGGAACAGGACTTGAAATGGACGCAGAAACCTTTTATGTAGAAATTCCATTTTGTTCTCATCTTGAGTGATATTTTATTCTTTCTGCTTTATTTTCTTCTTATTTATCAATTCAATATATTGTTAATTGAATTGCCTGCTCTAATTTTACTTATGTTTCTGATACTACAGGAAGCCTAACGTTTTATTGAACAGTACATTCCTGTACTATCCCGTACGCCCAACTAAAAATGCTTTCAGTATGTACCTATTTCAAGGACTTCGGGATCAAGCATGTTTGGAAACCAATATCTACGGTTAATTTGAGAACAATTTGGTGAAGTGTCATTTTAAGGATTTCATGGACACTACGGTCCAAATCAAATTTTCCAAAAAACTCTTGTTATAAGAATTCTTTAAAATACTTTCATTGTTTTCAAGGAAATCTGGAAGCAATTTCCTTTTATGGGGCTTTAAGGACGTAGGCGTGAAATATGCATACAAACCAAAGTCTATACGGTTATTTTATTAATATTTCAAGAATTGGTAAATGTTCAAATTAAATTTGTCAAAATGGTCATGTTTTGGAATATTTTTTTAAGGACATTTTAAAATTTGTATATCCTTTCTTCAGGATTTAAAGGTCCTTTCATATGATTTGAATGACTCCTTCAAAAAATATAATAATGTTGTCACGTTAGAAAACAGATCCCATATCAAAAATGAGGGACTCAGTGGACTTAGTTCTCGGGGACTTATTTCCCTGCATCATCAAAATTCTCGTTGGGAAATGTTATACTTACTCATAGGAAGGCTTCCAAGCCTCTAATAGCCTGGCCTATCATACCTCAAGGTTCTATAACTTTCCCAACTCTGTTTGTTCTCCATTTCAAAAGTTGTGACGAAGAACAAAAAATATGTTTGGCTTTGCTGATGACACAATTCCCATGTCTTCTGGTCGAAAATTGAGGCTATGAACGGAACCACGTCACACAATCAAAGACGCGAACAAAATAGGTAGTTCTCTCAATGAAGTTCTGAGCAAAATCTAAAATTGAATGGTCAGAAGTCAGAACGTACAGCTCAAAACTTTTACCAAGAAAAATGCATCGACTAAACTGGATGACCTGACCATTCTATCCGTCCCAAGTAATCTATGAATCTTACTAGAGTCACACTTACCTACATAGCAAGATCGGTTTTCTATCCGTAAAACTAAATAACCTATTTACGTCAAAGAGGTACTCAGTCTTCTCTATACAGTTTAGGTTTGACTGGCCGTCGAAATATGCTCGTGCTCCCATATGTAAATGTAGCTCGTCCCCAAATCATTATACTTGGCAGTATAAAAAGATACTTCTTTGGTCACATTTACATAGGACTCGACTTAAATGTACAAAAATCCAATTCCACCTTTAAAATAAACTTCTCTAACGAATCCAAAATCTTTAAAAAAAAATCACCCAAATTCGTCCAGTAGATTTTTAGTTGCTCTGTCATCGTTTCGTTGAACATCCTCATCAGCAAAGCTAATTAGACGCAATAAAACTTGTCCAGTCACTTTTGTGTCGAATTTGTCAAGAAGTGGTATAGTTTGTTGTGTGTCTCGACTTCAGGCTTGATTCATCGATCCACTCAGGTCGCACTCTCTGGAAGCGAATGGTGTTAAAATCACTTTTAAGCAAAGTCACGATCATGAACACATCTATATCATGTTAATGGAGGCACCTGAAAAATATCTGAAGATAAGCAGCTGCCAAGTCACTTCCACATGAGATCAATACCTAGTTCAAGTCTCTGAAGTGTGAGGTACAGTTAAGTCGTAGTACTAGCGTGCTAAAAATTCAACCTAAGATGTTTAAAAAAAAACACTCAATAGACACCTTCGCATATAGCAATGAACCCAACCAGTTTGAATTGAACCATTAATCTCCGCAGACCCCAAGTTAACTTCTCACAACATCATCAATATTGCAGTTGGTAGACTTTTTCTTCTGTAAATGCACCAACAATCAGCACTGTCAGCGGTCTGCATTGTAACACAATTTTAATTCCAACTCATGTCCATCACTTGCACTGCTCAGATAATCCTTTTTCAATTCCACATTGCCCACAATAATACGATGGCCATTTTAAAATAATTATCAAGCGCCGCCAAGCACAACAATATCGCCAGTATTTTCCATCACACAATTGTTAACAATTTTCTCCATCATCATCGGTACAAGAAATGCACCGAAGCCTACTGGGGATATACCGAGTGTGCATTGTTTCGCTCTGGACTCGGCGGAGTGCCTCTGAAGGCTGAAAATATCGAAACAGTGATTTTTGATTTAAGTCCTTTTTTGTATTGTTAATTATTTTCCTCCAACTGGAAAAAGCATTCGACTCGAATTGGTAAAAAAAAAAAAAAAAATAATAATAACAACAAACGATACAAATAGCATTGGATGAACAAGGTAATTATGGTTCTTCTGCTTGGATTTCGTTCGATATTGTTGTTCCTTTGGATGAGCTCTTTTTTGTGGGCATTCATGCGGCGGATAGCATCCGTTGGGAGAAAATTGTTAATTAAAAAAATGGTTTGCCTGTCATTGGCATTGACTTTATATATATGTACCTACCAAAAGGAATCGCTAAAGAGGTAAGGCATTGTTTTTACCTGCAAGGAAAATGACTTTCAAAATTGGGGCATTCAAAAGAGAAGCTTCCTCCTAGACAATATCGGCTTGTGAGTATTGGGGCGGACCGACTTATATATCAGTTGGGTAGGTACCTATGGTCGCTTTGCTGAATGCAGTCTGCAGTTTAGCAATGCTGACCTTTGGGGTAGCTTCTCGTGGGTTTGTGTTTTTGTGTGTTATAGGGCTTTATACAATTCAATCGGTGTGCTGCAGGCCTATTCTTAGCTCATTGGAGATACACATTTCGACCATTAATCCAAATGTGCGCTGGTAGAGGTAGGTAGTTGATTAATGTGTCTTACCATAGCACCCGTGCATGCCATTGAAACTGATTATCGATTTTCATGGGCCGGCTCCTAGGCCAGTAAACAACTATAAAGAAATTATTATTTGAACGTTTCTTCTATAGTTGCAGGGATTGTTTTGGGTGGCGTAGAAATATTATATACCTATTGTGTGTGTGGTTTCATCGCCTAATGCTAAGCGTAATTTTTGTTAATTTTATAATCGAATGTGATCGGCACTGTAATTGGCTCTGCTCTTTCGGATATCTAGACAATTGAATTTGGTTGGCGGCTTGTTGATCCTGAGGCATCCATGTCCACTTATCAATATTGAGATATGGTAACCTTCTGCTTACATTCCGCCGCGTAGTAAATTACTCGTAAATCAAATTTGGTCATAAGTAAGGCACTGACTGAGTCCAAGCCAATAAGCTTCTTGTTTAGTTTTCCCTGGTACGTGGGAAAATTTCGACCGCCGTTTTTGTCCTTAGGGACCATAAATTTAAAGCAGACGTTTGCCGAGGTTTGATTTATCCAAGCCTGGACTCGTAAAGAGAAAGAAAAGCTAGCAAATAGCAATCTCCACCATGCCTCACGCAAGACTTTACCCAAGAACTATCCACAATACTTTTCCTATTCTTAAACAAACATTCTGTCAATTTGACTGTAACGCAAGCATTTCATACATTGAACTTTGCTCTCTGTTTCAAAGCCAAAGCGATAGCTTTTGGCTACAGTCACAACTGCAGCAAGACTTTTACATTCCAAGTAAACCGATAGATAGCACGAGGCACCTCTCACACAAAAAAAAAAAAAAAACAAGAGTGGAAAAATAAAATTTCCCAAAGGCAACTTAATTGAGGTTTTCGCATTCGGAATCTGGATTCCATCCCAACGCCCGATGAGAAACCTAAAAAGACAATATACCCGTTGCTGAAATCCTGTAAAAAGGGTCACAACTTTGAAAAAAGCAACTCAAACAAGAGCACAAGCAAGCACTTTGGCAAACTGGCTATCGCCCAATTGACGTAAACACAGAAATTGGCAGAATGCATTTTCTTGGGGAATGATTCTCCATCACTGCCCGCCAACGCTTGGCAAATTCAACCAACCTGTTTATGTTGGAACAACTATAGTTTCACAAGGTGTAAGCGGTTGGTACTTGGCTGTATATTAGTATATTTTTTTTGTTGCCTACAACAATGAATGACATTATTCCTAATCTTCTGGAACAGTATCAAAAGTTATATGAGCATTCCTCCGTATCGAAGGCAAGCTTATTTTGGGGGGTACGTTAACCGCACCATCTACATCCCACCCTGATGTAAAGAGGGTACATTCCCTATGTGAAGGAAGGAAACATATCTTAGGTTTGCCAAAAATTTAGCTCACACAATGTGTGTCGAGTTTTGGCGCATTGCACTGTTGTATTATATTAACAGCCCAAAACTTAATAATGTGAACGTATACCTAAATAAATAGGGCGCAGGGTGTTGTATGCGACTAAAGTTGCATTTTTCCACTTTCTTTTCTCTCTATCCCAACGAGACCACCTTTTCAAAATTGCCCAGATTCGCCCCTTTTCTGTATTTCGTTGATACTCTTCCCTTTTTGGAAAAATCACGTTTTTGTATGAAACACGAAGGCGTAAGTGACAGAATAATTTCCTTTAAGATATATGGAGCCATTTGAAAATAGTAAGTTTTAAAAATTACTATTTGCTTAAATGTAACTAGGTACTCACAAAATTTCTTCAACATATTCGAACCCGTTCTTAAGGAAATCTATAATTTTTCCAGACTTTTTTTAAATGTTCAAAAATTATTGCCATAGCCTAAAACTTGACGAAATCATACTTTCTTATCTACTAAAATGTTCTTAAAATTGAAGATTGGCTGCCGATTCATAATTTCGGTGGGGAGTACCTACCTATAATATAATTTTTTTGGAGAGTATACCGTGGAGTACAACACGAATATTAAGAAATAGATTTTTAGGTGAGTGTATTTCAATTGGGACAGGTCGAAATTGTATCGGCCTGTATCGGCGACGGTGTTATGGTAGCGTCTGTCTTATCTGGTGTTTTTTAATTAATTCATTGATGCCAAATGTCAATTTGAGTAGCACATCCTAATGATAAAATTTTGGTATCAAAATGAGTGTCTGTCAGGGAAAATATTGTATTTTGCGCCTTGCGAAATTTTATTGCAGACGCGGGTATTTTCAAAGTCAACTCTTCAACATTTTATAAACCGGTTGGGCAAACAACCAGCCAAAAATTGCCGCTGACATTTCATATACACCTTAAAAAAAAATTCACGAATTCACACACAGGTTTTTTGAGTCTATCTTAACATCGACCGGTTCCTTACCTGAAAATATTGTGCAGGATAAACAAACTAACTTGGCCCTGCCACAGCGACTAAAGATAAGATCTGCCACTCTCATCTCGCCCTTATCTGGTGAACATGAAAAATATCACTCTACGAGTAGGTTGTTTATGCAAGTTTTTGAACGAGATAGATCTCCGTGTTTCTCTAATAATGTCGTGAGTTTCTTCTTCGTATATCCAATCTTCAAAATTGCCAGTGTCCAGTTAAGAAGTCTTTATATTCGCAGCCATTTCTTTGTTAAATTAGGAACATTTGTTGATCGGGAGCAGAATACCTTTAGTCAGGTTTTTAATTCACGCAGAAATTTTGACCTTAACCGATTGGAATTGTTGCTGGGTTAAAATTAACTAAGTCTCTGTAGAAAATAAATAAGTATTTGTTGTTGAAAACTATCGAATTAAAAAGGTTAAATCATACTGTTAAAATAACACACTTTATTAGTTGGTATCAACCATGTTACCAACCATTGTTGTTATTAGTTATTTTGTTATTTACGACCCAGAAAATTTGGAGTGGAAATTGATAAATCGGTTATTTTTACCCGAGTGTCGTTAAACAAGTTCACTCGGTTATTTTTAATCCATTAACTCTGTAAGAGCTATATTAACAATATCACTTGGTAGTTTTTAACCGAAAGTTGGTTGATTTTAAATAAGTGATTTTTCTGCGTGTTGTCTCATGAATTTTCAGATAATATATTAACTCACGTTAATGTAAAAAAAAACTTTTCAAACTAAAAAAAGGACCGATTTTAAAAATGGTTGCCCCTAAAACAGAACTGTCCTCGGGTTAATGACGCAATTCCAAAAGGAAAAAAAATGTTCTGTTCTTCTTCATATGAATCCAGAAGTAGTTAATCGGCTTATAACTACATACCAGGAAACCAAACTACATTAGATGTTCACATTTAGAACTCAATATCACTTTTATCGTCAAACTACAAAACCCGAAATACTGCACATAAATATCTGTGTAGGCTTTACTATCTCTTCGGACAGGGACGATAAATTCATAAATCAAATCAACACTTCGGCCTTTTATCAAAGTTGTCTATTCATCAAAAATTATTCGCATCCCAACTGATTTCCATTGAAGAACTTAAAACTACTTCTACTTGTATCATCGTCATCCGCCCCCGCAGACACCATCCCCCTCCGAACAAGAAAATCAGTTCACTGTAGTAGCCCCATTATGAAGCACAACCGTCCATAAAACATGTCAAGAACTACGGCTAAAACAGAATGTCTCGTAAATAGCACATCTTCCGAACTTATTAATATAATCGGCTTAATTTTTCGATTTTAGACCATTAAGAGAAAGGAGATTGCTTGTCACACAAAATATATAACCGCATAAACTTTATAGCCCTGCATGGTCGTCGACAAATATATTTACATAGACTCCTCCAGAGACAGAGAACGAAGTATACGCACATGCACATTCGCACAGGCACACATATGCGCACACACTTGCCTGATATATGGCCAACGATAAAATTAAGTATTTTTTCATGTGTCTCGCAGATAACGCCACTGGCGTAATGTTAGTGTATATTGGTCTTGGCCCACTTAACGATGACCGACCACAATTGAACTGATTTAGTATAACGAGCGTATAAAGGACATTTGGTCCGCTATGTTGGAGCATAGTGCATATGCATGGCATGCGAGTTTGCTATGGTTTTGGCGCTCGTAATTATTGGCATGTGGATAATGGTCATTTCGATTTGTTGAATGAAATATTTTATGCGGACTTTTTGGCACAGAACCGAAGAGTGTGAAGTGAAGGCTTAAGAGGAAACGAAAGGAGGGTACATAGATAGAGTTAGGAGTTTGAACTTTGTGTGTGTGTCAGAATAGGAAGTGATATGTTTTTTTTTTTTTTTTGCAATGGAAAAGTGACATGATTTTCAGAGATACTGTTGACTGAGATGTTTACATTGGCATTGAATTTAGGTTAAGTACTAGACGACATTAGGAAGTCGGCACAAACAATCATATACGGTATTGTGAAGGAAGCTAGATAAGGAGGATATTTCACACATTCGGACTTAATTCCTTTTGAAGTGTCCAATGTCCGTTGTGGTATTGTTATGAGAAGACAAGGAGTTCGAAAATCATGTAACCGGGCATTGAACTTCCATTGATTTCGAGATGATAATCCTTAAATTTAACTTTCTACTGTGACGCTTTTATTGGGTAACACAATTGTTATAATTTACAGCGGTTGGTGTTCAGTTAAAAATGTATAGTTCCCTGTTAAAAAAATTATACTACAGTAAAACCCAGATAAGTGCCTCACCTTATATGCCCCATTTTGATAGGCACTTCAACCAAGCAGAGAATCTGTGATTTTAGTTTAAATTTTAACAGTGACAGCTACCCAGTCAGTCTCCACCATTGTAGTAGATTAAGATTAATACTTTTTTTTATTTTTGATTTTTAAAACGTGAAACACAAGAAAGCGCTAAAGGAAAAAAAGCTTTTATATTTTTTCAGCTGATTTCAAAAATGTGTAGGTACCTACTTAAAAGATTTTTTTCCAGGTAAATTTCAATAAAAGTAGGTACACAAAATAAAAGGTAGTTTAGCGGGGAAGGTACCTACTTATAAGAAGAGTTTTATATGAAATACTTATGCGGGCTAGGCACTTGAGCGAGAAGCACTTATCCAGGTTTTACTGTGGGTATTTATGAACACTGATCGGGATTTGGGTAGGTAATAATTTATGAAAGGGCTTTCTTCTAATTTTTCGAGAAATGCTACTTTAGTACTCGAACTTAACTGGAAAACCTACTTACATAAGAATTTCAAGCAAAAGCGTTAAAAAAAAAAAACATTCAAGCAAAATCGCCTGAAAAGTGCTATCCTAAAACTGTTTAACCAAAAACTGAGTACAAGGTGTTGTTCAGAGTATAAGTAGTACTTCCCGTTTAAAATCGAAAATGCGGATTTCATATCAAAAGCAGTTTTTAAACAGTTTTCGACGATTCAAATGGAGAACTAAGGACGCAATCATTTTAAAAACATAAATTATACATATACCTACTTCAAATATGCACTTTTGTTAAAATCGTTATCGTAGTTTTGAAGTAAAACGTAGAAACGCAAATTACAAAAAAAAAATTGTACAATTATTAGCCAAAAATTGGGTTTTCCATACAATTGAGAATGACAATATTCCGTTGAAAATTAATTTTTGTCAAATTCGTATCAACTGTTTTAGAGATAGGTTAGTTCATATGTTCTATTTGCAGAAGTAGTGTTATTCAACTTCATAGCGAAAAATTTGTTTTTGGACATGGCTCACCTGTTTCAGTATATAATAACATTATTATGGGAAGTACCGTTAACCCGCGAATTCGAAGCTTGAACCAAATTTGTCCATCTGTATAGGCTGCAGGCAGAAGGGCCGAATCGCGAGACCCACTTTTTGGGTTACTCTATCACGGCAATTTCGGAATTTTTTTAACGTCTAGATGTAAGACCTCTAGCGAACGTCTGACAAACATCCAAGAGTATAACTGTCTTGAAAGAGCTACTCAATTAGCCGTTTGGACTCGGCATCAAATTGTAGATCCATTCCATTCGTTCGAAAATTTAGAAACTCACATAAAAACGTGAGAAGCTAGGCTTAGGCTAGGGTCTTTACGGACCTGTTGCACCAACTATTAGAAAGAAACAAAAGAACGAATAATTAGCCGTTATGAATATTTGCAATGCAGTTATCAGCGGATTCCGAGAAAAGCGCACATAGTTGTATGTGGGTTTAACTAGAGCTGAACTTCATTATACCTACTAGAGCCTTTTCTCACACTATAATATCACAGCTTCATTTGCCATACGGATTTTTAAACAAGTATACTTATGTTCCCCTTTTCGAATTAAGTAGAACTAGAAGCGACCAAATAGCTTTATATTAATTTTCATACTCTTAAATTTATTGTGTAATGTTTGCCAATAAGTTGAATTTTTTTGATTCGAAGTCCTGCGAAGGTGTTAAAATTATATTCAGCTTTGCCGGAGGATGCGGTCGAATTTGATTGTTCTAGTCTTCATAATTCCAAGTGGGTATTATTCTATCAAAATCTTTATCAATCGACCATGCATTGCAAGAACGGGACTAGGTTTGGTATAAGTAAATTCGTTAACGACGCATATCTCAGTATTCCTATACTAACTATATACACAGACCTAAATCAAATATCCGAGAATGTACATTTCCCTTTAGCTGTGCAACACTCCTAATTAACATTTCAACGAGTTAACGCCATCTGCTGCCAGAAAGCAAATTAAAAATAATAATAAAATCATTACACCAAACCCAACCAAAGCGGAAGCCCGCTAAACCAATCAATTTACAAAATTCTCTGCAATTATGTCAAGACTCAACAAGTTTTGGTCCCAGTTTAATAAGCGATTTGATTACGCCCGCCCCAAGGAAACTAATCCTTCATGCAATCTCGTCAAAGGAAGGTAAAGGAAAAAACGAAACAAATCAAATTAACACTAATAATGGTACTCGACTTTTTGCTACTGCGTGTCGACAACATAGGTCCTCGTGAAACAATTAAGCGACATGGATTTCCGCATTTAAGGAATTTGTTTGCTCGTGCGTGAACATCATTCATCTTTCCCTTTTTATGGGGCCCACCTTTACCTCTGTGCAGAAATAAATCACATTCACTAGAAAAGAAAGCGAACAAGAAAATTGTGTGCTTCTTAATTTCATTATCCTGTGCCGTAAGGCCGTTGAATACCTCTTGCATGCGGATGCAAATTGAAGAACCGATTTTCAGCTCTGTCTACTGCATTGCATCATCATCAACTCATCCTGCCGCTGAGCTGGTTGGTCCTATTCATACCGTTAGTCAAGCAACCATCCATCCATTCGAGGAGCGGAAAATAATTAGCGCAATTAATGAGCACGTAATTAGTGCAATCTAAACAAAGCACGAGTGTGCTATACTGTCGTTCAATACGACACTTTGTTTCATTTAGCAATACAAAGCGGCACAAATTGTTGGAAGGCAGACGTGGTGTACTATAGCATGTCGGTGGCTCGGTGGCGCTTTACCAGGCGCTGACAAACAAAAATCACACTCTGATGCTGTACGCTGTAAGGAGAAACCGAAGAAGGACACAGTGAAAGGAGGAGACGCTGTAGAAAAAAAAAATTACAAAAACAAAATCACCAAGCCACGAACAACATCGCGATAGTGAGGACTAACGAATTTATATTGTCCGCAATTCAAGAAATGTCCTTTGTAATTATTTTTTTTCCTGTCGGTCTACTTGATGACGACGTTCTTTCAACTGGGTTCCCCTAACAAGTCAAAACGTTGTGAAAGCGGAGTGTTGCTCTTCTCTGCGAAGAATTTAAGGATCTATTTACTAATTGAATGAAGCTGCGACTGAAACCACCGTGCTCTTGCAGTTGTGTAAATTGAGCCAATTTGGTGAAGGAAGGTAGAGCATGTCTGAAGGTAAATAGATTGCGGCAAGTTTAGTGCATTTCATTGCGAGAAAGATAAATGTCTGTTGATGGGCGGATTATGAACAATTTATGTGAGACGAGCGTTGAATTGCAATTCGCAACTTTAAGGTGTATTGAGTGGGGCTTGGATTAATGGAAAGATGCATTTCGCAATTGCTACAGGATGCTGCAAATCATTTTCGCCATGGAAACCAGCTACATAATTAGCAATATTTGATCTTATGAAGTGTTGACGCTGGCTTTGGAAAAGTTGAAAGTGATTTTCGTTCAGGAGTTTATTCAAACATCGTCGAATAGATAGCTACTTTTGAATAGAAACGACTTACGGTGTTTGGGTTTTATAGAAAAAACGTGAAAATAAACCCTTACTCACGTATTCCTTCATTGGCGTCTGCACGCTAGGGGAGTATGTCATTAAAGCTGCATGACAATGCGAATAGTAAGTTAGGCTTGTACCCTATTCACACCGCACCGAAAAGCGTGTTTTCGTCGAAAACAAGTCGATGCACTCACACCGAAAACCAACTAGTTCTCCTTTGATGTTTCTATCAGCTATGAGACACTATACTCGTGAGACTTCTGTGTAAACTATTTTGGTTACAAGTTTCAATCGCATTAATTCACAAATACAATGAATTCAGATCATTTAAATAATATAAGCGAATCAATTAACTGTGGAAAATAATTTTAAGTTGTGAGTTGTGATATTATTTGTTCGGTCAGCTGTTCTGCTGAATTTGCTGGATATTGAAAACGTGTGTCCAATTCAATCCCATCGAACGATTGGAAGTCGTTTTCGTGGTGTGTGCGTTGCAAACGACTTAAAACGCCTCGTTTTGAAAACTCAAATATGTATGGGGAGACTTCTGTTTTCGATTAAGTTTTCGGTTGATTTCGCGAAAACCCGGTTTTCGGCTCGCTGTGAATAGGGTATTAGGATTTGCGTTCATGATTCAGTCAGTCAGCAGGATAAACTCTAACTCTCACTACCTAACTTTTTCTTATGATTGTAATCGATACAAATGGATTGGTATCGGCTTGTTCGCTGGTAACTCGGCTGAACATCATCCGATTTGCATGTGGATTTTTTGTTAGATTTGTATGGAACCAATTAGACAGTAAACACACGAGGTAGCTGAACATTTTAAAATGCGAACGGAAAAGTTGGACAATGTTGCAAATCAGGAAGGTGGATGGTTACGATTTGTGAAACTTCCATATTGTTTAGGGTGTCAGGTTCGGTCCGCGAAAAAACACAACTTCACATCTAGCGAACGTCCGACAAGCATTCTGGAGTGTTGCCGTCATAAAAGACCTTCTCAATTCAGTTATTCAGTTTTGTAATTTTTTGTATATGATACTATACTGATGATTGGATAATCGTGAATGTATACCTACCTAATCATAATCAACAATTCATCAGCAGAGATAAGGAATGCATCTGAAGAGCTTGCACTACAATCGGTACCCTACCTTTAATGAAAAAGGACTTTCATCAAACATAGGGTTACGTTATAGTTTTTTTGTGATTGTATTTAAAAAAAAACTGAAACAAAACTTTCGAAGAACACCACACAAAACACTCGGAAAGAAACTTTCTCCACTTTAGATGAATTTTCGTTTGCGGAGTATAGTTGTAAGTTGGTCAGTTTCTTCATTACAAACTGAGCTGAGCTTCAGTGTCTGAAAAATTAAATCAATCAGAACAGGATAGTTCATAGAAAGTTAGAGTTTAACGAACTTCGAAATTGCCAAAAAAAAACTAGTATGTACTTTACTTAACTTCTGCAAAGTAACTATCACCAAATTGTTTTGGTTTTCCTAGTCTGTCTTATGTGATACAAAATTAAGGCTTAATTAAGGCGAGCGCATCCAACTTACGGCTTCGATTTTTAATACGCTCTCAACGCTATTTAAGCAAAGCTAAATAAAATTAAGTTGGAGATATAGTCTCAAAGCGGCGATATTTTAAATTGAATGGCTTAGAAGCACATTATGCAACCAAAACTTTGGCACTGGGTCCGAGTTCCAAAGTTTGCCTCATTGTAATCCAAGAAACAGCGTATGGATAGTACTAGCGTTTAAAAGACGATTCAAGTATTTACTAAAAATATAGTCTCTTGTAAAGCCGGTGTATCTTAAGAGTGCTGCAACTCTCTTTAGCATTGTCGCCAACAAAACCAATGATTTTCCGTTCTAAACCAAGCATCGATAATCTTCAACAATTCTTACAATATTCAAATGAAACATTCAAAGTTTTGACGGTAGCTCAAGTAGTCGGATCAAAATATCGAACGAGAACGTCAAATAACTTTCCAGGTCCATGGTTGAATGCATGAGCTTAAGTCGAAACATATCATCGTCTGGTTTGACGATCGTGATTGTCTCTGGAGGGAAAACATTTTCATTCATTTTAAATCAACGATGTAGGTCATTCATTTCGTGGTTTCAAGTTGGTAGCGCTAGTATTTGACACCTGTCAAACTCAGCTGTCATTTGAAGTGTCATAATATTAGTTGAATGTTTGCCATTTATGATAATGGTGCAAAAGTGGCGCATTATGCGATGATTATGGTCGTCATAATCGACGGACTACGTAAGCAATTGGTAAAATTGTGAAGCAATTTGAGGAGGGTTGAACCGTCGTAAGGCCTGTGCATCATCGTAATGCACGCTCAGTCGCAAATGTTGCAGCAGCAATTTTCGGAGCGATATTTCGAATGATAACCATTTTTTTTTAGTCGGCGATAGAAGATCTTGACTTGAACGACATGTGGTTCCAAGAAGACTGGGCAACAAGTCGCACATGAAGACCATTTATGGCTTTATTGCGTGAGAAGTTTCCTGGTCACGGTATTTCACGTTTTGGCCACGTCAATTTGCCACCAAGACCATGCGATTTGACACCGTTAGATTTGTTTCTGTGGGGCGTGAATAATTCCCGAACTCAAGACCCATTAAAAACCAACATTACTAGAGAGGCCGAGATTCCACCCGAAATGTGCGACAAAGTGCTTAAAACTACCTCAAAAGAATCGCATGCTGCGAACCTTCCCGATAGGGCATTTGGATTGGTATTATTTTTCACACTTAATAACAAAGTCCAATCTTTATAATGATATACAATTTTCGTCAAAAATGTGTCGCTTTGTGTGTTTTATTTAGCCCTACTTTCGAAATCGAAAAGTGAATGGCCCTGCGCCTGTCTGCATCTTGTGTATCTCCTTATTCGCATCTTCAGCAGCTATTCTACGTTCTACCTCGTAAATAGTCCAACAGTTGTGAACTGAACTTTTCCTTTCTTTTAGGGCGTCGCTACGCCTACTTGCCAGACAAATTCACAATGCAAGTTCTATTCAAACGAGAATTCCCGCATTAAACTGTTTCCAAACAAAAGGAGCAACACCCGCCAATCTGCAACAGGTTACAGCGACAATGCTTAGTGCAATATCAGGAAAAGTACTGCTAGTGAGTTTATCTAACCCACATGTCGGGCAATAAACTTTTCTCCTATTGATTCACTCCGAAAGCGACGCATCAAACGATAACTTTCACCCATCCGTCTCGATTCAAAAGTGCTTTCTCACCACCCACACTATACAAAAAAGATCAAAAGCCACACAACACAATTGCAGTTGACATAAAGCCAAGCAAACTTTGCACAATCTAGGTGTCGCGTCAATATAATGCATCATCCACCTCAACAAGGATTCAATTGTTCACAATAAAAACAAACAAATATTGCACACCTCAGAAGATATCACCCACTCTCTATACAAACACACATCACACTGAGTCTGAGAGAGCAAAACGCAAACAAACCGCAAAATTGTAAAGCAAAGTGTATAATTCCTTTTTAATTTTCCCCTAAGTGCATTTCAAAATACCAAAACAAAAAGTATCTATGCATCTGCAGGCGGTGAAAGTGGATATGTATAGTCAGGGCTTCAAACGGGACAAAAAGGATAACTCATCCAAAAAAAAAAAAAAAAAAAAATAGAAGGGTAGTGTGTACCCAACCATAGAATATCAAATGAATTGCATTTGCCCAGAGTATCTCAGAGATAAATAAAAATAGGATAAGAACAAACAAAAAATAAAAAAAAAACATGTCAAAGTACAGCTTCTAACCGAACCGGGTCTACTACCCTATACCTGCGCGTGCAGTGGTACGCTTTTCCGGACATTTATCTACAACACACAGCAGCACATGTACCGGAGTGCTGACACCTTTTTTTCTGTTCTTTCTTTCAGCATAACAAAACGAAATTTCGCTCGGAGCGATGGTTAGACAAATCTTGTTGGATCCATCCCATACACCCTCTGTGATCCATCGGGTTGCCGTACTTTACTATGGATACTGAACACTGAAGCTGAATCACGGCTGTGGAGGTGTTCCGTTTTATTTCAGCATTTTTGTTGTGCCTTTTATGAGACATGACTTTTCAGGTGGAGTGCTAGAAAGGAAAGGGATGGGATGGGGATCCTCTTAGTCTTAGTTTTGTGGATGCTGAGATTTTGACACCCGACAGTGGGGTCGGCATATCTGTGATTAAACTTGAAAGACGACTGAAGCTTTAATGAGAATTTTCCCATGAAGAAAGTCAGGAGCTATACCTAAAAGGCGGATTCCGTCTTTTTATGAGATCAGTGGACTTGTGTGCGTCCTTAATAAGATTGTGTGTTTCGAATAAAAATAAAATCATTTTGTATAAAAATAAGCTGCAAGTGGTTGTATTTCCCAATTATTGCGCTGTTGTTTGAAAGAACCGATTTTTATGAAATATGGATCCAATGGAGGATGACTCTCCGTTGGTTAATTTCTCGCCTGATTTGCTAGGCGTTTAAATATAGATAGGTACCTATGGAAACGTAATTTTATTAAATGAAATATGCTATTATTTTCAAAACAAAATAAGTCTTGAACCTGAACATTAATGTTTTATACATTAAAAAAAGATAAACTTATGAATCGGTGAAACAGTTCGTTAGATTTTTGCGGACATAGAATTCGGCCATTCGGTTTGTTATAATATTTAGTTTAGTTTAGTTTATTTATTCATCAAACAAAGTCTCAATACCTTTGTGATTACCTACTTGACAATAACAAAACACAATAAATTAAATACATTAAACACCATTGCTTAGGCCCTAGTTATAGCCACACGTAAAACGAAACCGTACAAAATTTCTTTTGCTTTTTTGGACCACTTAATCCTTTGTTGACCTTAATTCTGGTCTTAAAATGTTGCTTATGAATTATAAAGTTAGTTTATAAAAAAAAAATAAACAAATAACATTATAATTTTCCACAAAAATAATTTAATTATTTTTCCGTACGAACAACTTTTTCCGATCTACTTCTCAGTCAATTCCACAACAAAAACCCAGATCATTCCACTGAAATATTTCATTTCTTTGCTGTTCCATCTGTCAGGAATTTTTTCTGATGGAATCTATTCAGTGCCTTGATTTTGTGCGGTTTTTGAGGCGATGTCGCTAGGGAACGTTCCGAATCGGATTTGAGTGTGTGAGTGAGCCGCGCGCTGTGACCAACGAGACCGTAGTGCAATAATTTGGCACTTTTTCGAGGACCCTCATACTATTTGTTGCTACTTTTTCACTTTTTTTAGTATGAAAATTCAATTTGGAAATTTTAGAAACGCAGTGATTTCCAAATGAATTTCTATAAAATATAACGCTGCTGTCTATCAGAACACGATTATAGTGTTAGGAGAGCCAACAATTGTTAAATATTGTGCGAAAATTCTTAAATTGCAGAATAGCTTTAGAAATGACACTTTTTTCTTTTTTTTATTTGTTACTTTTCAGAATTTCGCAACAATCTCCCGGACTGTTAGAGAAAGGTTATAAATTTTGGTTTTAGTTTCACAATACAATATAAACTGTAAAAAGATCACTCTCTCACAACGTTTCTTTTATAAATAAACCCAAAACAACCAAATAACATTAGAATTAGATTGTCTTTAAGGTTGTTCTGCGGGTAAGCTAGACAGTACTTTAGATGCAATTCATTTTCAAATGACAAATTTTAAAATGAAAACCTTTTAGCTTTGATTTTTATTTATAAATACATAAAAAATTAATTGAATTTTGTTTATAAATTATATCAATATCTACTTTTGAAATCTCCTTCAATTTAGTTTTAAAAAGTCCATATAAAAGGGGCGATGAAAGAAAAGTGTGCCTTTTTCTGACGCTGTTACATAAATTTAGTATTTTGTAGTATTTACACTATTTACGCGTTATTTTTTTAACATATTCATTTTGAAATCACAGTTTTTGAAAACTTTTTTAAGTACTATTCACATGAGCGCGAATTGCGAACAAATGAATTTAATTGTATTTATGAATTGAAAATTGATTTTTATACTATTTACCACCAAAGCCTTAAATTAAATTAATCTAAACTAGAAAAAATCGGACTCTCAATCGATTTAAATAGCTCAATTTACAATTATTACAGCAATTGAAAATTCTTGCGGCGAACTGTCACACTTTATTCACAATCCTACATAAGACATTCGCGGATCCACAAACCCACGAATGAAAAAATTCTATCGAATTTAACATTAAACAATGATTGAAGTAATTGAAGTGTAAAAAAATTCGCTTGTTCGCAGTTCGTTCGCCATTGGCTCTCATGCGAATAGTCCAAAAATGTGTATTTGACAAATAATAAAAAGGAACAAAGGAACAAAAAATTGTATTAGTGTCCTCGAAAAAGGTACCAAATTGTCGCACAACGGTCACGCTGTTGTCATTTCTTCTCATCCGACATCCTTCTCGCTACCTAAAAAGGTCGCGTGTGGGAAAGCTCGCCTGGAATTTGCAGGAACAAAGCGATATAAGAACAGGGAAATATTGGAAGTTGTCAGTTCGCGACATCACTCACACATTTATAGAATCCGCCTATACGTGAACCCTTTCCGACACCGCCATTGCGGAAAAAACCGCACAAAATCAAGGCACAGGGCTCAGGGCAGGGGTGGCTGATTTGTTGCAATTGTTTTCGAAGGGAAACATTTTTCTGACAGAATTTTTGCTATGGCCGCCTAAACGAGAAAAAAAAAATCATTTTCATACTGTTCCTGTTTTTTCTGTTGCATTTTAACGTATGGCTATAACAAGGGACTTAAAATTAATTGGAAATTATTTTTAAAAGAAAATCTACTTAGACTAAAGTTGATCATATCGCAAATGTGATACGGAATATTAAAAAACAATTGGTTTCTAAGCATCCTCGCAGGAACATTAAAGTTAATTAAGCCCAAAATATCGGAACAATCAATGATTAGCCAATATATCACGAATGAACATGACCTCGGAGAATTTTCTTCGAATGTTATGAGGCAAGACCAAATAATTTGCATCTTCTTTCATAGGAAGGCATAAAAATATCCCTTTCCACTAATACCGTAGTAAAACGTGTTTGTATTTTCTCTATTCTATATGAGTCATAAACTTCATACAAATGGCACCAAATAGTAGGTACTATGTACAATATTCAAGAGTAGATGTAACAAACGCAAAAAACAGACATTCCAAAGTGTGAGGATCACAGAACTCCTTTGAATTGCGCAAGATAAATCCCAGCATTGAACTACCCTTGGCGACTAAAAAGTTTATATTTTTTAAGAAATCGATTTTTTTTTGTCAAAAATTGCCTCAAGGTAATTGATAGATGAACGGTTTCGACAAAACGTTAAATTTTGACTTTTTTTTTTAATATTTAGGTGTAAGGAATTAATTAACCACCAATTCGATAATCTGATAGGATCTTCTTGTAATAACATCGAATCTTGTTCAGTTTTTATTAATCGAACGACTTTCAAATCATCCGCATACATGAGGATCTTAGAATTAAAAAATACGTTGGGTATATCATTTATAAATAACAAGAAAAGGAGGGGGGTAAGATGGCTTCCTTGACCTTTTAAGTATGCTTTTATCCAGAAAAAAGAGTGAAAACCTATTTTATTTAACTTCAAAAGTAATATATTATGATTAAAACGATCGAATGCTTTGGAGAAGTCTGTATATACCGCGTCTATTTGATGCCCTCTCTCAAGACCATTTAAAGTGTAATTAGAAAATTTTTTAAGGTTTGTGCTAGTGGATCTACCAGCAACAAAACCATGCTGACAGGGAGAAATATTACTCCTAAGTATTTGGGTTAATCTTACATAAACCAGTTTTTCAAAAATTTTAGAGATTGTAGTAATCAAAGAGGCAGATAGTTAGAAACTGCCTGTCTACTTCCTGATTTATGAATTGGAGTTATTGAGAACATTTCCATTTATTTAGAAACTCACCACTGTCAGGGGAACGGTAAAATAATAGGAGCAATTCCATCTATATCTATAGGTTAGTCAACCTTAATCTTAATTGAAGCTTGTTCAATTTCTGAAAATGAGAGTCTTAAGCTGCCAATGCTCAAACCGTTGATTAACGTTATCTATGTTCGGAGAGACATCTAAATAAACGGACTGGAAATTTTTAGCAAATAAGTTACAAACAACTAAGAGATCGGCTGATAATATGCCATCGTGATGCTATTCTTGAGTGAGAGTTCTAATTTTTAAGGCGAGCGGTCGAATTGATACGATTTTCCAGGAAGCGGTTTCTACTTCTCACTTACTTACATAGGTGGCGCTACAGACCGTGGTAAACGAAAATCAAAACTATCTGAGGTCTTCCATTCTCTATCTGGGTTGGGCTCGAAGGCTATAGGGGCAAAGCGCTGTTTCTTTGGTCTAATCAGTCAAATGAGTAGTAGAGTAGAGTTCTTTCCCCATAAACTACAATAATATTCTACACATATAAGTCCTTGAGCGATGGGTATGAGATTCGATAACCGGAAAAGCACAAAATTGTTTCTTATGCCCAAAACACATGTGCAGAAATTCTGTACTCAGCGCAGAGTGCAGTGCTGCAAGTAAAACAGATGTGCAGAAAATTATTGTTTGACATCCATTGCATCGGCTAATATTTCAACTGTCATTCGCCGACTAAGCAGCTGATGTGTTTACAACCAAAACAAAAACAAACACAACCAGCAGTGTCAAAAGCCGATGATGCCAAATACTTGAAATTGCAATTTCTTTTCTTTTGTGTTGTGGTATGTCTGAATTTTGCAACAAATTTAGAAATAGAGACATGTTGCAGTACTGCAGGTAGTGCAGAATTTACGTGTGTCTATAATCATATTAACATGTGTATTCTTATCTTGCTGCGCAGTGAGTTCTGCACATGTGTTTTGGGCATTAGTATTTTTTCTGACAAACATTCGTGAGTTTAGTTGTCATGAATTCAGCCGTTAAGATCGTGGGTCCCTTGCATTCGCCCTAAAAATAAAAACTCATACAAACGAATGGTTGTAAGAAGCTAGACGGCCGGCGCCAACTAGTTCTACTTTCATATAAAACTGCGACCATCCCGACCCCAGTTCAAGAAATGTCAAAATCTTTGCAAAAAAAGCGCTTCATCAAATTTAGTTTAAAACTTGACGTTTGTACACCAAAAATACCAAACAGAACTTCACACTCTGCTCGGTTAATTTTACATAAAGTCAACGATAAACTGTCAAAACGAGGAAAATTTCTCCTCGATTGACAAATTCCCTTTTTGTGTGTTTTTCGTTTTCGATTTCTTATTGTTGCTGTATTTCTTTTGAATTCCTTTTGTATAGTCCCACTGCGCAACTATGCCGAAGAACGACAGTGGCAAAACCAGGATGGACACAGCTTGCCATTGTTTTGATTCGCATGCAAATGAAGTGAAAGATTTGTGTCATGAGATACCCTGAGGGTTGTGAGGGAGAAAAAAAAAAACAATAACAACTGCTATGTAGGTACAAATAAAGATCTAAACGCAAATCCGTGCCTAGTTACCATTCCAGGGATGACACAAATATTATCCCTGTTCCTGGAGTGCCTCGGCGTGTTTTGCTCCTGTTTTCTCTTTTTCTCCATTGTATGTAGTATACAATGCATACATTGTACAATGACTTGGAAATAAAGGGTGTAGAAATAGTTCTGCGACAAACGCCGGCCTATTCTCTACAATTCACTATCACCACGACTACGACGAGGACGACGATGGTGATGACGATGACGATGACGACTGCACCGCACTGCACTGCTCCAGTCCAGAGAGAGATTAAAGAAGTCACAAGAAGAAGCAAAGAAGAACATCCTGCGATGCGGTAAATCTTTTTGTGCACAAACAAAAATCGCACAAAGCGAACGAAAAACTTAGCAGATGCTTTCCCTTCCTAGGGTTTCTGTTTTTTTTTTTTTTTAAATCTCAGGTTTTTAGTGTTCCACTTGTTTGTACATGCACATGCACACTCGTAAACTAAGTTGGATTCAGTTCACAGGAGTCGGGATCATTGTCGTTGAGGAAGACAAAGAAACGAAACGAGAAGAAGCCTTAATAACGTTTCCCTACTCAAGATTACTTACATGGCCCGTATGAAGGCAAGGACTTAACATTGCACTAGGAAGCTGCTGACGAAAATGCAAAAAAAAGAAAAATAACTGTGTGTTGGAGCCGTCCTTCTTGGCCGTTGGAAAATGAATGAGTCTCTCAGGGCCAGCCAGCGACTAGTGGCGCTTCTTTCTGCAACACGATCACGACTCTCCTGCGTTGCAGCAGCATCGCCCCAAGTCATCGTGCCGTTACGATGGACCGAGAATTATAAATATTCATTGTAATAATTATAACGTGACACTTGAGCGAAATGTAAGTTACACTATATACAGTGGCGTCGCGCACTGATTTTTTTTTTTTTTTTTGTGGATCCTTTCCTCTACTTACTCCTTGTGTGTGTGTGTTTTTTTTTTAATGAAAACTCTTTCCAGGAGTAACATAAAACCTTACTGAATACAGAGTGGGAAAATATTTACTTTGCTCGCTGAAGTGGCCTGTGTGTGCCAGAACGGTGGTCCTCCTAGTCTGCCGCTGCCCCTCATCTTTCGCCACATAGTGCTCCGAGGTAAAGGTAACAAAAAAAGTTCTGGAACAATGGAGTTAGGCTGGTTAGGGTTGTGTTGTAGACCGCAAACGCGTTGAAGGGAAACTTTTATTTGTAAGGTATGCTTTTTTTTGCAGGCTTTTTTTTACAGCATTACTCTACTCGCTTGAATGATACCGCTAAGGGGGGGTCACGGAGTCGTTGTAGTATGTCACAATGGTTGTTGCACTTTGGTACTCTGCAGATGTGCGCCATGCAACGTATATACACTTCTAGGATCTAGGAGGAATGAAAACAACGAAAAAGTTTGTGTTTTATTTTTTTTTTGTTCTCATTCAGATCATGAATTGGACACATTTTGATAGTTTCAGACCAATTTGGAGTGTAAAAGTATTGTATACCTACATAGCAGTTGGTTTTGTTTTTGTGCACTAGTTCATGTTGTTGTTTTGCACTTGCAGTGGTTGTAATTTTTAATGCAGGCTTCTGAAGTTTTGCGTTGCTTCTTTCATTGTCTAGAGAAGGTCTTGTGATTTGTTTTTTTTTCCGCTGCTGTTGGTGGTGCGATTTAGCAAGCAGACGGTTTTTCCATTTGCCAGCGTATAGTGGGGGTAAAAGTTGAGCAGTTTTATTAAAGTTGTTTAACTTTTGACCGCTGGAAGAAAGGATTTTCAGGTTTGGTATCTAATGGAGAGCATTATGTTTTTTTTTTTTGTTCTGTCGTTGCTGTTCTTGCGCGCGTATAATACTTTAATTAGGGTTGCGGTCTTTGTAGTTGATGTGGTTGCAGGATTATCCAGTGATTACGGTGGGAATGAAAATCGTGCTTGAAATTCGCTGACTAGCTTACAAACGTGATTTTTGCTCACAGATGTTAGGTATGAAGGGTATTTTTCTTTTGAATTTTGTTTACTTAATTGCCAATACTGTTAGTTTGACAACTGGCGGATGATTTTTGCTGAGCATATAGGTATTGTCATTTTACCATGAGCCACACGTTGGAAACAGTCATTTGTATTGGCTACTCTTTTAACTCAGAAGTGTTTTGGTTTCAACAAGAATCAATTTGGTGCGAAAAATGTTCGATGATAGTAAAATCTCACTTAATGAATCATTTTCTGAGGGCTTATGAGAGGCAGCCTTAACTATTGAAGATCTACGGCTCAGTCTGCTTTATTAAGTGGTCGAAAAGCGGACCTCCAATTTTTTCTTAAAACCGAACACAGAAAATCCTACGTGTACTTAATTCTTAGCTAAACAGTTAGAAACAGTAGTTTTTGAACCAAACTTTTCAATATTTTGAATTCAAACTCTAGGTACCTACTTCTTACACTCTAAACAGTAGGGTAGGGCGGGGCTAGTTGGACCACTTTTTTTTGACGCTTCATAACTTCCAATCTGTTCATAATTAAGCTATGAAACTAAAGTAAATAGATACATTGAAACTTCGACTTTTTAATGTTATTAACAAAAAAACAATTTATCTTACAGTTAAATAATTATTTTGACTCAAATACACCAAGTCCAAGTGGTCCAACTTACCTCACCAGCGGGGCAAGTTGGACCAGTGAGTGGGGTAAGTTGGTCCGAAACCTAAAAAACTGAAAAGTAATTTTTACAAAATACGAAAACGTATTTAAAATGTATTTAAAATGAAAACTTAATGAAAAAACACAACATACAGCTAGGTTCCAGAAATCGAGTGAAATGAAATCGGAATCGAAATTGTAAATCGAGTGAATTCATTTTCAGTGTTCTGCATTTCGACCGATTTGGTTACTCCGAATTTTTTTCGAAATCACTTTTCGTGAAATTGAAAACAGCTCTCAGCTGTCATTTGGGATAAATTGTGTAGATAAACTTGACTGTTTGGTAAACAATTTTGTTGTTCATGGGCTTTAAACGATTTATTTTATTATAACAAATAGAGGAATTGTTATAATGAGTGTTGTGTTAATTGCTGCGGTATTGGAAACAGAAAGGAATAAATAATATGCACAGGAAAAAATAAAAAGACGAAGGTTGAGAGTTATATCAAATCCCTTGGAAGTTGCAGATAATGGGTATGTTATTAAAGCGAAATAGGACAGTTAAATTTTTGTTAATTTTTTCATGAAATATTTGTTAAATTCATACTACCGTCTGAATAAGTGTGCACTCCAAATGGTGCTGCAAATTGCCTCCTGGGCAGTATTATTATGTTTCACCCCGTTTAAAATCATTATTGATGTTGAATCTTAAGCCGCTCAACTCAGAATGCCCCACAATTGTCCCATTCCCATATTCTTCGTCGTCGCATATCGCCTTCTAAGTATAATCCTGTGCAGATATCTATTTCACATCGAATGACCAGGTCGATTTGAAATCACTTTGAAATCGGCAAAATCGAATTGTGGAACACAACAATTTCACTTCGTTCGATTCCGAAAAATTTTAAATCGAAATTGATTAAAATGAAATGTAGAACACAAAAATCTATTTTCGATCGATTTCGATTTCATTTCGAGTGAAAGTGAAATGTGGAACCTAGCTGATAAACTTCAAAAAACGAAAATAAAAAATCGCTTTATGACGTTCTATAAAATAAATTCAGATAAGAATAAAAATATTATTTTATAGATTATGAATCGTATAATCGTTACTGCAATTTATGCAAATAAAGATGCTTCCTTGACATATTTTGGAACATTTTGAATGGGCCCACTTTCGGCAAGTGTGACACTGCACCCACTCGTCCCCAGGTAAACTTTTTGAATATGCTTCCATACACATAAGACAAAACCAATCAAGATGTTTTTCTTCCTCACCACTGGCGGTCCAACTTACCCCGCACTGACTTTGTTGAACATTTTGTTTCACAAAGAAACAACTACACCAAACACTTCAATTCCACACTCGAAAAAATAAAATACAATAACGGGACACATGAAAAATGTTTACCTTATTCTGATATTTGCACCGCTTCACAAAAAAAGAAAGAAAAGAAATAATTTTTTTTTTTTTAGTTTTTACACTTAAAAATACAAATTTTAAACAACGCGCCCCTTTGAAAGTAAAAATGCAATTTCAACTAGTTTGGCTTGTGGCCGTAAGTCACACACATCGATTGTGTGTCGTCGTTGTCATGTAGGACTTTTAGTTTAAGAGTTATTCGAGTGGGCCTACTTGCCCCGTAGCCCAACTAGCCCCGCCCTACCCTACCTTTAAATCTAAGCTAAACAATTGAAAGTATATGCTATCAGCGAGAAAGGACTCTCAACATTGGCGATTCGGACAAAACGTCACGATGGACAGATACAACTTCGAAGTAGTTAAAGACTTTGTATACCTGGGCTCCACTATCACTACGCAAAATGACATCGGCGCAGAGATCAAGCGAAGAATCACTCTTGCCAATCGCTGTTTCTTCGGGCTAAGAAGGCATCTAAGAAGTAAAGCCCTCTCTCATACAACCAAGGAGGTACTATATAAGACCTTAATCATCCCGGTCCTGCTGTATGGTGCAGAAGCATGGACCTTGTCAAAAACGGATGAAAACCTTCTGGGATGCTTTGAGAGAAAGATTCTTCGAGTGATATTCGGCCCAGTTTGTGACGATGGAGTGTGGAGAAGAAGATTCAACGACGAACTATACGGGCTATACAGCGACGCTGACCTAGTCAAAAAGCTGAAAATACAACGGCTGAGATGGCTGGGGCACGTGGAGCGTATGCACAACAACGCACAAGCCCGACGAGTCTTCGAATCCACCCCTGAGGGACAACGCAGCCGAGGAAGACCCCACCTTAGGTGGCGCGCACAATTGGAGTACAACCTCAACCAACTTGGGTTGCGTAACTGGAGGCTGGAGGGGCTTGTTAGTTGAGGCCGTGGTCTACCCCGGACTGTAAGCGCCACCAAAAGTAAAGTAAAGTAAAACAATTGAAACAGATTATATAATAATGGCTATAGAAACCGCTTGCCCTTGTCCTCAAAAATTATAAGCTTTCACATTGTTCATTAGGCCGCTTTAAAAAATCCAAGTTAAACTTGCGAAAACCGCTAGTTTCTGAGAGCTTAAAAGAAAAACTCGCATTCTTATTTTATATCTGTCACTTCAGATAAATATGTGGTACAATAAAGCATTTCAATTGTACGAATGGATTCCGCTTAAATTTGCAGCAGTATTTATACAAATGAATTAATAACTAATTAATAAAGGTTAAAATAGTAATTAAATCTTACCAATGGCTATCCAAAGAATACATTCGTAGAATGTATTTATAAAAATGATAATAAAGGCATTATTTGATTTAATGTTCATTAAAATTTCATAAATACGCTAGTTATTTACTATTTAAAATTTTCTGCTAACATAATTATTTTAGAGCTAACTTTTTAAGACATTTCTATTTCATTTTTCTATTTTCAGGTGAGTGCAATGAAATATCGCCTTTGAAAAAAGGTAACATAATCCAATATGCCATTATGAGAGATTTTTAAAAATGAGTCATAGTATTTTTTACCTATGTATCTGTTTTATGTAAGAAAACGAATATAAACAGGTACTTTTCTTAAAAATATAACTATCCGTATAGGCGTTCATTTGAGTGTCTCTTAGTTTTTTTTAAGATAAATGAAATTATTATTAGAATTCGAATGGAAGAATTCGAGTGCTTTCTCTGGGAAGATAGCTTTACTATATGTGGTGCAAGAAAAATGCACTAAAAGGTAGTTTTTGTTTTTCTAAAAATCGAATCTGAGTGTCGGTGCCTAATAAGTTAAACACTTTTATCTTTCCTTTTGGAAAAGTAGCTTAGTAGAGCTAGGTAGGAGTAGCAATATGTACTTTCTTGAATTGTTCATAGACTTAAGCAAAGGTCTAATATAAAATAAAGCAAACAGATCTATTCTATTATATCAATATTAATGTTAAATAGGCAGCTCTCCACCAAAATATCATTTATACAACATTTAGACAATATACCAACTGTCTATGGTAAACATGGGTAAGTTTATGGGCTTCCTTCAGTGAGGGCGTTTCACATTAGGATATATATACTCTTACCAATAGCATTGCAAAGCAGGGAATCTACCTGCCGAAAGCATAGGTAGGTAGAAAATATTATTATTCTTATAACATTATGATACAAACAAATAATAAATAATTCAAAATAAAAGAACACTTTATAGGAGAAAAGTATAAGAATGGTTAGTGACGTTCAGTATTTGTATCCAAGTCGAAAATAAATTTAGAATGCCATTCCAATTTGATACAGTAATTCAAACTGAAACGACAAAACTGCCAATATGACGAGTCGGACGGACCATAATAGATTCGCAGTAAAAGCTTGGCAACGTCAAACGTTACTCCAATAAAAAAAAAATGCCGAAGGTTGTATCAACATTATTTTTTCAAGGCACGTATAAGAGTTAGCAATTAATTTTCTCTCTAAACTAGAAAACATTTATCACTACAGAACAAATTATAACAAAAAGAAGGGAGATGCGGGAGCCAAAGAGCCAGAAACACAATAGCCATTATATAATTAATATCTAGGACATTTAGCTGCATGGAAGTAGGTACACACTAGCATCCAAAATGTCCTAGTTTTTGAGCTTATTACTGTTTAAGCCATAAGTGACACGAATGTCATCAACACAAGCAGTTAGTGTTCTTTTGAAATTAATAGCGAAGAGTGAGTTCATATAGATCAAAAACAGAATTGGACCTAAGACGGAGCCTTGAGGAACACCCAGGTTATAAAAAAACAGTAATTCGTTCCTTACTAGTATATCATTTATCTTTCCGCTCTGCGATCTATTTTTAAAGATACCACCTAAACCAGTGAAGCATTAAACATCGGAATCCAGCTTTCTCCAGTATTTCAACAAATTTTGTAGCAAACCATCTCGAAGTCGAATTGGTTATATATCAACATGGGTGTTTCTTTTTAGATCAGAGCAGAACCTGAACTGTTATACAAAAAGTTGGTGTTTCTTTTTTTAGCTCAGACACATCAGAGTTCAGAATTTGTGTTTCTTTTTCGTTCCGGGCATGATCACAGCTCTATGAGCTGAGAATAAATTGACTGAGCAGGCTGAGTAAAAAGCTAATTACACGTATACATGCGAACACTTAAAGTCAAATTTGACAGAAAAATAATAAACTGGAAAAACAAAAAAAAAAATCAGAACGATCTGAGCTCTGTACAGAATAGTCATCACCATCACTCATCACCAATAAACAGCCAACAGAAAAAATTATCTAACAAGTAGGTATGTAAACACTAAAGACTAATCGCTTTCCTACTATTTTCGATTTCGTCCTTACAACCTATAAAGTTTATGTAGGGAAAGCTTAACTTATCCCGCTCAAAATATTTTGGGATATTCAACATCTTATCCACTTCATAAAGTCTGTGCAAGACTCGAGGTTTGTATTTTGTATGAAGCCTGAAAGTACCGCACTAATAGGAATACTATAAAATTGGTCCTCCGGCAAGCGACTGATCATCTGCATTAGGGGCAACATTATCAATCGCTCATTCAAGTGCTCCTTTTTCCCTTGGTCCAACTCTGTTAACAAGGTCCAGATCGCAGCTGTCTCTACTTCTAATAGCAGCCACAGTAGTAGAAAGCGTATATACTTTTTCTTCGGCTACCCAATCCATATCAACCTCCATTGTAAAGAGAGGCTTCATCGGCTTCATTTTAGTGTCAGTTTTGCACATTTGCTGTCAAAAGTCTAATAATTATGTATTGTGGCCTACAAGTGGCCGCACATGGGACGCATTAGCTAGGCTTCGCTTTCCAATCCTGGGGCCTCCTAGTATGGAGCTTTCATCTTAATGCCTAAAAGACAAATCCTTATAAATAGCATGCGAATAAGACATTCTCTTATGTAAATGCCTTTCCGACAAAGAAAACTATTTTACCGACTTCAATTTCGTCTTTAAATGAACTGCACTGGTCTGCACCTTTTTGATGTCAAGCGAGTCAGGAAGTGTCCACTTGGTATTACCCATAGGGAAATAATTATCTATGGGGAATACACCCCAGGAAGTATTAACTTTACAAAATACGCAATCTATTACCCGCAGCGCATAAATTAAAGTTCCTTAACCGCATCACGCACCATAGAGCCATACACTTAATCATTATAGCGAATTCCGTATGCCCCATATTTTCATCTTAGCATACAAACTGTCAAGAAGGTACTTTGCCACAGTTTGTTCAAAAAATATCCCTTAATGCATAAAACTTAAATAAGGACTCGTAGCTAGATAAATATTTTAGTGCACCTTTCAACGACCGAGGAAGCATTAACATTTGCACTTACACTTACACGCATGTGCAATGTGCATGGGCATATGAATGTTGAAAGGCACACATACAGCTGTTTAGAATTTTCAACACCTTACCGAATAGTTTGAGAGCTGTTTCTGACAATAATGATGATGAAGGCGACACAAACGACCATGGCAGAGTGATGCCGATGACATTTGAGATGACACAGCGAAAATGACGTGAGCTACAGTAAATATTTGAATGTTTTCTTAACGTTCTATTTCATCTGGCATCTGACTTTGTGGAGTCCTCTCCACCACCGTTGCACCCTTGCACTTTTGTTTAATTTACATATTTTCAATTTGAAAGGAACACAACGAGAAACGGTGTGCTCCGAAGACGACGAAGAAAAGAAAAGTAAAACTAGTGCATTAGTGTACAATGTACATACATGACAGAATTTTCATTTTAAATGTGCTTGACGCGTTCACTGTGCCATAACGTGTCTCCTACATGTCTGGGGTTGATGAACCTCTTCGCTGCCTGGGGACCCTTTCCATATCCTCCTTCATTCACCTTTTCTTCGGCATAAGCAGTTTTACGTGCGGCTCAACAGAACTTCATTAGCCTCGTAATTCACTGTCTTTTTCGTGTTACTGTGTATAGGTGTGCATCGTGCATGTGTTGCACAAAGTGTATGCAGTTCAGTTTCATAGGAGCAGACGTTTACTTGTGTACGTGCATTTTATGTTATGAAAAGTATCTGGAATAAGTGCCATAAGTGGACCTAATCTTTCACTCTTTTACATCTGCCCCGACGACGCGACGGCGAGTGTTCACATGGAATCTTGTTGCAAAGTTGCTAGATTGGATTTGGTAGATAAGCCCAAACATTGTAGCATAAGAATAAAATAATAATCCCACTAATCGCACTTAATATGATTTCGTGTAGTTAAAGTCTTAATATGCCTCTTTCGCGGGAGTAGTAATATTTGCGGAAATTACTCTCTAAGGCCTGCAGAAATAAGTCGACTAATATTTACGAGAATTGACATTAAATGTCAATCGAAATATGCACAAATCCACAAAATTTCGTTTTTGACTGGGTATGTGGGGGCATTCTTCCCCCTACAACCACTTGCTTGGGATCGAAATAAAAAGATTTTCGTATACCAATTACCAAAGGCACGGCTGTCTATTGAACAGCATCCAAGTTTCGAAGCTTCTTTTAAGTGGTCCAAATTCCAATCATTCCTCTAGGCGTTTTTCTTTTTGATGTGTAAACATCTAAGCGCGCGTTGTTGGAATTTGGTGGAGTAATTCCACACATTTACCTTGCGGGAACGTTAATGCGTCACGGTGTTTTATCATTGCATACATTGTGTCATTGCGTACGTTTTTATCATTGCTTACATTTATGAGCTTGGGTATATATTTCATAAAACTACAACAACACAATATGGAACAACCATCGATGCTGTCTAGATGGATTACAGTCGCGAATGTACATATCTTACTTCAGCTACCACAATTCGATTGTATCTATTCTACCGACACATCAGAGCTCGAAATTTATGGTTCTTTTTTCGTTAAGAGCATAATCAGAGCACGCTCTTTAAGCTCAGAATAAACTTTCCTTAGCAGGCTGAGTAAAAAGGTGATTACTCGTATAAATGGACACTTCCAGTCACATTTGACAGAAATAAAAACAGGAAAAATAACAAAAAATTCAGAACGATCTGAGAACGCTCGGTTCAAAGCGTATAGTTCTCCGGTTCAGTGCTCAGCTCTGGACTAAAAAAGAAAAACCCCTATAGAGTCTTATCGAAGTTAAAGTGTTAATTAGATTTGGAGGAATTATTCGTCCCATCAGAACTTAGATTGACCGCTCAATTTGACATTAAAAATGCTCCCCGTGAATGCTATTAGCTACCTAAACTAAAATTGTTTTTGAATAGTCTTAGATGTTTGACAAAATTAACATTTTAAACGGTTATCGTCAAAACGACATACCCTTAGAGGTAGATACTCGTAGCATGGTCCTTACAATTTTAAAATCATTTCGCTCTATAGATAGAAACCTTTTTACATTTTTTGTCTCCTCTTAGAAACAGTAATGAACAAAACTATTGCTATCCATAAACATAAATTGCAAAAACCAATCAAGCAATAATTCGAATTGCGACTACAATGCATCTAATCTGAAGATAGCAAGGAATTCTGTCAAACCTGTAGGTAGGTATCGCCATCATTTTCCAACACAAATCGCTTTGATGCAATTCTATTCTCCTCATCGTCAGACACAACAGAAAAATCCATTATCCTTTGTCTATGATCAGCAGGAAAAATATGATAGGTTCACGGTTCCGCACACAAAACATATACGCCATCCGCTGCGCTCTATACCACCAGCACTGACGAACATGTGCTTTCCATTGAATCAGCATTTACAAGAATCCTTCAACCATCCACCCGGACAAGATATACCATCTAGCAGAACGTACCATCTGAGAAAAGAACACATGAACCAGAAAGCTGCATGAGTGAAATATATAGGTACACTCTGGTCCAGATCTAGGAGAAAACCGCTTAAAAATATTTCACCGAATGTCCTGTTCTCTGTACTACTACTATGGATCTTTTGTCAGTTCATAAATACACATTTTCGAGCAGGGGAAACAAAAAGGGATACAAAAAAAAGCTCTCTTTCAGATTTAAGTTGGGGTCAATGCTACACCATGAGGCGCACGACGCTGTAGAAGTATAGATGACATGGTACATGGTCCAGGCTCCAGGGTCCACCATGAATGATACAAACCATATATATAGCTCTTTACTTCCGAATGATTTAGCACATTCGGGATAAATGGTGATGCCGTATCACCCAATAGCTATCTCTGAAATTTCTTCCACCTGACAGATTCCATTTGCGACTGAATGTGTGTCACGCTTATGCTATTACTATTTATGAGTTTCCTGCCAGAAGATATAGATTCTTATCTCAACCGAAGAAGCTCCCGGTTGGGGTGTAACAAGTTGGACTGCTACACGGTGTTGATATGACAAGAATAAAAATGCATTTCTTAAAATGGAAAGTTTGTCTCTGGTGTGCAGTCAGTATAGAGCTACAGAAGTTGATAAAACTCGTACCTTTACGATCTAGTTCCAGTCCTAAAATTGTTTGTTTAAAATAGTTAGGTACCAAAAGTGCAGATGGTAAGTTGTCACTGTTATTGGATCTGCTGTCAGATAGAGTACCTACTCTTGTTATATCTTTAATGTTGTCGAAAGAAGAACGAGTTTGACAGCTGAAAGCATGGTTACTTTTGACTTCTTGAGGCTTATCAAATGCAATTAATACGTACTGATTTTGGCAGCCAAGTGGTTCTCAAGTTGCAGTTAGCAACCTCTTGACATTTGCTGGCATTTTCCATTGACAGGACTTATACGTATGGATGGGTGATTCTGAGTATATCCATTAGAATATGAATTTATGTTTATCAACATTGAATTGACATTTTTTCCATGCGCTTACTTTTGACATTCAAATTTAAGGCAATTTTGTTGCTAAATTGTTACAAATTACATAATTTAAAGGAAAAAAGGACTGAGTTTGGTTTTGTCCAATACGATCGCTTGTTTTCGAGGTAGGTACCGAAATTGTTTTAGCAAAGTGTGTCCCAAAGTAGGTCTTAATTTATCGATATTTGTACAGAAAAGTGATGCCAACATAAAATAAAAATACAAAAAACACTTGACAGCTGTCAGTTTAGGGTTATTTAAAATGCAGTGAGTTTTTATTTTATTTTAAAACAATGAAGGTGGCGCAGTAACAATACACAAGACGTGATTTCCGTACTTAACATCTTATTGGCTTTGTTAGCCGTGAAAATGGTCGGCTTTGGGGTTCAGGAAATCCAAAAGTTGTTATGTGAATTTGGGCACTGAAGGCATCATCGGTTTCAGTTGCAGAATATTAATCGATTTGAATATTTTTGAATTTCGGTGTAAATCGGCTTCTGGATATAGCAGAAAGTTGTTTGGCAACTTCAAATACGTCACTCAAATATTTTCATTAATTGTGTTTGTATTATATGCAATGGAATAATATTAAGATAAAGGCAGGGTGGTCAGTTAAAACAATTTAGTCAAAAACGACACTTGTGGCGAAAAATAGTATAGTCTTCTTCTTAAGTCTTTTATTATTTTTTAAAAAGTCCGATTGACAATTCTCACGCCAAGTGGTAACAAAGATAGAATGCCATACAGTTTAGCTAAACGTATTTATGTATAGATGTATAGTGGCTAGTCAGGTAGAGAGTGAAATAGTTCGTGTGTGTACTCATAACTGTAGAACGGATCATTCGATTTTGGACTAAAAGGCTTCGTATTGCGCTAAGGAAATGAAACTCTAAGGGGATGAAATAGGGGATACAAATTTATGTGGGGAGCCGCACTTTGAAAAAAAAAAAAAAAAAAAAAAAAAAAAAAATAAACAGAATACAAAAACGGAGAGTGCAACCTAAAATACAACAACAAATGTTTAAACTTTTTAAAATTATATTATTGACTGATTTCTGCGGTTCCCCTTTCCAGTCTTATTCGATCATGCCGCCAGTGAGAAGGTCAAACCTTTCACGTCGCATTCATAATGCACGGCGTGTTAGCGACTGCACAAATTGACATTATTTGTTGACTTGGTATTGCGCGCGGTCAGTTATCTATGGAAAAATTATGTTGCGAAAAGTGAGGTTTACCAACTGCATTTGATTTAGTTTCGGTACAACTGGATTTGAGTTATTTTGCCACATAATTTGAAATTGAATATAGGCTCAGTTATAATTTTGACGCGCAACCTCAATCCACCGAAACTTAGTAACATAACGCGTTTAATTGTGAAGAATCTCAAATAAAATATAATTCAATCTACGGTTTTGAGGGAAGAGTTCAACGGCGAAGATGTTCTTATTCCGCGAATTCCCTTATCCCGTACGATTTGAGATTCGGATTGGCTTAACCAACACTGATGTATGTAGGCACTAGGTACACTGCTTCCTGGATTCTCAAGGCACTGATTGTAATTTTATTTAGAAAGCTCTTTTTGGCAAAAAAATGATCGTATTGAATGACGTGTCGAGTTGTTGACAAAAATAGTTATGCGCAAATATTTTCCTATCAGTTTTCGTTTCCGATCATACTTTTACTGGTCCATACATTTTTTTCTGTATACCTCCAATTTTAAAACCTCCTGGTTGTGAGGAAAAAAACGACATTCCATGAGAAACACATAAACACTCACGTGAAAAAATTTCCGTATTTAATTAAATTAAAACACCACGAAAAAAGCCCACAACCGAACGAAAAATAATTGTACAACGGATAGGGAAATAAAAAACGCATTGTATGAACAGCTTCGCCCAACCCCATATCAAGTGGGGGGCATTAATATAACATATCAACACACGTAATTTTACCATCGATCCATGTAATCAAATAACACATGCAGTTTCTATGAAGACGAATGAAGTACATAAGAATTTCAAGTTCAAATTTAAAAATTCAATGATCATTGTATTCACCACAGTTCATGGAAACTAGAAAGAAAATTTGAAAAACACTTGTCAGCTAGCAGTCAATCAATAAGGACGATGATGTAAAGGTTTATCACGTAAAGCGATTTTTTATCTATACATTTGATAAATTTTATTTTCTTAGTTCAACTCAATTAACATAACGCCTATACCATAAATGTTCAATTTGACATTATTTCCAAATCGTTTCGCCTCGTTGACGCCTTTCATATGGCCTAATAAAAAAAACTGTTTACAATGTCAGGGGTCCATCCAATCAGCTGTACACATAAGCCGCACTTCATCTTTTTGTTATAAGCCCGGCGCTGGCATTTGTCCCGCGGTATATTGATTGATTGATTGATTGATTACACTCTCATAATCTTCTTTTGGATTTTTTATTTCAAATTCAAATTCTTCTGCGCGCATAATTGGAAAATACTCTCGAAATTGGATTATCATTCAGTGCGTACACATGGATATGTTCTGCCAATAATCAGCATCAGCATCGTCTGACGATATTTTCCACCTCAACGGCTGTATGGAGTAGGTCAGTGGCTTCAGCAACCCCCTGCGGCCGACAATGCTATGTTGTTTTTGTTTTTCAAATTTCCAGCTATTTATTTTTTATTTTCTTGTTTTTTTCAGTGGCATTGTCTGATTGTTGTATGATATTTACACATCGGTGGAATTCAATTGTGTTCCTCCAATCACATTCGCATTAAGACCTCGATGTGTATTGTGCTCTCAATTTTACTACAGTAACTAAGCGCGCGCGGTGCATGCATTGTACTTCGTCTAACCTAAATTCCCGCCGCAAATCAGATAACTCGCGCGCAAATGGGGTCGTAGTGGTGTGGGCGTTGACATAGGGGTGGGCGACACAGAGTGCCGATGAGGTGTTCGATGTTAGCAGCCCACTCGGGCGTATGCGTACTCTTATTCATTAATTCGTGGTAAGTCTGCCGCAAAGCATGTGCGCAAAACAGTGCATTGGGGATCATCGATCAGAGTTTTGATTCTGCATTTTATTTCGTACTTTACTTTCGTATTCGCATCCATGGTCTCATCAAAATTGAAATTAAATAGGAAGCGTGCACTTTTTTGTTCGCCCATTTTTTGCCCACAGATGAGGTGGAGGAGCCTGGTCATTGAATATGAAAGGGGGAGATAAAAGAGAAAAGAACAAATATGTTTACACATTGAAGGAGGAGGCGATGGAGCGTATATATATATGAAACAGGCTATAGCGGTGGTAGTGGCGGAATGTTTTTCTCTAAACCGGCATTCATATGACACTCCATTTTTCTGGGATTTCCTTCCGGGAAAAGGATGAGTAGGTAGAAGATGTGGTTTTAACTTGTCGTTGCTTGTTGAAGTTTACTTGAATGGTCCTTTGTTGATTTTTGCTTTTCTCTTTTATTTCCTGTGTTCATTTCTTCGTGGGGCTTCTTTCAGGAGTTATTTTTCTTGTTACATCGTCACAACCATCATCTTCATCATCACAATCATCATCATTATAGTCATCAGTATGGCTGTAGTCGTTGTTGTTGTCATCATCATCATCATCACGTTTGCTTTCTTGGTTCTTTTCTGCATGAATTGCACGAGTCCTGAGAGGTTCCATATTGAAGTTGGGTTTTATAATTTTTTGTTCGCTGCTTGCTTTTTTCGTATGATTAATGACACCCTAATCCGGAATTATGAAAAATGAGGTGAAAACGATGAATATGGAAATGCGACAATGTCGGTCAATTTATAATAAAGCAAATCGAGCAAAGTGAGCGGTAGTCGAAGAGACAACTAATGGAGTAGAATGTCATCTCTTTCTTGTCTCAAGTAGTGTAATTTGTTTTGACGTTCTTCGTTCTTGTCATTCAATTGAGGTCTTTAGATAGGCATGTAAGTATTTTTAAAGCGAAATATGTTTATTAAACCGCAATTTGTCATCGCACTATGATGTCATACTTTTTTGAGCTGTTAGGGTACATTGCTGCAAGGAGTCATGCTGAACAGTTTACACAAAATTATGTCTTTTGCTTTTAAACGTACATAAGTTCACATGCAAGGTATGATGTGATCGACTTATGCGAGGAAAAGTTAAGGCTCCAAGAGATTTTTAAAAGATCAAGCCACACTGGACTTGATTTGCACGAAAAGAAAATAAATAATTTGATCTTGACAAGATAATGCTGTTCTCAGATCACTCGGGATTTGGGTAAATAAACACATTTAGGTATAAACAAGTAAAATTTATTTGTTGGGTTAGGTACCTATATATTCTCTGGAGGTATTGTAGGCTCATTCGCGTACGCGGTTTAAGTCGAACGCAATCGATATAAATCGATCGAAATCGCACAAAGTCTTTATACACGTCAAAAATGACAGAAAAAGAGAAAATTATCAAAATAACGAGTAACGAGTAGTTTCTCCCTTGGCTCGAAACAGCTCAGAGAATTTCAGGCGGCAAGTAGGTAGATACCAATAAAAATGTCAAATGTACAAATTTGACAAGAAAAAAAAAAATAAAAATCAATTGCACGGAAAAATAAAATCTGGGAAAAAAAAGCTGCATTTACACCATTACGTATGAAACGGGACAGAGAGATCCGTTCATCCGGTTACCAACATTTCTGCAATTACTTATGCAAACATTTCTATTTGTTATTTAAAACATGTGAAATGAGAGTTGCAGTTTGTTTCAGTAAAATAAACCGATCGATCAGTTATACGAAATAAATAAGTATTTGTCCGCTCATCACAGCGGGCAGCCATATTGTTTTATAGGAGTGCGGAATTTAAGCCACCGCTATAAAAATATCAACATGCGGAGCTTTCCTATAATTCCTACCAAGTAAACAAGATGGCCGACCTAAATACGTGCCACGTTTTTTTGCGTGCTAGTTGATGCTGTCCCTTTCAATCGCACGGCTATTTAGTATTTAGCATCCCTTTAATATTCCGTGATAGGAATGTGTAACCGTGTAAATGCAGCATAAAGAAAATTCGTGATTTGTGATGTGGTAGATGTAAGTGGCTCAAAGTAGCTCGAAGTCTATCCACGTACTTTTGAGTATATTTTCAGCTTTCTGAAATAGTTTCGCTCATTTTTTTCAGTTTGACAGATTTTTAGTGTTTAGCTTGGGAAAGTACTCGAATATACAATGAATTAGTGCCAAACGAGGACTTGAGCTACCATCCAAGTTTCTGCTCCACAAATCTTTTTCTACAATATTCGGAAAAATACTTGGGATAAATTTAGCCAGTGTTAATGTCAGAAGTGCAGAGTGCAGAGTTTGGCATCAAGCCCGCTTGTGCTTATAAGATGCTTGGTCCTCTTCTGTAAAAGTTAGGAAACCAAATTTTGTTGGCGTTTAATTCAACCGCTTTACATAATTACATCCCTGTCTTTCTTTTGTCGCGCAACCTTTTTGTCATACATATTTATTAATGAGTTCGGGTCTGTAGGGAGGTTTAAGGGCTGATACAGGTTTCGATAAAACTTTTTTAAAATGTATCTTAGAACTCCGCGCTTGTACCTAGGCTTCATTGGACGGACTCACAATGACAAACATTTCCATATCAAATTAACTGTTGTGACATACAAAATATTAAGAGCGAAGATTACAAATTATGGTAGTAACAAAATGTATTTTTTTTTTATTTTACTGCCCTGCCATTACTCAAATAAGTAATTCACAATCACACAAATAGTTAAAAATAGTTACCTAATACAAGACAATGAAATAAATCCTGGTGAGACGTTTTCATTTCGTTTTGCTCAAGAAAAACATGACAGGAAACCATAGTGTTATGTCTCCACCACCACCTGTCAACTGAATATACCTCCATCATATTATTACTATGCGCAAGTATAAGTAAATCTCACCCCTTGCAGGGTGCACAAAATCGATTCACTAACTGACACCAATTGCAATGAGTTGCTTTTATTCGAACCGTGACTCTTTATAAACAAAACACAACACAAAAAAAAACCGTGTTACTATTAAGGTCAGTGCAACCCTTTAACTGTGTCAGTTTTCTTTTTGCGTTGTTGACATGAAAATGCGGAAAAAAATTTAAAGTCAAACCGTAACAAATTTATATTATTGAATTTATTATTTTTAGTGTCATTGACTTTTTTTGGCAGGCAGTTTAATCGACACTAGAAAGGAGGGAGAGAGATTTGTACTTACTTAAATCACCTCCCATCGATAAAACGGTGGATTGGCGCAGCAATATTAAGAGCAACTTTGACGGGCAAAGAAGGATTGACACAGATTTTAGAGCTGCTGTTTTTTAATGGCTTATGACATATCATCACATCACTTCGCTGGGGTTGGAATGATTACTGAGTGAGATACTGGAATTATTCGCTTAACGTTGGCAAGTACTCTAAACATTTAAAATCGCAGAGTATATGAAACTATATGTGGATAAAATTCAATAGTTCAGTTTTCGTCGTTCTGAAGCATTTGATGTCAATTTTAACTTTTCTCGATTGTGCGGTTCCTATAATTTACGTGTTCATAAATTAAGTGTAGTAAACCTACCTGTCATAACGAAATCACACTTTTCAGTCTTCTATCTTTAAGGTCACCGCACGTCGTTTATTCAATAGTTTACCTTTTAGAGTAAGATGCGAGAGATGCAAGTCAGTTTTCTTGAACAATCTAAAGGCTGTACTTTATATAACCATGAAGAAATGAATTCTTTGCTGAAATGTTATGATTTGAATTTATTTTTTCTTTCTTTAATTATTGCATTTATTAATTTATTTTGTCCTCCACCATTATTACGGTTTAACATGATTTTAAATCTAAGAGATCTCTTGTCGCTTGACAATTGAATGCTCCCAACAATTTCATTAAACTTAAAGCATATATTGTTAATTGAAAAATTGTTTTAATAATTTTACTGAAAGCATTAAGTTCCTACATTTAATAAAATTTAAATTAACAAAAAAAAAAAAAAAAAACATACAACTTTGAGGCAGCAAGAAACTGTATTCATCTCTAGCCAAAGAATTGCATAGGCTTGATTGCTTTTAGCGTAAAAAACTTCTTGCTGAATCTGCATAGTTGAATTCTTTAAAAGCATGGGATGGCATCTTTGGTTATTTTGAATGAAAAAATCTTCGAAAAAAATACCATCCCTCCAACTACACCATGTATGTAAAGCGAAAAGTAAAAAACTTGAGCCTTCAAAAAATTAGAGGTCTTCATGTGTGCATAGAAAAATCTTCGCTCGGCTAGGGTCTTAGATTCTAACCCAAAGGGTCAACGTATTACAAGAAGACGTCGACGAATTGCAAATCTACCCGCAATGGGTACCTACCGCAAAATTTGAATAGTCCTAAGAACCAAAAACCAAAATATTCCTTAAATTACCCGAAAATTAAATCAAGCATCCTCTGCCATTGCTATACACGTCTGTCAAGGATCACGTTACAAGAGCCCGTACAAAATTATTAATAGGAAAATTATATGCACAAAAATGCTTTGCCCGAATTAATCCTCTTCGGGTCGTAAAACCGCACACTTGGAGTTCACCTACCTATGTACCCAACATTATTATTTTTTTTTCTCCACCGAATACCTACTGGCGCCAAATTGAATGCATATATGTATAGGTATATGTGCCGGTCTCTATGCCTGTACAGTTTTACCCGTGCTGCAATATTAATATTTGAGAAGGCACAAGGATATAGCAGAAACCAACAGCTCCATATACTAAAGGAGCCAACCATTTGGAAATGTATTATTGCAATAAAAGCATCAAAAAAAGAAGAAAAGGGACAAAAAAAATAATTTCCACAATGGCTAGAGGATCTTGGATCTAATTTCAAGTGGTGAACTTATTCGTGTTGCTCCTGGTCGACGTTGCTGCTCCCACCCCGCGTTCTTTTAGTACCACGGAAACTATGTCTATGTACGAGTAGTTTGTAAGTATAATTCTCTTTGTGGAGATTTTCCTGTTTTTATTTTTTTTTTTGCATTTGTCTACTGGAAGGAGTTCCGTTTTATCCTTCAGAGATGCGGCGAAGTGAAGCTAAAGGTTAATGTATACTTAATGCATTTATCCTATCACATAAATAATGAATTTTAATATCTGAGTTACAGGATGCTATAGAGATGATTTTGAATTTTTTCTTTTGTTGTTTTCCTGTGCCGAACTATGAACGTTAATTTGACTGTAGAAGAGGTTAAAGTTGCAGAAATTTAAGGCGCAATGAAAAGTCCATCTCAAGTCGAGTTATACTTTTATTTTTTTGCCGCCAGTCTGTCTCTCGTTTGAAGTTGCATTTTGCTGATGTTCTTGTTTCCAGTTTAATATGGCCAGTAAAAGATTTAAATTACATTTGGCTTCATGATGGATGTCGTCTACTGTGTTTACAATCGGATTTAGAAGTTTAGAAACGACACCAGCTAACTAGGCAATTATCATCGGAAAGTTGCAAAATTGGATTTCATTTTATTGACAAAACTTTCATCGCTGTGGTGTTAATGTTTTATCTTAGGTTTTGGTTATGTTATTGTTTTATGGGGAAAAGATTTATTTTTCTTTATTTTTGGACAACGTTTTGAATTGACAATTGGATGAGAACATTTTTACTTAAAAAACGATAGACGCATTATTTTCTGCTGTACGTACGTTAAAAGCTAGTTTCTCTATAAAAAAAATTAAGTGGTGATACTATTATGTCTACAGCGCATGAAACAGACCTAGGAGATCCAACGAATAATATTTTGAGACATCCAAGTTGACTGTGGGACCAGTGTAGGGAGCTTTCGCGCATACATCAGAAGCTATCACAGCCCCTTAGAACATTTGCAGTATTTGCAGATTTGAAAGAGGAAACGGCTCCCTGAAATTACGCCAAAGGAAATTTTCGTAAAAAAAAATCAAATGGAAAAGAAGCCCAAAAATCTCCATACGAAATTGTGGTGGTTTTTCATAGGAAAAAAAACGGCCAAATGTTTTGACGCAAGTGCCGCGAAATATGGCTTTTTTTCCATAAATGTTTTAGGTATTTTTGCCCACTTCCAAATCAAATTTGGAAATTATGCCAAAAGAATAAACTTTTTCTGGCGTAATTTCCATTTTATTTTTTGGTTATTTTTCCAAAAACATGGTCTGGAATTTTCATTTTTATGCACCATTGTGTGCCTGCATGTAGGGGGAAAGCGGGAGACTTGAACATATGGGAGACTTGAGCCACTCTCAATAATTTGCTCAAATTCCATTGAAATCCAACAAGTGTAAGTGTATGCGATGCAGACAGTGACGAGCTAATTGCACACAAAAATAATTCTAAATCATCAGCTGTCTCTGGTTGGTGGAAGAGAAAAGGTGTTTTGCAGTGCCAATAGTAACAAATTTTTTTTTTCTTTTTTCTCTATAAAATTGATCTGTATAGCGGTAAATAAATCAATTTGATGTTACCTAACAATATTGCTATTCTACATTGTAAATATTAGTATGATACCAATCTAGTTTGTATATAACAAAAATTATCAATATGAATTTGTTAAAAAATGCGAACGGGAGACTTGAGACAGTTTCTAAAGGGAGAGTTGATCAGTGGCTCAAATCTCTATTTGCTCTGATGAAATGTTATGTAAGTGTTTTAAAGCCTTGTATTTAATTTTAATAATAAAAAAAAATAATTTAATTAAAAAACTCAAAGAAATAAACCTTGTAATAGGTTATTTAAGTTATTGATTTATTTGCGTTATGTTTCTGAAGTTTAGTTTTTGCTTACCTTTTTAAGGTTCCGTACCCAAAGGGAAAAAACGTAACCTTATTAGTTTCGCTCGGATGTCTCTCCGTCTGTCTGTCTGTCTGTCTGTCTGTCTGTCTGTCTGTCTGTCTGTCTGTCCGAACCCACTAAGCCAATTTTGTCACCAGGTCTATCTCAAGAACCGATTGACATAGGAGGCTAAAATTTATACACAACATCCGGTGTAACCTCTAGTTAAACGACAAATACCAATGGAAGGAATACATCAATTGGTTTTGGATTAATTAGTAATCTGGTGAAAAAAATATTTTCATTCGCCCAAAAAACGGTTTATTTCTTGATTCACAAAAAAATACATAAATTCCTTTTTTGTAGATCATGTTCTTATCTATATATGTGCTGAATACTGTTTTGCCGAAAAGTTAATAGTTTACAAGATATTTTCAAAAAAAGATAATTTTACCATATAAAATACGTTGTTCTCATAAGTTTTAATCTATACTACGTAGTTGTGCACAATTGACCCCATCAAAGACAGAAGAGAGTCACTGGTGGTATACCACCAGGGTTCCCGCCTGCTAATTTCGTTGGGGAATATAATACATTTTTTTGGGGAGTACAGAACAAAATAAAAGTAATATATTTTTAGTCAATATGTAGTTTTTAATTGGGACAGGTCGCATACAGAATGGAAAATTGGTGTGGGTTGGGTACTATAGGTAATAATTAGAAAATGAGATTCATGTGCGAGTAATTTTTGAGAGTACAAATATTAAGTAATTAAATTAAACTAAATTGTGATGAATTCATGAAGAGGGGAAAGATTGAATGATATAGATTTCAAATTATATCAGATGTGTTGGACTTTAGCCAAATACGGAACCTTCGGTGCGCGAGTAACACTCGTACTTGGCCGGTTTTTTTTACTTTGTATATGCTAAGAAACTGAAGTATCTAAACCACTAAAACAATAAAAATAAATTATAATCACATTGGATAAATTATTCGTTCTATTGTTTTTCTCGTAGGATTTGAGTATGTTTAACTCTCCCCGAAGGGGTGTTCAAGTCTCCCGGTGGTGCGGGAGACTTGAGCCGAAAATCTGTTTTCAAACATTTGGCATTTGCAAAAAATATCTTGCGTTTATTATAAGTTTAAGAGACCGTTCTTAAAAAAGATAAATGTAGCTATAAAAAAATCCATTTAACAGGTGGCTGTGATTGATAAAAAAAATTTTATTAACGATCTAACAAAAAGTGGCTCAAGTCCCCCGCTTTCCCCCTACCCATTAAGATGGGTCCTTCGTAGACTTGTTCTTCTCAATGTATAAATATCAGTCTTCCTTGTAATGGTACTCAGCTGATTTGCTAATGATTCAAGGACAAGGATTCGTGTTTGTTGAAATATAATAATTGATGTTTTAATTGGCATAAAGTCGTTCACGGCTCTGGTTTAAGCAAATGCCTCACATTGCAACCATCACTTACTCTAAGTATGGTTCTCTCAGATCCAGCTCAGCGACTGTATCCATTTTACTTTTAGAAACTTCGATACAAAATAGAATACCATACTTTCTCCTTAAAGTGCAACCTCTTCCCAATCGTTGTTGATAGTTTTCCGTTTTGCAGTGCTGCCAGCAGCCAATCTTTTCCAATCCGAGGACTTTTTTATTAGTGTTAAGCACTCAATCTACAAATACAAACACAAGTATGTATAGTAAACATTTTTTGCAACGAAATGGAAGAGTGTTAATGTTTAAAAACAACGACTTAATTACCGATCCATAGGCTTTCGGCTTTGTATTCAAAAACCTGTAAAATAATTTAAGCGTGTTCCAATTTATGTATATGGGCATACATTATATTCATCTGTCCGTTAAGGAAGCAACTTAAATTAAATTGAGCAGCAATTCACTCGCAGTTGACTTTTGTATTGAAATTCTTTTATAGGCTTGACAGCTGATACTTCAAATTGAGAAACACTGTCAAACATATTTTTAGTAATGCCAAATGTAGACAATTTTTATGGATGCTTTCGTTATTTGGAAAGCAAAACATACCGCGAATATGTTCTTATGGTGGGAATATATTGTTTTTATTTTAAAAATAGAAAATATGTTTTTTTTTTATACTTATATGCAATTTAAAGTTTTGGAACTTGAATGGCACCACTGACGCTGGTGAATAATATTAGCATCTTATGCATTCTCACAGTCTCATCAAGGCTTTCCGCCAGTTCACTTTATCTACAAGCCTATTAAAATAAATTTGTTTATCAAAAAGAAGAAGAAAAAAACACCAGTCAATATCTTAATCCACTAAAAAACGAGACGCATTCATTTCCGCTTCATTTTCCATTTGGGACATCTTAGTTTCCTATTTAATTTCGTTTCTTTCTTATCGGCATTTCCCCTAATCCATCGTGTGTGCCGCCATCAGTGGCCACCGGCTTCCCATAGCTATATAGGCTCATTCTATACCGAATATCCAAAATCAACGTTTTGCTTACATTTCAATTTTGTATGTACATATCTTGCTAAAACATATTTGTGTTATGTGAGACTTCCTCTGTTCTCTGTACCCATCCCGGAATTGGTATGGAGGACGGTTTCCCGTTCCGCCGCAACGGAATATAGCAGCCATTTAAGAAGGGTCGACATTTTTATTTTCTTTCACTCAGGAAAGAATATTGCCTGACTTTGACTAGCGATTTGTTGATTGTTGTTTTCGTTATCCCTTGTTCGTCACACATCATCGGGTATCCAGTTGACAGCCGAATTCACTGCGTGTACCTACAGTATTGGAAATTGGGAAAATCGATGTCAGAGTTATTACAGATTTTATATTGGCGGATAGTATCACTTTGAAGAATGGCAACTGTAGTGTGAATGTATGGGGCGAGACGAATTATGTGTATTTTTGTCGCCACGGGGGGATAGAAATAATCCGCTTGACTTCCTGCATGTGTTGTTATAGCTTTTAATTGATATTCTCTCTTCCAAGCTGTTGATTTGATGGCACACAATCCTAATATATTGTTTAACGCAAGTAAATATTTTTATGAGCTGTTTTAGCGATGGGTCTCGACTTTTGTGTCGATAACAATTTCAGGGCTGATGCAGAGTGGCCCTTAGAGGAGTAAAAATAATATTTACCAAACTACCGGTTATAATTATGTTTGCAGGTTTTAAATGTCGCAATAAATCTGTATGGGGTTTTGTTTAAATTCGTTGTTGTCTATAACTATTTTAAAAAGGACGTGTTAGTTTCCCTAAGGCAGATGCGGTGGCCCTTCAAAGTCGACTCTTCTATTGTCGAATGCTGAATAGAGGAAGTCGTCACGAAACAGTTCTACTCTCGAATGTTTGTCAGGCGGAAACACCTTAATTTATAATTTCTGTTCGCTTGGTGTTCAAACTGAGACCACAAGCCCCAGTAGCTCAACAAAGTAGCCACTGTGCCACCCATGCTGCTGATCCCGCCGGATGTTTGTTGCTGATACGAGAGTACAGTTCCGTCCAGGCAGTAGTATAATTAACGAAAAAGCAACTTCCAACTGTCAAAAATTAGACTGGAAAATCCTCTCAATCACACACCACAACCACATCTCCCATCCACTGTTTCCCGTTGCCAGGAGTACAAATAAATAATTTAAAGACGCGAAATCTATGCAAAAGCCCCAGGGAAAACCTATGTCATCGTTGTCACTGAACAATCTTCCCCAATTATTGGAATCTCCTGCATCAAATCAAACAATAGGGTGCGACCTCAATACCGCAAACAACAAAACATCACATCACACACCCGCACATTGGTACAACCTGAAGTGGCGCCACTAAGTATCCACAATCCCTCGAGAAACACTGCCAGGGGTGTCGGTCGGGTACTGTGTACGATAAAATGATGACGACGACGGCACGGTGTAGCAGCATGAGAGAGGGTGTGAAAATTTCATTTATCGACACGATATATACACAAAACAACGTGTAGCAGCTAAACCGGCATCAACATCAGTAGCAGCAGCAGCAGCACACCCTCCCGAGGGTGTTGAGATTGTCGAGGCTTATTAAGCAAAATTTAATGAGGAGCAAGTTCCGCTTTTAAGTAATCAACTGAGTAAACAGAATGACGGTAACTTATACATCCCTGCAAGCAGTACCTACACTGATGTTGATAGTACTGTCACTGCTATCTACTTCGGTTGCTGTTACCTGTCATCGGCTCTATGGTAGCTACTGCATGTGGGTATCATCCTTCCATATCTAATTGCGAGATCTTTAGATCAAACCATGAACGCTTGTGACGACCCTCAAAACTAATTTGTTCTCGCATCATCAATTAGGCAACATGTTCAATTACTGCTTACGCTTGCAGTTTGCCAAGAGTCTGTATACCCTTGGAGTAGGTATAATGTTCAATAGAATGAAACTCCTCCCTACCCTGCTCCGCTTCAGAAGATGATCCCAAAACCATCAGCAAGTCATTAAATAATCCTTAGAAGCCCTTTTTTTGTTGGTGCGCCGCCATTCTACACCATGGCTGTGGCAAAGAAACTGTTTTTGCCTCTAATGGCGTTGGCCGGAGGGACCCTTTTTCGATTGCAATACTCCTTCGGGATGGATATCAAGATGTCATTTCATCGGATTTGGTGCGCTAAGTGTTACTTACCCCTTTTTTTATTTTTATTGTTGTACGCCGGGCATTTCTCTGTGGATAAAGTTCGAGTAGACCCAGATTCAATCCTTGTCAGGGCCTTAAGTTAATATCTTCATAATGACACTGATAGCAATCTCGGATGTATCGTGCGGCGTATATCACTGACACGAAATGGAATTGATTTTGCCACATGCTGTAGCGCTTAACACTCAACCAGCATCAGGAAAAATGAGAGAAAACAAAAAACCGAGCCTTCCTGTTGGCCGTATAATAATTGTGGTCAATCTGTGACGATATACAAATCCGTGACAGATTATTTTTCTCGTGTTCGTCGTGGCGGCCCATACTTTACTTTCGGCTGTGTTAGTAGGGTGAAATGCGAACGCAACGCAACACGACAATCTGTGCTGCGGAATTTCAAACAGACAATGTCCTTTTTTCCGGAAGAGAACTCGTCCTTTTTTTTTCTCTGCCGCACAGTGATTGCCATGGAAAATCGATTGGAGATTGGGACGAGTTGCAAAAAAAAAGATTCGAATCGAGATAAATGTCGGATTCTGGTTCGTTGACGCTGTGAAATATGGGGCTGAACACAGTTATTTGAATTCTATAAGTTTATAATAAGGCATGAGGCTTTTTATAAGCGAATGGCGTTTATGGAAATTTTGAAAAAGTAGATAGATGAGGGTTGGTAGTCATTGGGAATGCCGTCTAGTGGACACGAGTTGAAAAGAGTGCAAAGGTATTGGTCATGTTTTTACTTTGTAATCACCCTCAATGTGGAGTCTTATTCTACTAGGCCCCAACACTGGAAGTATGAAACGCACAGAGTCTTCTTAACTTGAAAACGAAAAAAAAACTTCTACGAGGTTGCATTCTTGGCAAGAGTTATTCCTTGATAGAGAAAGTAGCTTACTTCCTACATTAAAGTTTACTGTCCATGTTACACTTAGCAATAGTGCCGTCAGTTGTTGGGACATTCATTTCGTGGTTTCAAGTTGGTAGCGCTGGCATTTGACACCTGGTAAACTCAGCTGTCATTTGAAGAGTCATATAATATTAGTTGAATGTTTGCTATTTACCAATTAACAATTATTAAATTTGAATATATCTATTGTATTGCATAGACCTGTAAAACTGCGGAGATATTAAAAAGGACCCCCATATCTTTAACCGTGTAGTGCTGATACACTTTTATTTCGGCTTTTTGAAGAGTTGTAAATCTTACGAGTGGGTATATATTGTCCATTTAAACAGTCAGCTACATGTTGGCAATCTTTTAGGGCAACTGCTCGTAATCACCTAAACAATAACCATCAGACTGCAGATAAACACGTGTCAAACTCATCTCAGTTGAGAAGCAACAACAGCATAATCTCCCAGTGGTCACCAACTGTCAACTTTGACAGACAAGCTCAAAACCATCTGTGGCAGGCACATATCTATATATCAAATTCGTATTTTTATGTGGTCACCGTTGGCCGTCCATCAATTCGGATACTAGGTCGATAACTGCACATACCCTTCGCATGCAACCGCAAAAATAAATGTAACGACGCTTCGTTAAATAAGCAGAACGTTAAACGAAAACCCATTTGTAATTAAAATGCGAATTCGCACAGTCAAACGTTTCAGAGAACATTCGACTACCACCAACTTAACGGATGAAAATTACCTTTAAAGGGATTGGCAAAATCAATAAACAACTGTCCCACATTATATAAACCCTCTGGGTCAAAAATAAAATTAAAAACAATAATTATTAAATTATACCTAGGTAGTGTGAAAAAAAAAATGTCTCCAACCCAACAACAATAGCAGTAGGTGTGATTTTCATTGCAATTGCATTAAACCGAAACAACAACAAAAAGTAAAAAGCAAAATCGAACAACAAGCTAAAGTTCCTTAACTCAACTTGCAGCTCGCATCAGGACGAAATTAAGTGAATCGAGCGTGCGGTGGCGTATCCACACACACGTAGACACATTATGTATTTATGAATATGTGTGTTTGTGTGTAGGGTGAAGAGCCGAGGGCGCTGCATGAGATCCAAGTGTATTACGTAGGAATCAGTTTTCGAAGCGCTCCGATTGAAGATACGGCACGTCTGCCGTACTAAAAGTTCATGACACAATTACCGTCGAATCACTTGTACCAGTTCCAACTTTTGGATCTCAATATTTCACCCATCTGTGTGCCGCTTCTTAAGAGATACACATATACCTAGCTATAACCGACGTTTTTGTATTCATTTTTATCCTGGCGTTGTTGGTTTTGGTCCCCACATTCAGTCCTCCTCCATTGGCATCGGAAAATAATTTCTCTTTAATGAAGGCGACAGCGAAAGCGAACCCAATTTTGCGCAACTTTATTCACATAGCAATATAGAATGGATGTGTTGTGGCGAGTAAGGGGCATACGTTGAGGAGTGACAAGGGGGTGAACTGCTGGAGGACTATGGCATCTATGCGATGTGTAGTGATGCTTCATTTATTTTTCTCTTAATTAGATAGACAGGCACTAAATATAGTTTTATTAATAATAGGTAGGCAACCAGCGGTGTTTGTTGTTTTGCTTCCTAATTTTTATTTTTACAATAAACTACGTTGGAGTGTAGTTGTCGTATAGTAGCTCGAGCCTAGGGGACTTTTCATGGTCTAAATTGTGCAAATTCAATCGAATGGAAATTTAATTAGTCCATACCTGCAGTATAATATGTGCAGGAAAGCAGTAACGCAAGTAGAGTAAGCCTGAGTACATCCGAGGATGCTAGACTTGTAGTAGATTGTCCTTCAGAAAATATACTAATTTTATGGAGGTGAGCGTGTGAATATTTTGATATTTCATACTCACTCAACAAGCCTGCATGCTGTTGACTGAATGATAGAATGATAGGAACTTGGCACGCTTCGCTTTAAATAAGTATTTTAAATATAGTGCAACGTGAGATCGTCTATTCCCAATTCGATATTGAAAAAGTCCATTAACAATTTTATTTGATCGAAAATTAGCTTAGTTTCAACTCCTTTTGGACGGACTATACCTAGTCCAAGCCTTAGAAGTAAAATGCAGGAAATTTTCACCCGTTGCCTTTCGTGACATGTCTGCAGATGTAATTGATGGACTTCACTGAATTGCAATACGCGACGTTACAATGCGCCTTGAATGTTTTGGAAAGAAGTCGACCCAACCCAAGAGTTGTCGACCACGAAATCATTTCCTTTCACTTTGACTGTGATTCTTCTACCGCCATCATCAGATGATCGATGCCGATACAGTGGATAACTATCGTTGACAGTGATGGTCGCATCACTCAAATTTCGTGGATAACGCGTGCTTGTGGGCTAATGGCGCCACACGGTCCATGAATCATGTTTGTAATTAGGACATCATGAAGGTATGAAAAAGTTTCAGGATCAGGAACGTCGGCACATACCTATATGATGTCATTTTTTTTTCTGTTTTTTTTGCTGAATACACGTTGAAATCATTTTCATCTCTAATGTGTGACAAAAAAAAATTGTCACACAAATTTGGCGTAAAAACAATTGTCGGAAAAAATTGTGAAAAAAAAATAATTGTCACAACGTAACGTTAACATAAACGTCATCTATCATGAAGATGGCGTCGTAAAATCGCTCCATACAGAATGTATATAGGAAAATACATTTTCTTCCTAATTTATTTTTTCGGAAATTTTTCTTAAATTTTCATGGGTATTTTTCTTGTTTGGCGGGAGACCAGCACGAATTGGTGAATCTTCGAAATCGGTCTTGAGTTATAAGCGTAGTAACTAACATCACTTTCTTTTATATATATAATAACTAACGAACCCACTGCAGCGCCATCTGCCGGGCTGAATTGTGAACCTAAACCATCGGGCGTCACCAGTGATAGTCGGCAATTTTGACGATTTTTTCTGACAAAAATTGAAAAAAAAGGGGAAGGGTATAAGAAGGGGAAAAAAACATTTAAAAATTTATTTAAATAAAGTTATCGCAATACCTAACTATTTGTAAATAAAACAAAAACACGAAACAAACTGTCCACTTCCACATTGGCTGGAATTTTAACCCAACAAATTTATTTAAAAAAAAGATTATTATGACTACGTGGTATGTAGAAAAAATTAGCTTAAGACTTTACAGTAGTGCAATGTACAAACTTTAAGGTACTACATATATATTTTTAAATATAATTCTATTTTTTCGTTTGCTTAATTCTAAGATATCTAAATAAAACATAAAATGATAAAATTAAACTTAAATTAGGGTTTTTGTTTTTGGGGGTAAAAAATGGATTTTTATTTTCGAAAAAGGGGAAAAAATATTGTTTCGGTGTAAAAAAATCGGAACTTTTTTTCTTTAATCTAGGATCCCTAGGATCTAGGATAGAAACTGCAACGTTCCTAAGTACCTATACCTACACCATCTGCGTTACCGATTGGAGCCTCTCCCCTTCTCATGGGACCGAACAATACGCCACTTGAATGTTGAGTAAAGCATCCAAGACTTTTTCAATTGGCGCGAGTGAAATTTGACTCTATGAGCCTCCACCAGTTCCAACTATTTCCTTATTGTTTTCAGCTATATTCTTTTCCAATTTGAGCTTGCAGTCCAAGCAAACCTTAAAATAAAGCAAATTTTTTAAGCTGTGTGGCTTATAAATTTTGTTCTTACTTTGTACCATTTTTTTCCACTTCGAATGGGTTGACCAAAAGTGTTTATTTTAACATCGAAATTGTCCTAATGTTCCATGTTGGATTTTTTTTGTTAAATGGGTTTTATACATTTTTCTTGAATTTTCATAAATTTTTCTAGCTTATAAATTCCATTCGCCTCTGGTTTCACCAAATAGTTTTGTTCGCCTAAGTTTGAGGTTGATGGCGAATGATATTATTTCAGAAATTCACAAGACCTTATACATTCGTCAGCGACTTGATAGTTCACCATAATACGAATAAGTCATCTCTATATATATAAAATTGTTGCAAGTGCGTTGTGACTTTATAACTCACGAACGTCTCAACCGATTTCAATGATTTTTGTTGTGTTTTATTCGTCTTCAATCAGGGATGGTTTATGAAAAAAGAAAAGTCGGAAAATTCTCAACCGGTGGCGTTGTAGGCACAATCTTCGTTTTTCATGGGGAAAAGCACTTTGAAAAAAAATAAAATGGGTAGAAATCGAGTAGTGACACTTCAAATACAAAAAAAAAAAAAATATTTTAAATTTTCAAAGCAATTGTTGTTGTCAATTATTTCAATTATTTTCCAAGCAAATTGTTGTTGTCAACAATTTTGAAATTTTTTTTTTGAAATATAACCTACCTAATAAGTTTGTTTATGTTTACTATGTTACATTAAGTAAGTTTTTGAAATGGAGTAGATACTTTCCATCCTTTCCATCATTTTCGTTTGACATGTATTTTCAGGATCCTTGCATAAGTATTTATGTGTGAGTAAGTTGAAATGTAGGGGTGATTGAGATGACGTGGAAAATGATGACAGGCAACAGGAGTTGTGGAGCGTTTTGAGTTTGTACGTAGGGGTTGTTACGAAAAATGAGCGAGTAACAATCGTGGTATTCTGCTCATTAGTGAATAGGGTTATGGGGAGGGCAACTCAAAGGTACCATAACACCTTTGGTACCGGTGTAGAGAGAGAAGGGAAAAGGCTTACCAACCAAGTTGATAGGTGTGCGGTGTTGGATGTATTCGATTGAATGGCAAAAAAGAGGCTTGCCTCATGTGCACATTTTCATTTGGTTAGTCGAAAGAATGCAACCAGACCAAATTAATGACATCATATGTGCCGAGATTCCAGGTCCCGAAACCGATCCAGACCTGCATGATGTCATAATTACAAACATGATTAATGGACCGTGTGGCGCCATTAACATACAATCACCGTGCATGGTCGACGGCAAGTGTTCCAAGCGTTATCCACGAAATTTGACTAATAAGACCATCACTGGCAACGATGGTATCTTCTGGAATAGCGGCTACACTGCTGGAAGGTTGCCGAACCGCTCATTCGGCGTTGAAATTGCCATTAAACCTTCAAGCGGTTGAAGAACCAACATGTAACATAGCGAAACATTCAGCAATGGCCAACGTTTTGGTAGCAAGCAAAAATATTATCTATAGGACGAATGCACAATGTCGCATAAGCGCACGACGTTTTGGGGCTGCATTGATTTTACTCTCAGGCAATTTCCGGCAAACGCTACCAGTAATACCACGATCGACCGTTGCCGATGAGATCAATGCTTTGAGGAAACTTTAGCTGACGACATCGCATGTTTGCTAAATGATCTATCTGCCGAAGTGTTCTCCAATCAACTGCTAAGTATCGGTAATATGGTCATGTTCCTGTCGACGCATCGAATGGATTGATTTCGTTGCCGCGGAATTTTTGCAATTTTGTCCCAACGAAAGAGGTATTTAAACGTCTGCATTAAATAGCATGTGCATTGTGCATGCTCGAAATTATTACTTTCATTACATTACCTAACGAATTTGGGCGGGACGAAGTTCGCCGGATCAGCTAGTTAACATATATATAAGTCACATTAACAGGATGTTTTGTTCGGCGCAGGGTCATAAGTCCACAGGCAAAAAGTCCACAATGGACTTTTGACCCCAGATGAGCCAAAAGTTCATAATAATTTGGGCCATAGGTTCACAATTTTAAAATGGAAGTAGGCCATAAGTCCACAATTATCCATATGACAAAAAGAGTTGTTTTAACAACTCAAAAAGTATGGGAATATTTGATAGATGCCGTGAAATAAGACCAACTTCTAAAAATGTACCTTATTTCGCTCTTAAATAGGGTAATAAGGATAACTTCCAACAGTTGGTCTTATTTCACTCCCACAAAGTGCAATAACGCCAACAAAATTGAGTAATGAGAAGAACCTTTCACCCACCCCGTAATCCATCAGTAAACCTAAGCAGGAGGGTTGCAGGGGAGCAGCATGCCCCCCTTTACAGAATTCATAGTTTGAAAGCGCAATCTTAAAATGATTGTAATGCTGGTGAAGTGTGTTTTGTGGGTTTTGGAGGCAAACACCACAAATGAGGTCATTACTAGAATTTTTTTTTTTTTTTTTTTTTTTTTTTCGCTTTCAAGCTCGTTGTCCTCTTCTTCACCTTCTTCATCCGTGAGCCATAAGACCACAATCAGTGAGTCAAAAATTCACAAGAATTTTGTGTGAACTTTTGGCTCGCCCACCTAAGTGGGTCAAAATTCCATTGTGGACTTTTGGCCTGTGGACTTATGACCCTGCGCCGTTTTGTTCGACTCGATAACGATAATTGGCCCATTAATTAATTACAAATGGAGTAAGTAATGGAGTAATTCGCCACTGCAAATCTACTATAAAAAGATGTTAACATATGTAAACGATACATTTCCACTAGCGCCATAAATATTCTATTTCACTCGCTGTTTAGGGCTGACATATTTTGATAGCAACTCGACGGGACATTATGGAACAACCCAGTTTTCTCAGGGAAAAAATAAAAGCGCATAACATAAGATACCTATTTAAATATTGTTTTGTTTTTAAAGGATTGGCTAGTACGTATTTCAACATTTATTTAATTTCAACTATTTTCATTTTGTGTTGCAACCCGGCTCAAAAGCTGTCCCGGAGGTACAACCTAAACTATGCTGTAAATCCCGCCCAAACCCTTTGATTTGCAGCACCTAAACATATCCCTATTCTGCTTTGTTTACGTTCACTTTATCAATCCGTTTCAAATATAACCATACCCGCCAATATAGTAACTGAAGTACCCTTCAATAGCCCGTAACATTCTTCTTAATTAAAACGCGTCCTCGAAAGAGCCTGTGTGTGCTTCGCCACAGCATTACCTACCATTTATATTATGCACCCAGAGACTACACTCCTATACCTACCTATCAATAGATTTCAAATTTTATAATCATCGGATTAATCGGAATAATGTGGTGGGAGTTCCTATTCCTATATTACTGTGCATATGCATTTATATCAGAACAACACAACATGAAGACCTGATGGGGAAAAAGGAAAATCCAATGCAACTCTGAATGACGATGCAGAAGCGAAGTACATTAATCTACTCAGAACGCCCGTCAACGACAGAGAGACTATAATTGATGCCATTAGTCCTGCCGCTGCGTTGATATGATTTTCTCTGAATGGAAGAGGCACACGACTACACGGACAACTGTGAAGTGTAGGTTGTTGTAAATTTTGTGTTGATTGGTTTCACTTTGAGCCGATGATACCTACCATATTATTCAATCAAATTAATTGTGATGGTTATAGGTTATTTGATTTGGGGGGTACAATTTATCTGTCTGGTGATAAACGAATAACGAATTGAGGGTAGCCCTACTGACTGATTGAGCTGTAGGTTCACCTAATGGGATTATTTTCAAGAGTTTCATATAATTACCAGTGTTAGTTTCATGTTAATGTGTATTTTAGACTGTTTTTATGGGCCGTTTTTTTTTTAAATGTGTTCCTATTGTATGAGGTGGGAATAACGAGTATTAAAATGCAATAATGGAAGTCTCTGGAGCATACCATTTTTGACGGTTGCCCGGATTTCGTTTAAACTTCGTATTTGGATTTTATGGGCTTCGGGTTTCGTTTTTTGCAAGGTAACCTCAATATTAATGGTATACTTCCCATATAAAATGTTCGCACCAGTTTGATTTGATCGAAAACGGCTATAACGATTTCAGCCAAAATTGATATTTGAGCTTAAGTACATGCGGCTACCACGACTGCATACCCATACGGTACTTTCGAAATTTTGACATTATCTCGAAAACAACTATATTTCTAAGACAATGTGGTCATTTATAACTTACTAACAAACTCAGTTTTTCTCTATATTACTGTATAATGGATTTTTGAAAAGAAGTAATTTTACTTATTTAAAACCTTTATATGGAAAGAAACATAAGTAATGGGGCTAACGTGGACAAAAAAAAATGTAAGCCCACAAACTGCAAGCCCGAAGTTTTAAACAAATCAATATATGCGTTTACGTTTAGGCTGTAGACCTCAAGAGCAGATGAACAGACGTGTAGAATTGCGAGACACACTTTTTTGATTGCCCCTGTTATCGCAATGTTAGAATTGATTAAAATCTAGATTTCGAAATCTTGTGAAAATACAAAATCTTTCTCTTACTACGTGATAGTAATTAATAAATAGTTAGAGCAATTTTAGATTTTTCAAACGAATGTTCCTACTGAATCGAGCAGCGCTTTCATGACAGTTGTAATCTCGGAGTGACGTAGTAGAAAAAAACTTAAGATAATGATTCTTATGTCTTTTTCTGCGAATTGTACCTGAGACCACTCGCTCAGTAGTCCAGCACACTCCAACTCCTCAGGCATAGTTTAAGAATCATTTTCATAGTTTGATCAACAAAAAATATCCATTTGCACAATTTGCTTTTCGGGTTACACGCTTTATTATTAAAATCTCCAAAATTTTAGCAAATGATATTTAAAGCGTAATAATTAAATAAAATTAAAATCTTGCTGTCGTTTACGAAAATATTTTTCGTTTTCTGTAAGATTCGTTTTCGCTTGAACGAACGTTTTGCTTCAAACGTGAAAAGTAGTTTCGTGTGCACATAAGTAAAACAAGGAATGCCTTATCATATTTTTGTTGTTTGCTTTTAAATAACTCCAAAAACGAAAGGCATTTTTTATACGGTTTTGATACATATAGATATACACCTACAGATTTTCGGAAATCAGAAAGTAAACTAAAAACTATGCACTTTCAAGTTAGTCTGTTTCTTAAATGTGTTGGACAATGAAAATGAAAGCAGTTATAAGAAGCAAATTTTTGCGTTCGTTTTTTGAAACGAAAGTGGTATCAAAAAGCAGGTTTATGCGAAATCAACTAAATACCTAGTCTTCTTTAAAGATTTTAAATGGAAAAATGTTATATTTAATATCCGAGAAGATTAAAATTATCAATAATTAAAAAAAAAAAAAAAATTAATAATATTGTGCAAGTAACAGTTGAATTTCAAAATTTGCAAGGCAATTGCCGCATTCCAATTAACTTCAATTGAAGCGTGTTACATTATAATTAAATAAAGTAACCATTGCCATAAGCTATTTCCACTAAATCAAATGCAGTTCAATATATTCTCACCTACAACTTATTTAAACTGAATTTATTGATGCATTGAAAAAAAAAAAAAAAAATCTCCATTACGTATTCGTACTTATATTAAATTCTGTCATTTCTTTATTCTCGTTGCAGTTTACATTCATCCGCATTTCAAACTAACAAATTAAAAAAAAATTAACTGGCATCGGCTACTGTAACACCGACAACAATGGATTGGACTCGGTGGCAGTTCACATTCATTTGGAGCACATTCACAACAGGGAGTTTAATGTGGCTGCCAATTTGAGAAGCAGGACCGCCCGATATAACACACACTTAAACATCATTCAATATCGTAAATATGAAATTCTATAATATTTCCTATAAACGCAAATGCGTACAGCAGACAAAATACGCTGATGGACCAATAATAAAAATACACTGCATACATATGTGGCTTAAAAAAAATTCTACTAAAAATTCACAAAATATCATTTGGCGTTCATAAATTGCGATGTCTATACACATATGTATCCATGGTTCCATAATTCGTACATCCGTATATGTATTGTCTATTGTTATTCGTTATGTTTTTCTCTTGCTTTTCTCATTGTTTTGTTATACGTAGATTTAATTGTTTAACTTACTCTTTGAATATAGATGTTCTTTCATATACACACGATTAATCTCGCTGCAAATTTAAAACTTTTTTCATTAAAATAGAAATGCAGATAAACTCACATAAAAAAAAATGTATAGAAATGCCAGGCAAGGATATCTACTATCTGTTTTGCATTTTTTCTCACATTTTCATAATATCGAAAGTAGGAAATTCAATCTTTCTATCAGGGAGAAATATCAAATCTGTGTTTCATTTGCTTTCCCATGCTTCACTCTTTAAAGCGGACGATGAAAAGTAATTCGTCATCACTCGAAGATAGATGTTTTCTGTTTGGGTCTCTTTGGATTTTTTATTTTTCAATTTTTGTCAAATTTTCCATTTCTCAAATCAAATTTCTGTGGATGTAAAATCATCTTTCAACCAACCATATTTTTCATGTTGGCTGTAGTTTGTGCCTGGGCTTAGAATAAGAGTAGTATCGAAGATATCATGATCAGGGATATGGAGTGTGGTTTTCACTCCAAAGGAGTTGTGTTACAACGTTTTACTGAGATTGGTAAATGAGTAATGCAAGAGAAACGATAAACGGCAAGGAAGACAGTAGGTACCTACTCTCGTAGTTCGAAGGGTATTATGTTGATTCCTAGAAATGGTCATGGATATGGTATCAGTGGATTGTCAATTAGTAAAAGCTGTGTGTGATAAGTGTTGACAAGAAGTCGGTGGACTAGTGAATGGGGGTTTTCATAAACGTCGAAAATCTGTGCTAGTACAATTTTAAGTAGTCACTATGAATGTTCATAAACATCAGATAAAAATCGTAAATTCTTCTATCAATATTAATAGTTTAGTTTTCGCCACATTCACGCTGCGGCTTTTTCTTCCCTTAAAAAAAAGAACAATTAATTGTAATTTATTAAAATATTGAAAATAAAACTTAGATTTTTAGCATGTTAATTCTTTGTTTTTACCTCCCGCACTTTCTGCGTTCAAAAAAATATGGATGCACAATCTGCCAGACGCTGATAACATTTATGACGTTTATGAAAATCTGGGTTTGTTCGATCAAAAATATGACTATGAAACTTCGGTGCAAACTCTTTTGGTTACAAATTTCGATCGCATTAATTAATAAACAAATTGAATTTAGTGCATTTCAAAATATAGCCCATCCAATTGTGGAAAATATGATTTTGAGTTGTGAGCTGTGACACTTGTTCGGTCAGCCATTTTGCTGAATTTGCTGAATATTGCAAAATGTGTGTTTGTTTCAACAACCCAACGATTCGAAGTCGTTTTCATGGTGTTTAAACGACTCGTTTTGAAATGAAACCGAAAAATGTATGGGAAAATTTCAGTTTTAGTAGAAGTTTTCAAAAGTTTTCACGAAAACCCGGTTCGGCTCGGTGTGAAAAGCCTATAACGCAGGTCTTAGTTAGGCAGTTTTGTTTATGAAAATACCCTATTTATCAGATTGTGCATTTTATTTAAGACTTTCCACTACATGAAGTTATTTTGCCTTAGCGTATTGTTGGACTTATACATTTTAAGGCCTAAAGTTGGCGAATTTGCCGACCTTTTTTTACAGCAAACACTTGATTTCATAGAACTTAGGTTTTCTGCTCACGATGCAACATGAAAAACACAAGGATATGACAAAACATTGTTCCTTTATCGGGATTGATTATATAATTCCAATATCGTCCCAGGCACGACGCAAAACAACCTCTTCGACCTGTGTACGACGTGTAGTAGCAACACAGATGCGTTTATTTTTAATGGGCCCTTGTCATAATAATTATTTTTACCTTCACACTAGATATTTCCTAGGTCAAAAATGCATTTTGTATGGAAAATTTCGCCATTGTGAGCTCGAAAAATTTAGCCTGGACACTAAAAATGATTATTAATACCGCGGAATGTGAATTTCCTATATAGTATTTGGAATATATTGCCAGACGATGATATAGTAAAAGCTGAACTTTACTCTAATACGAAAGTTTGGAAAACAATCATTTGCATCATAACATGTCAATGATAAATGCATGCAACGTGTTTTGCCAATACAAACGGGACCAAATGTGGAATTTCGCATAGTACTGTTGCCTACTGTTGTTGACTCAGCAATTGCTATTGGTGGCTTTTCGATTTGTTTGGAGTTAACTTATATACAGTCCCATTTCTTTACTGGTCCTTACTACTCCAATTGTCTTCTTCGGCCAAAGAGTGATAGAAGTAGACAAAGTTCTTAGCTACCTCAAGCTTATAGCTGTCTATCATTTATTTCTTCTTGTTGACAGCGTATATTTTATTTGCCCTTGTTCACACCTAAACCCTTTACAGATGCAAAAATTACAGTTCGCTTTGTCAATGATGTCGACATCGAGGACGTATGCCTAAAGTTATCCTTGAAATGGCCAAAAGATAGTCCATCAAAAATCTAAGTGAGATTAGTTCCGATTTTTATGGAGCAGTGAGCGATCTTTTTCGTCTTTTTTTAAATGGGCTGCCAAACCTAGACAACGAACTGTAAAAGTTCATATAATGCCGCTTTAAAATCGATAAAAAGTTATATTTGTATCGATCTTATCTTCTTTGACTTTTGTTTTTTTTTTTCCGGGATCGGAAGGAATTTGAATATTTGGTCGGTTGATGATTAACCGGGTCAACAACTTTTAGGGACTAATCATTTCGCTAACGAGTAGTTTCTGACATTTACACAGGAGAAGATCGTACATGTAATATTAAGGAGATGCCTCTATAGTTGTCGCAGTATAGAAGGTTTCCCTCCTTGTGGATTGGGGAAATGATGCTGATATTCATAATCTTCTCCGACCTTCCAAGATTTGGTCGGAGAAGATCAGTCAATGTATCGTGTGTGCTCCCAATCAATTCATCTCCCGCTGCCTTATTAACATCGGCAATTAAGCCGTCCTGGCTAGAAGCGTTGTTGGACTTCAGCTTGGATATTGCTATATGCTATCCTCATCCCATTTAATATTGGTCAGATGGAAGGAAGTATTGACTTTCACGATTGCACACTTTAAGATTATTTATGGAAAAAAATTGTAAAGAGGCAGACTTGACAGCTATAAGTCTATTTTGGTAGCCCAATTCGTGAGCTTTATATCGTCCTCGGTTCTATTTCACGAATATCTTTCTTATACTTCGTGTCTAAAATCGTTCCTGGATTATCATCGTAGCACTGTTGACTAATTGTTTAACGCATGCACAGAAAAAGCCGAAAAACTTCAAGTTGCAGATGAACAAAAAATTTCTGAATCTTGAAATTACCTTATTTTCAAGATTCGCACATTTGATTAAATTTAAAAACTCAGACACATTTTATTCGCCACATTTTCAGCTACAAATTAGTTAACTTAAATGTTTAATTCAATGTTCAGTTCAATGTGCATTTCAAATGTTCTTATTAAGTCAGTTTATAACAACCAAGGGAAATCGCTTTTGCCAAACGTTAAGACTGCATAAAATCCTAGAAGACATTCACGACCCACCGAAACCTGCGTAATTAAAGTCCACCTTCTTGTCACCTTATCACACAGCGACACTCACTAAAAAAATTACTACAGCGAAACCTCGTCTATGTCCCTTAAACGTTCATACGAGCATACATCAAGTGCGGAAGTGCCAACATGACACTCTCAAGTAATCTCTTAAACAGTACACACAACATAACAACCGGTATCATATATATTTGTATGTAAACGAATGTAATCTCTGTGTAAATTTTATTATTTCTCTCTCATTTTTTTTCCAACATAAATTATTCATAGTGCGTATATAAATTTGTTGCGGCGGCTGCCCTCCCATTGCCACGCAAGAGTGAAGCAAAACGTCGTTCAACACTGATTTTTGTTTTTCAACCCATCAGCGTAATAATTGATGAACATTGACCGTAAAAAAAAGAAAAAGAATCAGCACCAATCCGAAAAGAGTTGGCATAAGTAAAGGGATATAAATTGAATAAAAGAAAAATCAGAAGGAAGGTGGTGAAGAACGCGCTATATACATTTCGTATACATTCAAAGTAAACACAGCCAGAGCATTGACTTAAACCGTTAAAGGGAAGAGTCCCCTGCCATAAATCATAAGGAAACAAAAAAAAATCCAAATAAATGTTTAAGGAAACAGCTAGTCGTGGTAGTTTGAGATCCCTCCGAAGTGCCCCATTGCTTAGCACCGTCATAGAGAGCACCCTATCATTGACACGCATCCATCCGATAACATCATTGGAGTTGCCCGGCGTGGAATTTAATGTTGAGTCCCGGCCGACACCAACTCCATTGCGAACAATTACCGGCGGATCCATACAAGGACCGTCGCTAATGGGAAGAGTTGGCCGTTCCTCCCTTCGAACACATTCCGAATACAAGCGTAGTGTTCATCCAAAACGGTATGTAAACGTTAGAAAAAAATCCAAACTCTTTTCTTCGTCATGATAAAATACATCTAACAAAATACAATAAAAAAAGATACATTTCTATCTACATACACTCTATCTAGCAACTAATTGTGTTTGATGATTTTTGTTGTTGTTGTTGGGATGGCCTACAATTTGTTATGAAAAGCAATCAAGGATCTCGATTAAAAAAATTAAGCAGAACGATTTATTTGATTGTGTGTGAAGAAGTTTTATTTATTTTTTTTGTTTTGGACTGATTTGAATGATAAAGTTTTTGTAAAAAAAAATTAAAAATCTAAGTGTGTATTAGTTTCTCTCTACTTTTTGGTGTGGCTATTTTACTAGAGTACTCTACTTTCTACTATATATGAATGCACAGAGTTTGTCTTATGGAAATGCACTCTTTATTGAATTAATTGTACTAACTGTGTCAGTGTCCTGTGGAGTTTTTTTTGAATACTATACCTAATGTAAGTTTTACGCATTTCTATTTAAGTGTGGTAGAATAATGCGAGATGAATTCATTTGGATCTACAACGGTGGCGGGTATTTTTATTATTAATAAAAAGACGGGTAGAGGGTCATGCAAGGAATCAGTGTGATAAAGGGAAAAGGAACACACACTTTTAATCGAACTACTGTCATGTGGGAGTGAAGATTTTACGGTGGCGTTTATTTTAGGACTTTTTAACCTCTGTACCCGGGGTGTGAAATGCAGTTGCGCTAGAAATCTACAACCGCTGCTGCCCACTTGGTTGTGGTAGGTTTCACGAGATGATCGATTTGTAGACCATGTCAAATATTAAGTTGTTGAAGTGCTTTCACATATGGAAAGGGGAAATAAACAGATAAGGAAAGGCAGGGTCAACTGGCTTAGCTGTTTCTAATTTTAATCTTGTACATACTCCGCGGTACCAATAATCATTGTTAGTCTCCAGGTTAAATTTTTCGAACTCACAATGGCGAAATTCTCCATACAAAACTGCATATTGTGACCTAGGAAATATTTAGTATGAAGGTTAAAAATGATTATTAGTAAGGCCCACTATGTACTGTGGACGACCAACAATGAAAACCGCATTTTTCTAAAAACTTTATATCATAATAAACTAGCTGTACCCTCCCGGCTTTGCCCCTACTAATTACCTTTGTTGCTTACACCATGTTTCCACCAAACTCTGAGGTTTTGCCATATATTTTTGAGGTCGTCAAAACATTGGGTTTTCAGCGAAACCTATTTGAAACCCCTCTGAGTTCATCCATCCGTGAGAGGTTATCAAAACGAACAAGCCTTTACAGTGAACTTTGGTTTATTTTGAGTTCATTTGTGGATGTCAAAATGTTAAACGCCGCAGCAATCAAACAAATTTTCTTCATTTCTTCCGATTTTGAGCTTTTAATCTTAAAATGCAATCTTGAATAATCGAACAACAAAAATCTATAATTATCTGACATTTCGTCGCTTGAGAATTGTTTTGTTCCATACACCATACGCCACTTTTGTCGTTTTTGAGTTGGGAACGGATTCTATGGTAATTTTGCTCTTTTTAAACCTGTAATCCGATTTGCTCTATGTCTTTGCAATCCCGAGATATCGAGCATCGACTTTGTTCCATATAAACAAAAATCAACAGTTTGTAGAATTGTTTTGTGCCATAAACCATTTTTTGGAACAAATTTTCCATATAATTTATCGCAATTTTTTTGCGAGAATTGTTTCGTTCCACGTGCATATCACTGCCCAAGAGATATGTTATTAACAAAGTTGAGAATTGGTTTGTCCTACGTGCACTTGTGTTGAAGAAAAGCTAGGTATGCATATGACTTTTTTTGATATGGATTATGCTTCATCTGAACCCGGTTCTTTTCCTACTTTACTTATTTTTCCAATTTATTTATGAATGAAGGATACAAAATACATTTTCTTTTTTGGTCAAATAAAGCTCTTTCTTCCCCTATATCGTCGGGAGATTTTTCAAGTAAATACAATTAACTCATTTATTTTAGCGTAACGCATTCAATGCTGACTGTTATTTTTCTGAAAGGTAATGATTAAAGAACTGATCCCAATTATTCAACTGACAGTTTTAGTTGTGATAGCAATACCCCAAGAACTTCGAAAACAAATAAACATCAAAGCAGTCGGCAAAACTTACTTTCATGAAACAGAAGTATTTGACAAAAATCAACGAAGCATGTCATCTGATTTAAATGATTCTTCATCCAAATCCATGCTTTCTTGCCTTTTAGATATGTATTTTGGATGAGAATTCCTCTGTGCCATATCCATTTTTTGGTGTTCCAAGTGCTTAGAACAAAAAATCAGTCTCAAAATGTAGGAGGTGGGTCACAAGTCAAAACACTTTGAAAGTTAGTAGGTAAATTCTTAATAAGACTAACTTTTAAATGCGTTTTTCTCAGAAAAATGCCAATGGCGCTTGGAACAAAACAATTCTCAGATTTAGGTGTGAAAATGGTCAACGTATCAAATCATGGCACTTTTTTGCAGTCTCAATCGTTCAGCAGCTTCTTGTGCTTGAAGAGTCAACTACTTTATAACCGAGATCGCTCTTCAGAGAAGCTGGGATCGAATCGTCTCTTCCGTAAACGAGCTATACGTTCACCAAAATAACATGATTTTACATGAGAAACAAAAACAAAATTAGCTAGTCTCGTAACGCTCGTTCACGAATGACGCGATTCGACCCCTGTTGTTTTTCTGCGTCAGTGAGTGCAGTCTTTCTGAATATGGAGTGCATTTCTTTTTGGACTTGGTATTTAATATTTAGAGGTGACACAATCAGAAAAACCTAGCTTATCCCAATATTGGGTTGCTGTACCCACGCATTAGCTATCTTTTATGTCTCTTTAAATTGATTGGCCAATACATTTTGCATTATCACAGTCGGTTCTGTATTAACTGACATGCAGCTCCAACAGCTCGAAAAAATTCTGCCGCTCTGTTTCATCAGTTGCTGTCGATGTGGCATTGAATTCAATAGTACGCGGTTAACACCAAATAGTTGCCGTCTTCTCTTCTGTTCAACACGATGTACTCCCCGATTTGACAAAGTGTCCTTTCCTGCCGACACCATATGCTATATGCACTTCTGTCTCACAGCTAGTGTCAGGTCGTGGATGTATTCTACCAATGATGTAAATAGCAAAACGGGTGGTCACCTGCAATTTTTGCACAAGAAGTCACTTAGCAGAACAAAATCCGATCTTATTCCTTTTCGTCGAGACTGGTTTAGCAGCTAACTATTCTCTCCAATACCATTATCTGCACTAACTGAAGAGCTTGGTAACGAGCTCTGAACTAGACTTGTCTTTGTAGGACTGGCCTACACTGTCTTAGGTATTGCTCTATACCCAATAGTAATCCAATACATTTAAATTCGTATTTTCTCAAGCCGCGATGCCTCAAGTTCCTATACCATGACTTTGTAAAAAATCACTACTAAATTTCCATTCGACTGTTTCTCGCTTCACACTTAGAACTTCATCCTTTTCCACTTCTGTTCTGACCCCACACCGACCATTTTAATTCAGATAAAATATTCTCTGTTCACCTATCAACTGCTGCTCCGAATCATGGCTAAATTGTGTTTCTCTTTCCTTTTCATTCGCTTCGATCAATTATGCGTGCTTTCACTCAGTCAAAGCTTTGTTTATATACAGCATGGCTGCACGAGTACATGTTCGAAATAACCCTTTCCATTGATGGCTTCCTTATACACAACTTCGCTACAATGTCCCTACAACTAGCTACAATTCCACTCCAATCCACGTCACGTCACGTCACGAACTTTTACACAAAAAAGTAAAAAAAAATAATAGAAAAACTGGTTTTAATTAAATCCGTTTTACAGGATTTTGCAACTACTTTCCCACCACAGTAATCGGTCGTCTGGACAACAAAGTTAACAGACATTTAACCATTTTCTCAATGGGCTTTCAACCTAATTTACTACTTTCTCACTAACTTCAACGTTCTCAATGAGCATTCATTTCACTTAGCTGCTGTAGTGGCTCTTGAAATGTAATAACCCCGCCGTTGAGCACCACCTTCGTGCGCGCTCGTCCTTTATCCGCTGTGCAATTCAACACACAAAAACACTCCTCATTCCATCAAGGAATTTGCGCTCGTGTTGGGAAATTCATACCAACAGGGCTAGAATAATTTCTGTAAACATTTCCGTTTACACTGTTGCAGTGAATTACTTTTCAATTGCAAACAACTTTCCGCCCCTTCAGAGCGATATCCTGATGCTGTGTGCTGCTGCTGCTGCACAATGACGCGGACCAAATCGTGCTCTCGAACGAGGTGCTACAAGGACGGATATTTGAATTAACCCAAGACGGAGACGGAGGGCTGTGTGAAATAAATTGATTTCGTTTGACACGGCTTCTCAATGGCGCACTCTCCGTACAAACAATTTCCGACACTACTTGCTTTCAATTCTCACCTGGCAGGATCGAACCCCAGTCCCATAAGGCAGATGGTGGCAATATTGAAGTGAAATCAATTCATAGTTCTTCAATGTTGCGCAAATCAATTCGGGCTGCTGTCGACGCGCTGGTATGGATTCGATTTGTGCAAGTGCAAGGACCCTGTGTAATTAAGTAAATTCGTGTATACTTATCGATGTGCTCAGTACCAGGGAGAAGCGTACACATAGAAGAAGCAGGAAAGGATTCCTTTCTTTATATGCTTTCGCATCAGGGATCCCTATCCTCCGGTAGTTAAAGAGCGCTTTGTTTGAGATATTGTAATCCTTTCGGGCAGAAAATCGTCGAAAAGCTGTCGGTGGTTCTTTCGTGCAAACAAACGACTTTTTTGCCCATTATTTGGACAGCTTTCTTGGAGGAATCCACTTGGTCGGTTTGATGTAGACTAAAAGCAACTGCAACTGGAATTAGTGTAGGTCCGCTTTGAGTGTATTTAATTACGCTGTCTTTTGTTTTATTCCGCTGCTGTAATTTACGAAATGCATAGGAGTGAAATTAATGCACTTTGATAAAAGTCCCGGGTATCGTGGTGTAGCTATAGTCCTGCCGCAGACGAATAAAGTCAAAACGAAGTATAATGGCAATCCATTAGGTTCCGTAATTGAGTCATTATTTGGGTTGTTTTCCTTTTCTTTTTGTTGATAATGCCAAATGAAATAATTCGTGCGCATAGTATATATATTTAGTGGAATGAGTATAAAATGTGTGTTGTTTGTAAAATAAAAATAAATAAGTTTTATTCTTATATGTATTTGTAATCGTATTTATGTTGTGTCTAACTACTCTGTGGTGGTACTTGAATGGATCTGTTTGTTGTGTTTCTAACAAAACTACTCATTAACTAATCGCAATTTATATTCGAGAAGAAACTGCCAAATGTAAGTCTTTTTTTATAAGTTTAACATTAACCAATCTTTAAAAAAGTAATGTAGGATTTTGTTCAATTATTAACACTTTCGATTTTTATCATTAAGTAATAGTTTCTTGGGAAAAAAAAACTCTATTTATAGCTTTAAGTGGTGTTACATTTATGCTTAGATATTATTGGAAATATCTTAACTTGTGGTACCCAGGTACTTTTTGTATGAAAATTGTCGGCTAATTTGTGAATTATAATTAAAAAAAGATTATTTTGTCTATAAAAGTTTATTTATCTTTAATTAAATTTTATTTGTTGGTATACAAACAAGAAATAATAATATGTATAGAAACAGTTAAAACTTCTATGGATAGGCAGCGACGCTATTTGTAAAATGTTTGCAATGATGATTGCATACTGGCTTGGTGCACCACATACACTTCTTGCGTATTTTGGGTTTACAACTGGAAATGCATTTGTGGAGGAATACAAGTATTATTATGGCGATAATAGTCTGACGCCTCGCAAGCCAACCAAACCTTTATATATTTGGATATTTGGAATTTGGCTGGCCTTAAGGGTATGTATATGTACTGCGTATAAAAACAGCTGTTTAAGAAACGTTGACATTCGGTACGTATGTTATCGAAACGTATAAAGCGCGCAATTCCACAATATCGACATAGAAAAATGGATAACAGAGTCCGACCTCCAAAGGACCAATGTATGCTCCATTCGAATGATGTACCCCGGCCATAAAGAGAACACCCAAGAACACCTTTAACTCTTGAACAGTGAGTGGTTTCCATTCCTTTGGTGGTCTAGCCGAATGATTGGAATTGAACGACACATTATACACTTAGAGCTTTTCGATTAGTTTCTGTTACCACGATGTCCGCCATAACAAAATGAAAAAAACCATGAAAGTATTAGCTTCAACTTTAATCTCGAAACCAGCAATAGACTCCTTATTTTGGCGAATAATGATATGCGCAGGGGTTCGAACACTCGTATTTGGCGGAACTGTTTATCTACTGCATTATTCCATCCTTAACAGTCATGATTTCGCATGCATCGAGGTAACTCTGTAGTCGCATCCTCATCATCGTCGTTTGCAGCAATTTAAAACTCGACCTCAGGTTCGTTTTCAACATCGAAAGCCCTACAAATTTCTTCCACTTCGGCACTAATGTTACCATACCCGAATGACATACCTGTTGGTGGCGGTACATAATCGTCTTTAGAACAATCGATAAAATCACCGTCATCACTGTCCAATAATTGTTACTTATTCACTGCGCGCTGAACGAAAGCGAAATTGTGAACCCAAACACCAGATGATGAGGAAATATTTTTGGTATACAACGTCTGCTGAGATAGTCTACTTATGTATTTAAAAATGGCACGTGAAAAAACAAAAGCGATGCAAGTTTAATTGTATTAAAAAAAATTGTGGAACCGAAATTATCGGAGTACCCAGGTACTTTGAAGTCATATTGAAGAACATGTGAATAAAAAAAAATCTTGAAATGTCTCGATTTTGGAGACAAGTAGCATATTTGACGCAGAAATGTTTTGTAGGAAGGTATTAAAAATACTAAGATAGTGGTTCTGGTGAAACCATTGTTTTTTTTTTCGTGAATTAAGCTCAGAAAGTAGGTACACAGGTACCTTGACACCTACACAAGGGTTAAGAGCATTTAACACCTTCTTCCACAAAGTTTATGGACAAAGTGGTTCCATATAACTCCTTCATCCCTTGCTAAATCCTAATATAGAGGCATTAGAGAATCAACGTGAGACATAAATTTAAGTTTTCACATAAGACTTGCATCCGTAAAAAAGGAAAATTTCAAAAAATGTCACTTAGGACTTTCTTCTTAACGTTTCTTGTCTTATTTTTGCAATATATGATGTGGTTTTGTTCCTTGAAAAATGTAATTTAGTTCAAGCTGCTTAACTCTTGATTTTTAGTTGATTCTTAGTACGCTTCAGTGCCTTCTTTAATCCGCTGACTTTGCAGAAATCAATATAGTTGTGGCGGCTTCTGAACAAAGACCAAATGAACGACTCATTTTCTATAAAAATGTTGGAGAAATAATTTCAAATTTATCTAATTAATTGCTTACGCTGTTAATATACTTAGTGCTAAGCCGTAAACTTCTATTTCACAAATACTTTCAACAAAATGTGTTGGAAAAGTTTTCGGAAAAGGAGTATTACCTACATACTAAACTTAAGCCTCGCCTTTGTATTATTTTGTTCGTATTTGAATGCTTGTAATATTTTTAACTACCTACTGAGCTGCAAATGATCTGACAATAGAGAACGAACTACCCTACAATACCAAATTGCCAATTCACACGGTTGCCTGGTTTTGTCCCAAACTACAGCAAATATAGGTAACTCCCACTGCTCTCTGGCGAAATGACAACTGGTGCTGAACACGCACGCTTATCTGAAATGTGCTACCCTTTTAAAGTTCCACTCAGTACGACTGTCTGGTATTCCGTAATCAATACAGCCACGAGTAACATCTCTGCGCTCACACAATAATTCCACTCTTCGGCTTACGTGTGTTTCCTGAACTTATATCGAACAAAGTCGATACGTACTCGTATCTTCACTCCAGCGAAAGGCAATTCACACGGACCAATGTAATCCCATGTGATGCAATCCACCTCCAAGGTTATCCACTTGACGCACATTTTCTGTCATCCCCTAGCCAAATAAACTGCCGGCCCTTATTGCAACAACCCTGAATTGTGTTCCCACCTTTCGCCAATGTATAGGTACGTCAAGCAATTGTATAGAATACTCCACCATTCACATCCCATTGTTGTGCATTTAATGCGCACCCCATCCTTGTGCGCGTAGACTTGGCGTGGACTAAATAAAACGCCTTATAGTGAACTAATATCTTAAACGTCATCGATTGAACCTTTGGCTTAGCATCATCACACTTCAAAACATCGATTCTTCCACTCGTGGCTGAAAAGCGCTCCTCGCAACAAAGAAAAAAAAAACGAGGACAATGGAAAACCACAATGCAACAAACATGTTTGAAGTGTCTCTCTCATGAAAGGATTTATCCTGATCCTCATCCATTCGAATATGGAGCGCATGGTGTCTTCCCCTTTATGACGTGTTTTGAATACGAGATTTCACCATGCCTATACTCTTGAGTTAAGTTCTTCTAATGCACATACATACAACAGAGTGCAACACAACCATCCGAGCCGGCTCAACATTAGAACATTGCGCTCGTCATCGACTAATTTAATTGATGCTCTCCTCCGCGTCGTGCCCTTTCCCACTACCACACCGGCCCCCAAAGAGATTCAAAAATGGAATTCCACACTTATCCTAAACACAAATGCATGTTCGCCGAGTCTCCTGCTATTGTTTGCGCTAATGAATGCATGCATACATGTGACGGTGCCCTATCGTGTGAGCGATTTAAAATGTATGTCAATGTGCAAAATAAGGAGCGAATAGTTCTGGGGGTGCATCATGACAATGTCCCACTGCCCCAGCACCCCGAGTGTATATAATGCTACTGTTCGTCTTTTAATTTATCCCTCTCTTAGTGTGTGCGGATTTGAGGGGGGATGTGTTGGGCCAACTGCATTTATATAGGCGGTCGTTTTACGGGTACAATTACATCTGACTCGGTATTTAAATTGGAATATTGATTACATTTGGATACACCAATTGTGGTATCCACACTAACGTCTAACATCAATGGAAATGTTTAAATAAACAGGCATTGTGTGGACTTATTGTATAGTATGGGTGAGTATGTTCTTATTCAACATTATGGAGTTTGAATGAAATGTTTGCGTTCTGGCATCATGCGGAAACGGATAAATCGATAGGTACTGAATTAAATCATTGATTTGAAGCGGCTGTTACTACGGCATTGAACTCCATGTAGGTTTCGGGGAAGCCATTTTAAAAACGAGCACGGCGATTCCAGATTTATGTCAATTTAGTGCTGATGTAAGAAAATCAGTGCTTCTATTTTACGATTTCAGGTTTGTACTACCTGAAAGCATTAGGTTCGTTCGGGGGCTTTGGAAAATGAAAAGTGCCAAATCTCAAAAATCGAGAGAGAAATCTCTCAATTTCAAGAGAAGTTGACCGATTTTCTTGCAAAAAGTTTAAGAAATGTCATTTCGACATTTTTGACAAGGTTCAATTTCAATTTCAATTTCAATTTATTTATTTGATTGGTATGTACATTAAGATAATATCTTTTGTAGTGCTTAGAACTTTTATTTTTAATATACAATCAAATTAAAGTAAATTAAATTAAACGTTCTCTTTAAATGTACAACATAAGCTGGAATTGCATTTTTTATAAGTTAAATAAATAGGTGAGTTTAATACATTTTTGAATGCGCTGATATGCTATAGGAGAACATTCAATTTAACTCCTACCTCCGACATCGTTAAAGACGGGAACAAATAGAGTTTTAACTGCCAAACTTTTAAGCTGTCACTTATTTGGCAGTTTTCATTTTTAATTTTACCTACAGTTAGTCGAAATTCGGCGAGTACAAAATTACCAAGAATTTAAAAAGTTGGGGAAATGGATTTTTCTCTCATTTTTTTTTTCATTTTCTCAGAACGTGGTCGCATTTGCACAGTAGCTTTAACATTTTTTTAATAACTTACGCTTGCAGAAAAGTACCCGAACGAACCTATGTATTATTAAATTTTAATCTGCCATGTCCGCTGGCACAAAGAGATGTAGCAGGCTCAGGTCTCTGATGGCTTTATGGATATTGTCGATTGTTTCGATTAATGTTGGCACTGATGATCCAACTAAAGAGTGTGTAGGATTGATATTAAAAAAAAATAAGAGAATTACGCCTTGCTCCGGAAGGATAAAGTTGCTATTCACGCAGATTCGACGAAGTATCTCGTTCTAGATTGGAATTCGCTAAAGATTAGTGACAAACACAAGAATCGGACATAGTATCAACATGTAACGAGAGTTGGCGCAGGGACATAAGTCCCCGGGACATAAGTCCCAATTTTCACTTTTGGGACTTATGTCCCTCTTAAGTGAGACATTAGTCCCAAAATCGATTTGGGACTTATGTCCCACACCATCAGGACATAAGTTCCAAAAGTAAAGTTTGGGACTTATGTCCCACCAAATATATTTTTTTGATAAGCTTAGAGAATTTTCAGAGCACGCAATAAGAATGTTGTCACTTTACAAAAGTGAAATAAAACCATATTTCAACAGTTGGTCTAATTTCACTCCGATAAAGTGCAATAACGCCAACAAAATTTGCGTAATAAGACCAACCTTGCACCCGCCCCGTAATCGAACAGTAAACCCAAGCAGGGGGGTTGCAGGGGGGCAGCATGCCCCCCCATACGGATTTCATAGTTTGAAAGCGCAATAGCACCAATTGGGCATTATTGCACTTTGTCGGAGTGAAATAAGAATAACTGTTGAAATATGGCTTTATTTCACTTTTGTAAGGTAAAACGGCGCCGTTTTACTGAACATCACCTCTCCAAAAAATTTGGGACTTATGTCCCATGTTCTACAAAATATTTTGGAACTTATGTCCCGATGGTGTGGGATATAAGTCCCAAATTGAATTTGGGACTTTTGTCTCACTTATGTCCCTGCGCCACGAGAGTTATCTTACAATAGTGATAAGTGATAACTGATAACCCAACACATGGCTGCTTCTTTAAAGCTTTAAAGTCTAATCTCTACTGAAATTTTCTATTTCAGAAAGTGCGTTCAAAACATGTAAAGCCTTTTTCAAATACCAAAACGAAGCGTCCTTATAAACGACCGCATCGTATACAAGGAACAAGATTTTCTGTGTAACTCTGGTCTTCCGAGACTAAAAGCCTAATGGATAATCTTACATTAACATCAAAAGTTGGGGGGTCTCATAAAGTCACTAGAAAGCTTACGCTTTGAAAATCTGAAACAAAATGCGGAGCCTGCGAGCTACAAATTCCGTTGTATTTAACCCAAAAGTTCAAAACCGGCCCAAGAATACTATGATAAACAACTTTGATCACACTAATTTCGTCTAATTGAGGAAAAATGCATTCAACTCGTTAAAGCTCTCCGTATTATTTTGGTTTTTAACTTTCTCCATTACGTAGTAAGAGAAAGACATTGTTTTCGTACAAAATTTCGAACTCGAGATGTTAATCAATTCTGATATTACGCTGATAGAGAAACTAAAAAAAGTGGGTCGCAAAATTCTATCCGGTCTGTCCGTCCGTCTACAGGCCTACAGACTAAACGGTTTCCCGGATTACGTTAAAACTTCGGATTTGGAGTTTTCGGTTGGTGTTTTTTTTTGCAAGGTAACCTCAATATTAATGGTACTTCCCAAATAACATTTTCGTACCAGTTTGATTTAATCGAAAACGGCTCTCACGATTTCAACCAAAATTGATATTTGAGCTGAGGTAGGTGAGGTTACCATGACTGCGTACCTAGTTTTTGGATAAAAATTCGAACAACGATACTTTTGAAATTTCGACATATCTCGAAAACGCTCTGTACGATTGTAACAAAAATTAATTTCGGTAATATGATAATTTATAACTTAACAGCAAACTCAGTTTTTCTCTATATTATCGTACAATGGATTTTTGAAAAACTTAGAGTCAAATGGATGTTTTCAAAACTATTGTGTCCTCAATTTTCGATATGCTGAACACCCTGAAAGTCGGTCAGACTGGCACTAAACGAGAAAGTTTCGTGCGACCCAGTCGTGCATTTCGTTTTAGACAACATTTTCGTTTTATACAACATTATAACTTTTAGTATTATAGGGTTTTTAAAAAAAATGACGGCCACCATGACCATGCATCCATGATCCGCACACTTAGAAAGCATCCTTTTCGTATACGTACTCAAGCATATAGGGCGATGTGTTTACTGACAATTTGAGCCCGAATACTGGCCTGTGAGGTGCGAAGTATCTGAAAACGATTAACTTTATAAATCCTATAGGAAAAGTAGCTAAAGGAGTGCTGGTTAATTTACGATACTCCGTAGAGGGAAATAGAAAAAAAAAAAAAAAAAAAAACTCACTTCAAGTTTGAGCCCAGACAATCCCCCGGTTGAATACTTTTGAGAGCCTGTTTACAAAAGTTGCTGGATCGTGCTTAATATTATAAAATCTCTCAACGATTTCCAGGGCTCTGTAAGTTGTTTAACTACGTATTTGCTTTAGTCCATTAATTACTAACTTCTAATCAATTGAGCAAGAGACGTAAGCTTTTTCGACAAAATAGCTTCATGTCAAAGTCTATCAAATTTCGAGTGCAACACTTCGAGTGATAAGTTGATAGGAGTGATGCTGTTAGGTTTCACTTTATGATAAGTCGTCAAATCGCCTTCTGAATTTGCTTCCACACAGTTGAATTGGAAAGGATGGCTTAGAGTAGTTTAAGTTGGTTTTTTTTCGGTACTTATCATCAATTTTGGAATACCAACAAATAAATCCTGAAACAAGCTTCACTTCCTAGCTCAAAAACCATGGTTGCATAAATCCCCAATCAAGTTGACAATAACTAACGAAAACACTTCACCGTGTTACCCTTTCAAAGCCAAGATTCAACTATTAGGTACATACGTTGTCACTTGATTACGTTTTGGGGATCAAAACTTCATTCCAAAAGATTTTAATTAAAAAAGGTCCTTGTCACAAGCTGATGTCACAAAAGTGAAATTAACAAATCCTCTTCTAATATATCCCTGCCATCCCTTGACATGTCAAATTGCTTTGCTCACCCTTTTGCCGCCTTCCCTCAGAGCAGAAATTATGACAATAATAAGTTTCCTCATCCAAGCCATTGGAAGAACGAACAAGAAACGGAAGAAACGGAATGAGAAAATTAATAGTTTTAATTTTGTCTCATTATACGTGAAGACGTTATTACCTTAAACACACACGGCACAGGCCCTACACATGAACTACTTCTACTAACACGATGAAGACAGACACAAATTGGGTTGGAAACTATATAGTTTCGAAGAAACTAAAATGGGCCACCACGACCACATGCACTTTGTAACCGCTATGTTGCAGTAGTCGGTTGGTGTATGAAAAATCCATGAAATGAACTTTCAAGGCTGTTCAATTTGAAAACAAATAAATTACCACCCCCGAGGCACAGTTAAGTGGGCCAACAATAAAGTTTACGAACTTTAGTAGTTTATCTCCACCATCGCGAAACCCATCAGGCCATCACCTACCCACACATCATCATCATTCCCACTTCCGCCTGGCCCGAGAAATAGGCCATATCGAAAATGTTTTAATAGAAGTAGACAACTGTAGCCTGCATGTAGACGGAAAGGAGTAGGACGACTCAATTTTCACTGTGCGCATTGTACCTATGGGTAGGCATTTATATATTATATATATACATATAGTGGGAACGCTATAAATTAGATAGCATTCGCTAAAGAATGCCATCCGCCCCCGAAAGTGTTGCATAACTTTAAAGCCTCCTCCGATGGTTGAACTGTATAATGTGTATGTATGCTGTGTTTGAAGTGAAAAACTTTCGGACATATTCACAGATGTGGAAGCTGCATCAGTCTATTGGGAATTTTTAAATGAGCATACAGATGCTGATGGGCGGATAGGAATGGTATCATTGAGTTAAGATAAATTTAAGTAAATAATGAAGACAACTGGGATATCTCCTACCTCCAGGTCTCGTCTGATGATTAGATAACTGACTTCTTCTATCCAATGTACGAAAGGAATGCATTTTTTAACTAACCTCATTAGGATTTGAATAGACGCCGGTCATTGCTTTTGTAAAGATGATTGACATCACACTTGTAGTGAACAAGTTTGCTAGCATGAAATCAAGTTGTATGGGGAGTAGGATGCTCACAAATCGATAGTTGTAAATACCAATGAATTGCGATCCTTGTAGGACTTTAACCTTTTTACTCAACTTAAGTTCTCGGAACTTTGTTCGGGGAGTATGTATTTTATTTCTCGCATACCTTAATGGAATTGGAATCCATCTTTTTAACATGAGTTCGAAGCTGCTTCTCAGCGCAGTTTGTTGTTCGATATGAAATCGTATTCATATATGTAAGCCAGATCAACTCCAATTACTATATAAAGCGCAATATCCGTTCTTCAGTTCTTGTAATAAAGCAGCTCTGTTTGCATTGAATTTAACCTGTCGCCTTTCTCTTTGCTTGGTCGACAACAATTTGTTCGAGCGATAAGGAATGTTTTTGTTTCGGTAAACATCTGTGTTCTCTTTGGATCTTATGGCGGTCGCACACTATGTGCGCAGTTCATCAATTTTGAAGGCAAAGAATTCAGTTCTAAAGCAGGAGATTTGGGAGTCAACTCTGTCCAACCATTGCTTTCGGAATTTTGGCATACCATCAGTTCAAACAACGAAATCTGAATAAATTGCTACATATGAGCTTTTTAACTCGATGCTGAAAATTTCAAGTCTTTTGATGGCGTGAAGTGAGTGGTAACTTTTTTTGTGGACGAATTAAAATCTATTTTGGCGCAAGTTGTACCTAATGAAGCATTTTAACATAGATCAACCCGGTTCTACTATCTTACTGCTGCCGTTTCTATTGTTATAGCTCTCGGTGATACCAGTCGTGTTCAAGCAATGCTTAAGCTAACAGCGGCGGATCGTGTTTAACGCGTTGGTCAACGTTCGATGACCAACGGATTTTTTGTCTGAATATCTAAATATGTTGTCGAACTAACGATCAATATGCGGATGTTAACTATATAGCAGGGATTTACTAATAATCAATGTACTAAAGAAAATAAACGGTACAAAAAAGTGCGCTTTTGGCTTAAACATAAATTCATTTCAAATGGCTTAAGGTGGCTCCAGGAAATAACCCCCCAACGAAATAACCCCCCAAATAGAAAATGAAATAACCCCCCAAAATTGGGGATTAATTTCACTGTGAAATTATACCCCAAATCGAACATGAAATTAGTCCCCAAAATGGTATGAAATAAGTCCCCAAGACGGTATGGAATAAGTTCACAGTGAAATAACTCCCCAATTTGAAGTATGAAATAAGTCCCCAAAAATCCATGAAATAAATCCCCACCTCCATACAAATTTTGGGGGGCTATTTCATTTTTCTATTTGGGGGGTTATTTCGTTGGGGGGTTATTTCCTGGAGCCGCTTAAGGTAGGTACCTACATAGCAAATAATTCTTTTATTATCCCAAATACATGAGCAGATTTTTTCAAATTTAATTTACTGTAGCAACGAAAAATAGTTTAATTAATCGTTATCTTGTTGGCGTACTCGACGTGTGTTTTAAAGCTCAATAGTTGTCTAGAATACTCGTAATTCCTAGGTACATAAGTGACTCATTAGACCTAATGGATGGATCTCCACTAGCTTTGTAAATTTGTAAATTCCACTGACTTTCGGCTGGTTATTAAGACATCCACTGTCCACTCTGCCCAATTCTTGATTCCGGCAACTGGTTCATCCGTGGCGTACCCTACCTCTTGGATGTATTTGGTCACCGTTAGCACGGCAATTTCGTCAGCGAAACCGACCACCGCAATTGCTTGTGGCATACATTATATTCCAGGGGTCAGGTCTTAAAAAAAGCCTAATTTCACTCCTGCGGTAACGTTAACTTAACTCCGTCGTCCTTAACCTAAACTTGTTTCCTTAAATTCCTATCGGTAAAGTACGTTAGGTTAGGTAAGGTTGAGTGGGGTTATGAAATCGTAACAAACGAGCAGGCCCATCGTCATCACATCACCGTAGAACCTTTATGGTTGAAACCTACCGCCATTATGGTAGAACGCGAATTTATATAGCGGTCTGTCAAAGCTTCTTGTATGACCTAGAGAAGTGATACATTTTTCTGCAAAATTTGCCGATACGAATATGGATTCTTCCGGTCATTTTCGAAAAGCCGCATGGAGTGTCATAGATATTTGGGATACCTACCATTGGGTCCGGGCGTTTCGGTGTCGGACCAGATATCATCTCCAAACATTATACATAATTCTTATTTGATATATAAGACGAGCTTTGTTGGCGGAATTTATCAAGTCGCTTAGGACGTACGATTCAAATTTGGAAATGCGAATAAACTGAATTCTTGTTAACACCTGCTCGCATTAGAGCCTATAAAGAAAAGCTACCATGTATGAATTATCCTCCAGAACCAGTGGTTGCTAGATATTATAACATGTTATTGAAATATGAATAGCTTTATCCTCGATGACACTCTGTTCGCAGGAACAAGAGAGAAAAATTTTAAATGTAGACTATAGGGTGGGTTTGGTGGGAAAAACCGAACTGCGTGTATTTCGTTGCCATAAGTCACAAGAATTAAGACACCTACCTGCGTACCTTGAAGCAAATTTTCCTTACAAAGATGAATATGTTGTTAGACGTTAGAGGGAATTTCGTACTATTCGCACAGGGTGGACATTTTCAAAACATGCATTTTATCGAAATTGTAAATGAGAATTCGTTTAGTGGATTCCTTGGTTCCTAATTCAATACAGTCAGGCCTTCAAGTATACATAACTATTTCGCAGTCGGTGGGTGGTCAGATATTTGTTAGGATGTGGAGATAGTTTTTTAATCAAAACACTGAGCCCAGCGTTGCCAGTTTGGGTTTTTTTTTCCCCCAGATTTGGGGGTTTTTCCGACAGGCACGGGGGGAAATTTGGGGTGGGTATTTTATTTTGCTACTGCGTTCAATTACTTTTTTTTTGTCACTAAAAACATTGAACGCTATAAAGCCACTGCACCACCAACAAACAAAATCACCTACCTATCTATGTCAATACCATTCCAACGCATTCCATACATATAGTTACATTAAAAGAAATCATATTATTTCTTGAAATTCGTTCCTTTTCAATACCCTTCACAAAGTAAAAACAATTGTTTTTATTGAATTTGAATTTAATGCTTTTAAATAAAGTATTTGAAAAAAAAAAAAATGTTTATTTTTTTTTGGAAAATAGCTAAATCTGGCAACGCTGTCTGAGCCTGTCACATTGTTGATTGTAAGAAACTATGTAGGTATCCCAGAAAATATAACATGCCTTACTTATCAACCATATTCAGCAGGTCCTTCAGTGCCATGATCAAACCACCACCCCTTTCACAAGTTTTAATGCACAAACCAAACGGAAACGAATCGAAAAACTGCACTGCTTTTATATTTTATCGGAACTAAAACAGTCGCATCGCATCCCACTGAGAGTTGCTCTCGACGAGCGAATTCCCAATCAAGCTTTCAAAAGTGTCCTTGCCTCAGTCGGCGCTCATATACGTGCAGTAATTAGCAAATTTATATTCCCAGTATACCAAATTAACAGATTGATAAATTAAAAACTATTTAAAATACCATTCGTGTAACTTTGAACTCTTCCATCTGCGGAAACGATTCCCGTTGGTACACATTAGGTTTGCCATTATGTGTATAGGACACCGCTCCCGCACGCCAGTTGATTCATTGTATGTGGATGTGCCTGACTCGGTCGTCATTAATTATTCCCTACCTTGATCCAAAAATCCAATTTCTCATCGTTCATCCGTGTTTTCTAGTCGCAGCTATATTCGGATATCATGGAGGGCTCCGCACCACAAGTGCATCAACATGCAACTCACCATCACCAGTCACCCTGCGCTAGCCGTGGCGAGGATGCTTTCGCGTGGCATGCTGGTTACTAGACACACAGGATAACTTTGTATCTAAACTGTAATTAAATCTGAATTCGTTTGCATATTCCGAAAAAGCAATTATTGCCCACGTTTATGAATTAAGTTTACCGAGCGCGAGCGGTGAAATATTTAAATATTCATAAGGAGCCCATAATCTCTAGAGTACGGTTAGAAAATGTATCACTCCGACTCTGTGCTGTATATAGGGTGAGCGTTGACGGTTATTTCTTTTTTTTTTTTATTAAAACTGGAAAATTACTTCCCGGCGTATGTTTGCTTTGTACCTAGAGTCCATGGTACGGTGATGATGGAGTTGGGAGCGCAGTTTGGTTTATTATTGTTGCAGAATATGCCGGCGCCAAATATTTATGAGAAAGACTGGTTGCCTGCTGATGGGTTCCTTGCAATGGAAATCCTTTGCGGTTGAGTGTGGTTGCATTATGTATGTTAGGTAAAATAATTATCCGCCTTTGTGGTCCCGAAGGATGCATTTAATTGATATCGAGGTAACTCGCAACGAAATTAATTAATCACTGGAAAGTGGGGCTTTTGACCGGGCGATCTATTTCCACTTGGGATCAGATTGAGCTAGAATCGTCGTATGTAAGCTGCAGATTCAGTTCAGTAGATATACTCAGATGTGCAAGGATGCCTGGTCTAATTGGCATCCCCATCGATATCCACGAGTACCTATACCTACCACCACTTCTCGTATGTATCTGCAATGCAATCAAGATTTGAATGAATAACCGGAAAATAACGATTGCAAGTCGACGATTAACAAGCCCATTCCCGGTTGCAAAGTAGTTATATTAACGGCAATTTCGTCTCCCTTGTATATAGGTATATACATAATCTGATCACATGGAGCTGGAATTTATGAGCGCGCAGCAAACCACCATCATTTTCCGAGTACGCAGTCATTCTTTTCGCAACTTTTCGTAACTGCCGTCGCCCGCCGTTTACCACGGACCGTTGTTCTCCACATCTAGCACCAAGTATAAATCTCGAAAGCACTTCATTCGTCGGCAGTGTAACACCAGCGTATATACCTACGTTCTGGAAATAAATACGGCATAATGGCCATTGCAGAACGTCCTGCCGCCGCCACCAGTAATGCTGGCTGTACATTATAACCATAGTCATTTAGTTATGTAGCTACATGTGTGTGCCTTATTTCGGCGTTAAGGGAATTTATGGGGCTCCTAGAGCCACTGCCACTGATGGTGCTAAATCATTTTGTAATTTCATATTCTGCAATGAAAGCGTTGGAATAAAAAACACAAAACAAAACAAATTATCCTCACACATCGTACACGTCTGCCGCCAGTATGTGCATGCAACATGTTATCAAATATTAGTCAGGATGGGACTGCAAAACAGCGGGCATCAACTGAGACTTATATGCCATATAAACCGTTGTTCTAGGCTAATAAACGAGATGAAGACAAGTTGAAGTGTGATTAACTACTAGCTCAAGAAAATGTAGATATATTATGTTATAAGGTAGGAGACATTGTTACCCCTGCTTAGCTATCGGTGTATGCAATCAGTAAAATATATTTGCTGCTGCTGCTAAGGAGTTGTGCCTATTGCCTATACCCTGTATCAAAATGTAGAAATCCTTAACCAATCTTTTGCGATATTGTGACCCACACTTAGGTCGATGTCCTAAGCTTAAAAATGGATATACTCGATATAAGGACATTTAAAATTGTACTCGAGTTTATTTCCTTATTTGAATTTATAATCCTGGCTATTCAGTTATTTATAATCCTGATATTCAGTCTTGCATTTCGATGTTTGGAAAAGTATAGCTTCAATGCAAAACAAAAATGTTAGTACAGCCGAAAACCTTTACATTCCAGCAAAACAATCTTCCTGTAATGCTGCTTGCTGTATAACTTTTTGATCGCCTTGGGCCATTGTCACACGAAGCCAACTTGGACGCTATAGATAAATAATCTCGAGTAATCTATATATATAAAAGAAAGTGTCCGAAGCGATGTTATCCCATAACTCGAGATTGGCCGAACCGATTTTGATGATTTATACTTTGTTGGAAAGGTATTTTCTCAGCACAGGTTTTAAAAAAATAAAAATTTCAAAATGTCTTATTTTGACCACCCAGCTTGTTATCTACGACAGGCTTTTTTTCGATTTTGTTCTTTTTATTTTTTCATTTTGTATTTATTTTTTTTGAACTTTACAATTGAACTGTCAGATAGACACGAAACGTAACGCCATCTATTATCGGTCAATAGAGAAGCTAATTTTGTTTCATGTGTGGTGGCGCTTTTCACGTTGACTGTGCCAATTGATTCAGTTGCGCAGTTTCTTCATTTTCATATTGCCGGCCATTGCGCATTACAGATTCGGATTTCTTCGTTGCGATTTTGTGAGTTTTTGTGAATTAAAATTGATAATCTAATAAATAAAATTGGTGTAATTCTGTTAGACTTAGAATGCAAAAATCTTTGAAACTTCCGAATATATTTTGGTGCATTTTTCACAGGCCTATAGACAGGGGATATATAGGCCTACAATATCCACTTTGTTTCAACTCTATATCTCTATAAATTCCGGAAAAAATGGATAAGAGTAATTTATTTTAACATTACCTATTTTACTATTGCGAGGGAGACAGACAAGGGCAGTATTTTGTTGGTATCTATGGCTAAGAAAACAAGAAAGCCATAAAAGAAATGTCAAATATGTAGGAAAGGTTTTTTATCTCAGTTTTGCTTACAAAAAAATGATCCATGAACGAAATGTCAATTAGGTATAGGTATTTTGCATTTTAAAAATTAAAAATATCCATTTTATTCGATTATTTGTTTTGATTTTTGTGGCAAATCAAACATTAAAAGCAATCAAAAAAGAATAAAGAATTGATTTTTTCTTAAAAAGATTGATCGGTTTGCCAAATCAAAAAACGACATAAGCCTACTTATCCATAGACCATTTCTGCCGCCTTCGTCTTGCTCAGTTCCTATTTCAATCATAGGAAGGAGAGAGATGGCATTTCATTAAAGCCTAAAGCTACCTATACACCTTATACACTTGCATGTGCAATACAATCATAGATCTCAGTATTTATGCACAGCACAATCAGTGATGTAAAACTAACTTTTCAGATTGTACTTTTCACAAGTTAAAATTGTAACTCTTAGGACTGAAGTGTAACTTTACCGTTATGGAAATTCGTAGGTATATAAATATTAAGTTAAATGTGGCCACATAATTTTTACTACATATTTACTAAGCTCATGATTTAAAAAAAACAAATATGTTCCCTCCTTGGCCTTTAAATAAAATAAGTCGATATTTTGAAAACATTTATTGATGACATAATATTATGACCATAATAAAAAATACATTGTTTTTGAAAACAAAGGAATTCAGACTTTCAAAGGATAAAATAATAACGCTTTCAATTTTAAAATTCTTAGTTTTAATACTTCATTGAACATGTATTAACTGATACAATTGTATCCGCTTTTGGCGTGTGCGAAATGTATACGGGACTGAAAGAAAATGATTTAACGTTTGAAACGAATACCTGTTTAAATTACGGAAGGAAGACAAATTATTTTATGCAGTGGGAAGAAATAAATATTATTGCCCAACTCAAGCGTTATGAGAATATGTATTTTTTGCAAAAGAAAAATGGCCCCTACAAGATAGCAAATTTCTTAGTTCTTTTTTCCATCAACTGTTCTGAAATCACATTTTGCACGGGCGAAGCCGGGGGGTACAGCTAGTTTAATATATATATATTTTTTTTAATAATTGCATGCGTCTTAAACTTTTTCAGTTTGGATTGTCAGTAATTACTTAAAAAAATAAACAATACTGGAGAGCACATTTCCTTATTTGACAAAATAATTTGTTCGTATAGTGAAGCAAGTTATGGTTGAACATTGGATTAGTGTTGCAACCTGGTGCCAATTATTTTTTTATGAAATTCCAGAGTACGAGGAAAAATAAAAAAAATGGGATGAAAGAACCAAATTTTTGTAGGAGCTTCTTTTTATCTCCGTGCGTGTCTTAATTTTACTCAGCTTTATAACTCTCTCTACCAACGCTTATTATTATTATTATTTATTTAATTTCCAACTTAAAACTATTTAAGAATTTTGTTTATAAATTGGAATACATAATAGTGTACATTCTTTAACTTAGGAAGTTTGCTATCTAGATCATTTAATTTTATTACCAACAAATTTGGCACATGCTTTAAGCAATCGGTTGGCGATGACTCGTTTGCACCTGACTGCTCTTACTTTATCTACCTAACTTACTTCTCCATCGGTCCTTTTCTCTCTCAAACTGTTGACCTTTAACTTTTCGAAAATAAGCTATAAAAACTTATTGATGAATTTTCACACGGCCAAGGTGGTCGTCCAGACATTTGTCTAAGTTAAGTTCCCCTTCCTAATCTCTTCCGTCTATCTCTGTTTAAGGGTTAATTTCCTCAAATTTGGAAGACCTATTTCATAACCCCAATACAAAAGGAATTATCAAAATAAATAATTTCTTCCTACCGCATGAAAAACGGTATTCACATTCGTCATCCTTCTTAGTAACATCTGGTGTTCCACAAGGCAGTCATTTAGGTCCTCCTCTATTCAACTTCATGGAAAATGATATTGAAAATGCCAATAAACACTAATCTCTCTCTTTATACGGGTGATACTAAATACTCTTTATCTCAACAGAGTTCATTTTCGACCTGGTGAATCAAGAATTGCTTAGAGCTCAATATCACCAAATGCCAATTCATTATCCTGCCACGTAGACGCAACAAGTCTCCTTGCAGAACTTACCTTCTCCACGGTCAACCATAATCTCTCTCGTTCAATCTTTTCATGATCTTGAGCTCTTGACATATTGTGCGAAAAAGAGGTTAATTTTCGTTCGCATATTGACGAAATAATTTGTAAGGCCAACTCATCACTCGGCTTTACTAAATGATGGTGTAAAAATCTCTACAACCCTAACGTGACGAGATCGCTCTATATCGCCTTTGCGACCCCTAAACCGATTATATGAGGAGGTCCCTACTAAAATCACTTCATAAGTGCAAAACAAATAAAAGCCGAAAATGTTTCTGTTCAAAAAAATACATTTCCATCGGAAGGACCAGTGGAAATCTTCTTCGATGAATTTTATGCAGAGGAATCGAATCACGAAGATCCGAGTAACACCCCGAACCGGATGCATCTCTTTCAACTGCGCATTCATAAAGCGGGTTATAACTTCCCAAATTGCCGCAAACGATAGGTAACTATCAATAACTTCATAACACATCTACTCGTATTCGTTCGTTGAGCTGATTCGAATAGCAGGTACATACGGACTTGTGTGGCTAGTCCCCCTACCCATAGTTTGCCTTGATACTCGTATGCAAAGTACAAACCCCATCAGTGCTGAAGCTTCCTTTTAGGTCATATCGGCGCAAAGTACCTCGAAGCAAAACAAAACGAAAACAACAACCAAAGTATCAACTCAAGATATAGAACTGTTTCGTCTATGGATTATTGTAACGAAAACTTCGCCAGGCCGTATACGGTCTATACACCACGAGTATAGTATTGGATACTGCTACTGCACCCCCTTGTGGCACTATCACCGTCATTAAGAGAAACTTTTAAACTGTACATCCGTGTGTGCTGATGGTGTACAGTGTACAGTAATTGCACAAGGGGAATAGGGATGGCTTTGTTAACCTAAAAATTGATTGGTAAGAAGGCACTAGTGGTGGCATTGGTTGCTGTACTTTTTTTTTCCTATTTTTCCTGTTAAATAGGTTGCTATGCGGATGAGGGGTAGATTGCGACATGGCCCATCTTTCTCTGCACACCATTGTATGCAACATATAACATTCGTGGTGTCCTCTCTCTGTGGCAGCAGCAAGGCAACAGAAGAACAAGAATGATTGTAGAGAAAGTAAAGGGCAAATGCAAATGGAAATAGTACCTAGCTTCCGTTCTGCTTTGCGATTGTTTTGCACCGACCATGGGCGCGCTGACGTTGATGGTGGTATATAAAATGGTGAAGCGGAGAGCGGCGGATAGTTTTGTTGTTATCCTCTTCAAGACTGATGTTATGCACAAAAAAAAAGGACGAGTAGTCCACATGCGGTCAATTTGGCGCATTTGTATGAATTTTTCTTTCTTATTTTCCTTGGATACGGTTTTATTTTTCTGCTGCATTGTCCTTCATTTGGACATTGAAATGTTGAACTGTTTTCTTTTTTTTTTTTCTTCCTTCTTTTGGGTTATCATTGGGGCGAAAGTAGCACAATTGAAATTTCAAGGCGATCAGAAGAGCAATGAAGTAGTTCCTATGGTTGTTGGCGGATGTGTTTGCGGTGAAGTTTGAGGTCTAGGGACCTAAATATGCTTTTGAATAAAGGAGCTGATTAAGAAGCGACAGAGTTTGGAAATTATGCAGGAAATATGGGAATGGTTGATCGGGGGAACTTTAATTTTGAGGAACTGTTTACTTTTACTCTTAAGGGCACTTCATGAAATCATTGTGAGCGTTTAAAAAAGGACAAAAGCAGCGTTTGACAAAGGGTGCTTGTTTTTTTGTTAGTAATGGCTTGATATTATGCTCAATTTTCTTTGGCTTCAGAGCAAGGCTTCCAGGAAACTGGGGCTCGTGGTTGATGGGATAATCCGTTGATTTTTAGGTAAATCTACTGTAGTTCGTTTCTTGTATTCTGAAGTAGTGCTTCGTTGACAAATTTGAATATCACATCACACTAAAGCAAAAGTAGCTGAAGTCTATTGGTTAATGGTATCCCCACAGCAACTCAACCAGATTCGGAGTAGGTACAAGTACAGTAAAAATCGGTTATAACGGCATCGGTTTTGGCGAACTTATCCTGAAGTCCCTGCAGAGGTTCATACAAATTGTAGTAGCCGATCGCTTTAAACGGTGTCGCCTTTAACGAAATATCGCTTACTACGAACAGTTTAAATTTAAATATTTAAAAACTTATTGCTTATAAAGAACACTACAACAACTAAAAATTAAGTAGGCTTTGTAAATTGTGCGCATTTTGCTATTTTTTTTTAATGCGAATTTCCCATTCTTTTTTTAAGAGGAAATTTAATAATCGTTTCTTATATCAAGAAAAGTTAAGTGTTTGTGTTTTTTTTTTGAAAATGAACTCAAAACGTCAAGTTCTTATAACTGAAGGAAAATCTATAATAATTTCAAATCTCGAGGCTGGTGTTTGCAATAAAAGTTTGTCTGCAGAGTTTTCTGCCTCGGCTTTAATAACATAAACTAACTATTAAATACAGACTGACAGCTTCAACCGAAAAAAAAGGAAGCTGAATTTGACCTTGAATGTAGCCCAGTTTGAATTGATGTATTAATGCCATGTTATTCAAAGGGGGCAAACGCAAACTTGAAAAAAAAAAAAAAAAAAAAAACACTTCCAGATGTCAGGTAGCCTGAGGTGGATTCTCATTTCTATAGGCGTGTTTTTTTGAGCTTCGATCTCAGCAAAGCAATGCAAAGTAGGATTTTCAGCACGCAGTTACAACAACTACATTCCACTTGACACTTCGACACTAGCAATAGTTGTTGTAATTAGCGTGCTGAAAAACCTACTCTACTTTGCTTTGCTGAGATCGAAGCTCAAAAAAACTCGGCTAATATCGAATGTGGGGCTGTATTGGGCAAATAATAGTTTTTCTTACTTGATAATTTTCGATTGATCTTGGGATCTTTTCTTTGCATATCATATTCGTCGAAAAATTTTAAGATTTGTTGTCGCCGTTGAAAGAACCATCAGATGATAGGGTCGTCTCTCTCTCTAATGAAATTATCTGTCTCTTGAAAGATCGTTCTGTTTGTTATTTTGAACCGATGAGCAAAACACACCATTTTTTTTTTTAGTTATTTCTTGTGCGTTTTTTAATAATAAAGATAAGATACTTAAAAAAACGTTTTTAATTAATGTTTGAAGCAACATTTTTAGTTTCGAATTTGAATTTTTATAGTTCAAAGTAGGAAACTACATTTTTCATAGAAATTGTGCAACTGGAGTTTCTGTAAATTTTAAGTCGAGACTAAAATTTGTTTTTAGTACGGCGGAATATCGATTTTGTAAAATTTTTGACTTTGATCAATCATTTTACAAATTCAAAAGTAGCGAATATATAATGAATGTTCATGGCTAACAAAAACTCCTTGTTCGTATATTCTGCGTATATCTCGCACATTTCAATAGAACAAAAATTCCATACAATTTTGCGTCATAAAAAATATGGTTTCAAAATTTTGTATAAGTTAAGGAGGTATTATTTTAATTTTGTAAGTTCAAACTTTCCGATAATCCAGATTCTATACATTTGTTAAATTTTATATTCATTATTAGCCCTGTTATTTTCTAAATAAACATAATCCATTTTTTTTTTAATTTTTTTTTTTAATTTCCACAAAAGGTAGAAATTCCACGATGTAGGATGACTGCTGAGTTTCAGTATTTCATTATACCCCCTCCATTCACAAATTTTTTTTGCTTTATTGCTTAAAACGTATTCACGGATACGAAATTTAAGAGAGAATTTTTCTTTCAAAATTTGCGGGGGAATCGGGTAGGTGCGCGGGAGCTGGCGGTCTATATAAAATACTTAGGCCCGAAGTTGAACACAACTTGGGAATTTTTATATGGAAAACTCCCCGAGTTGTGTTCAACTTCGAGTGAATAAAGTGGGCCTTAGTTTATGTTCAACAATCTCTATCATTCTTAAAGACCGAGCTAAAATTGCGAAGAATATTTAAGAATCCAACATAAAAAAAAAAAAAGTTGTCGACTTCTTAATAAAGAAAAAAATAAATTAATTAAAAACTTAAAAATAACGAAACACCGGATATAACGAACGAATTTTATAGTCCCATTGAGCTCCGATTTTGACCATAGCAGCTACTTAATATTGCTTAGAATGATTTAGGTACCTACCTACATTTCTTTTTGAACTGTAAAAATGTGAAACTGTAGACTAGGTGGATAATCGCTATATGTAACGTCAGAGGCGATATATAACTACCCGACAAAATTTAGATGAGTTCAAGGACTCGCATTTAGATTTAAAGATAGAATTGCTTGGATCACTCGAATGTATATAGTATGTGAAATGCAAAGCTTCCCCTAATAAAATATATCAATCGGCGTCTCTATATCATCATGAAATGTTGGCCTAGTCATATCTGCAAACTCGTCAACATAAGTACACATACTACTCACATTAACTGCAACTTAGTTTGTTATTTCATAATAGCATAATCCACCTGTCAAGGACTTTTAATAACGAAATTGCATTTCCCCATAAGCCCAAAGGAACTCCATCCAAAGTAAAAGACATGTTCACTTTTCTAATGTCAACAAAGACCGCCTGCCTGTACGAGTATAGTTTTCAATTAGACCGACCTATTGCTCTAAAAAGAACATTTTCTCTACAATATTCGCCTGTGTGTTAGCACCCATCCATATTGATCCTCTTTCTAGATGCCAGCTTCAAAGGCGTTTCCTCTGAACTCACTCTAAAAATAATCACATTTTCATCTCTAAACATTCCTTGCAAGAGTCGCTTTCCTGAAGGCATGCCCACACTCATACGTGTGCATGTGTGTGTTCTATAAAGTCAAAAGCATACTTTCATCTATGCTCCAATTCAATCGCATCCTTAAATTCCAACAGCAGCAAATGGGGAAATAACAGCACGACTCAATAAAATTTTCAGGCCAACTATATGCACTTATACTCTAGCCTAGCGCATATATGAAAAACGGTACACTGCCATCGTAATGATCATCGTTGCCGAATGAACTATTTTCCATGGGGAACAATGTCCTTTCGTTTGAAGGCACAAAATACAACAACAACAGCAACAAAAAAAATGCAAAAAATTAAAAATAGAATAAGGATTGCATAAATAGGAATGCGAGTAAAGTATCCCACATTCCGTAGGGAGCTTACTCCCTTTTCAGCCCTTCAAACCCAACCCAAGCCCACTATTGTCATTCATTCAGCAGGGTGTAAGTATAGGGAGCGAAACGACAAACGAATATTTATGCAGAATCCCCCTGCGTCCTGAATCCACTCCAAATCATAGGCTCATTGAGAAACGAACAGTGGAGCACATATAGTCACAGTTGCAGTTACAGCTCACAGAACGAACGGGATGGCGTTACAAATAATTTCACTGTCTTCTGGAGAATTGTATTTTTGTTTTGTCCTCTGTCTCACTTCACTATCCCGGATTTCTTTTTCCGCAGATTATCCCTTTAATGATTTTGAGAATCCCCAGTGCATGTGCATGCTTTACTCGGAACGAGTGGAGACGGTTCCTGCGGCATGGGTGCCTAAATCTGCTTCCCAGTAATGCATGTAGTGGTTATTTTTATTCACTTATTAATGGGGTTTTTATTGCTGATAGTTGGCCCATCAGAGTCACAACATACTTGTGTGACACAGGAATCGGACTATGTGATGTTACATTAGGGTCGTTCTCGTCGTTGTCTTCGTCACCATTGTCAACATCGCCCGCCATTGTTTTACTGTATTGTTTCATACAGATACTGAGGATACAATTTAGTCGTCGTTGTCGGTGGGAATAAACGACAACGACAACGACGATGACGATGATGACTACGTGCAAGTAGTACAACAAACGAAGGGTTGTTTAGGTTGTGGCAGGATTTGTTGGGGCTGTACACTGTACAGTGTATGCAAATTTATTTTTATTTAGGTTACTCTCAGGAAATCCAACACAGCAGGGAAACAATACAAAACGGAGAGAAAGCAGAGTGGAGGAGTTGGCCCTCAGCCTGCTGAGCCGAGCCTGAGCCTATAGTTTTCCCTGTGTTCTGTGTACCTACCTACTCTGTTTTACGGGAGACTGTTTCATTTTATTGTAGGTTTTTTTTCTTCTTTCTTTTGCTCTGGTTCTTCCTGCTGGTACTTCCTTGTTGTTATTTTCATTTATTCATTCGTTTAGTACCTATACGCGCGCATATGAATTGCTTCCACCCACCACCTCTCCTTCTATTCATATCTTAGCTTTCTTTCAATTTGTGTGTGATTTTTGTATCTTTCCGTCCTGTTGCTGATGGGTTTGTGTTGTATATCAATTCACTCTTCGACGGCTTTATGTCGTAGCCTTATAGAGACCCTCAAATTAAGCTCTAGGACAAGGCATATAACAATTTTCTACGATGATTTATCTAGGATGGGGTTTTTTCCGCCCCTAGATTATGCAAATTCGTTCCAAATAACAAATAGGGCGAATATTTTCAGTTGACATGATGACGTATGCTTGCATACATATGTACTTATTTTTTTGTTAATATATTCAAAAGGAAAATATATATTACAGCTCTAGAGAGCATTGTTCTGGTCATAATGTGTGGTAGGTCATAAATTGTGCTAAGGTCCTTTAATGAAACACAAACAGCAATCCAACGAAAACGAGTGGGTGGGGAGAACAAAAAATCCTTTAAAGCATAAAAATGAGGTTGTTAAATATACCTACTAGTTTACCTGTTTTGGAGTGGTGCTGCTGCCACCCTAGCTACAATTGTTGGTCTAATGTATCTTCAGACTTGTGTTCGGCTTTGGTTGAATTGACCTTTGCCATTATTCAAGTTCTATTACCGCATAGTTGATATTTGCCATTGTGCTGGTGTAATTAAGCTTCTAATGTGCAAAATGTCCTGAATATGTTGTCAAGGTGCTGTGGTCTGCAACCAAGCGCAGTTACACGTGAGTTATTTAGACATTTTCTGTGTCATGTTCTAAATTTTAATAGTTAAGTTGTAACAGGGGACAATGGGCGAAATAAACACAAAAGCAAACCCGCTGGCAATAGACAAGGGAAAATATTTTCCTGTGTCCTACTAGTGAACTTTCCAGGAGCTGCTGGGATACAATGTTTAGTGTACAGTGAAATTTTCAATTGCGGACAGTTCCCTTGGGTGGAAAATATTTGTCTTACCACCGGCAAATTATTCTATTTAATTATTTTATTATTTTATTAAGGGTGCTCGGTCTCTTCCAAGCACATTTTGTTAAGATTCTGCTATTGAAGGACAAAACTTCTTTCCACTGAATTTCTTAGCTCAAATACCTAATAATAATTAAACAAAAAATTGCCACTTAAAACGTTTTAACATTGCTTTTGTTCTGACTAGGTATTTTTTTTCTGAAGCCTGTTAAGCGAGCAGTAGAGTCAGAGACTTTTTGATTAGATCACCAGACATTTTTTTTTCTTTTCACAGAAGATGATAGTTTGAAAAACTTGTGGCTACACAAAACGAACACTTCCGCGCGTCGCGTCGGTAAGAAAGCGCATCAGCACTATCCATTAAACGACCCTCTCGATTAATCCATGGTAAAATATAAAAGTGGCAACTCGATTATAATGGCGTGCCAGTTGCCGCCGCGGCCGCCATTTCTTTTTCCGCCACATTCTCAAAAATCTACCCATGGTTCCTGTTTCGGGCACCGCCTGCCTGTTTCTAAATAATCATGAAATAAATATTAAACTATGTACCCAAAAAAAGCAACACAATGCGAAAGAAAACAAATGAGTATTTGGTGTAACATAAAGAAGACAAAATTGCGGCAATCATGTCAGTGGCAGATGACAACTATGGCAAACGAGAGCTGTCATTTTAAATTTACAACGTTTATTATTACTCGTTTATACTCCGCAAATCCACCCACTCATAGATACGTCATAGTTTTTTCTACATCCGCTTTATTGTCATTATTTTTATTCATTCCCAAAGGACAGCGTTATTATTGTAGTTATTATTCTGGGTGAGGATGGACATTCGGTATTGCCTCCTCCCCCCCCCCATCCGCCGTCCATCTCACACTGGATAAAATATCGGTCTATCACGGTCAGCTGGACTTAATTCAACATAACCCTGAAAGATTGCAAGGAAATATGATTTACAGGACAAGTGATTGACGTGCATATATAGATAATGTTACTGTGCGTGTGTGTGTATATTACATTTATGGTGTGTCCAACAGTTTTTTTTTTCTGTGGGTCACAAATGGGGAAATGTAAGGGAAAAGAAAACAATTGGAATTTCGGAAGTTGGGAACATTTACCCTATAAAAGTGAAAACATTAGATAGGTACCCAGTCAGTTTGGTGCTCGTAAGTAGGCCACCTTCTTAGACTCATTTGGAGTAGGTACTGTCTGACCTAAAAACAAATTGCAGTCGCAAGGCATTACATCGCCCATTTATTTCACAATAGATGAGAAATGCAGTAGTTAATGTGAACTTGACTACTGAGGGATGGGTTCTACTTTCAAAAACCGGAAAAAGACAAAAATTCCTTTGAAAGATAAAACTGTTTCGAAATAAGACTAAGGCGATGACCTCGATAAAGTGCACTTAGACCAAAATTGGTTAATGGTCCTGCCAATGGGACAGGGCAGTCACACTTTCTGCTTCTGGAACAAATTACTTTATGTTAAATGTTAAGATCGTTGGGATTGTGATGAAGGTAATGACCCCAGCATAGCTTTTCCGATATTGCCGGGAGAAGGTACACGAAAAGCGTGCAATTGTCTTTTCTTCTTCCTCATCTTCTAGGAATAGTCGCATAGGGGATACCCATCCTTGGAGCATGCCTACCGACAACACCGTTGGTGCTTGTGACGCTTTTTGAATAGTTTGCTAGTGGAACCTCTGTTGTATCTCAGAGTTCCGACGAGGAAGTTCAAAGGCTTAGATTCGGATAGATATTAGCCTACAGATGTTTTTCAATTATTTAGGCAAGTTCATTTAAAGTTTGCATTCTCAATAGATAAGATTTGGTAATGTATATCGCATGCATTACGGAAGCGACGCATTTTTCCGCCATCGCGCAATGACCTGTAACCCATCAAAGATATGGCTCTAGGAACCTTCCTGGGAAGGCACAATAGGCTACTTTAAGAAGCCGCAGTGCCAGAGCCCCTTGAAGGCTATCTCCCGCCTCATAATCTAATCTAGCCCAGCAAAGGGCTACTTTAAATTATTTAGCGCATATCTTCGCTGTAAATGATCGATTACCTACTTTCATTTTATTCAGCTGCTTACCGCCAACCAGTCAGAGCCTTGTCAAATGACAATGATATCGACCTGAAAGACGCTGTAATAATTCGAGAGATCGGCGGAAACGTAGACGTCCAGGTCGGCTCCATCTTGAGATTTCGACCCATAACCAGCTGTCCTAGCACATCGCGATGCGTGCACTCCGATCTGTGCAGTTGGAGTTAGATGTTAGACGCAGATGCCAATACCAAGACAATAACTAGGGATGATCGTAATTTAAGTACACCAATCTCTAGCTTCAGGAAATGTGGGATGTTTCAAGCGCAAGTTCAAAAGTCTTTGAGCTTTTTCCAGTAAGTCAGTCCAAATCCGGCAGGGAAAATATTCCCGTGTCAAGAACACACATCGGCTTTACTAGCTCGAAACATTCGTCACGGGACCATTGCATGTAAATATATTTGAGTAGCCCAAATAAGATAAGTCGATTCAGTCCAGAGACCTCATTCACCGTTCGGGTAAATGTGTGCTTCCATTTTCTTCGTTTTTAAGACTCGTGGTTTCAGATTTATCATCACAACGAGAATTCATGTTAGGTTAAGTTTACGGGTTTTTAGAGCAGGGTAAACCCTACTTTACCACACTTAGGTCCTTGTGGACCCATTGAGATGCCCTTTTTTGGAGGTTAACCATTGGCGTTGTTAATGGTTAGATCGTGTCTTTCCTTCTTGTATTTACCCGATGCCGTCCAGCCATCATGATGTCCTCAAAAACCTGCTCAGATCAGAAAGTGTAACATCAGAAAGCTCTCTTAAGTTATGGAAGTAATAGCTTCCAAGTGTTCTGTTTCTCAAGTAACAGAGGCTCGTGCATTGACAGAGGAAGTGAGGTGTGCCCTCATGGACCTCTTCGTCTTTGCAGCCTCTACTACGAGACTTTAACGATGGTGGCTATTATTTACAAGTAACGAAAGGTTATGAGTTCTTCTTATGTAGAAGGAATACTGTTGAATTATTCCTCAGGGATAGGTTAGGCAAATTTCAATTTCGATACAGCTAGGCCAAAAAGAGCGAACTCGATATCAAAATGTGAGTTACCGGTCTTAATTCGGAAGTTTCTGTCTATAATCGTAACATTTGGCTGACCTGACAAAAAGCTGGCGAATATAAGCTTCCATCAGAGAAAAGACTGGCTCTGATGAATTATATTTGGTCTGGGCTTCAACCTTGAAGAATTATCTATGTTTCCTCATCAAAGTTCGTCTCAAACCAAGCAATTTTATACACACCTTGGCCGCTTGGAGTATTAAATTCATCCTACAGCACTCGGTCGTATCTACATTTCTTTTAGAGCTAAGTTACAAGAACTGGCCCCAGTTACTGTTCTTCCTCAACTGATAATTGGTGCTGCCCCAAATATTGCATTGCCCCACAAGATCCCACTATGTTTTCAGCGATTTTATACTGAACTGGATGGCAGTATCTAGAGACCCTCCTCCAATAATAATCGGTGACTTGCGTTGAACATAAAACCCCAAGCGCAGTAGTTTAGCAATCAAACTTGCGTCACATTTTCTGTGGTTTAATCACCTAATACCAAGCACTTGTATAGGGTATATAGGCTATTACCAAACCCCTGGTGAGTAAAATTTCATGGATTGCACTAAGAAACTGTTCTATGGGCTGCTATACAAAAGTTACTCCCAATACAGATTTTATTGGCCTTTTTGCTGCCGCTTATCCGACAGTAGGACTCGTCCCCCAAACAAAGTACTTCTGGCCACTCCCCCAATGCTGCTCCACGTATCTATATATTAAAACGAAATCGCAATCAAAAATACCCATGAAATTAAGGATGCACCTGGCAATCTATCTACACTAACATATACATGTCTATACCTGATAACAATCGCATAATGAAAAACTTTCCATTTTAAACGTTGTGTGTACCAAAGTCACTTTTTGTCATTGACATACTCGCCCGTTCATCTATAAAAAAAAGGACTCAAGAAGACAAAAATCAACTTCAACCCCTTTAATGATAACAGAAACTTGAACGGCTACACTACTTTGACTATACCACCCGCCCCACATTTCCCATCCGAAAGGAAGTAAACATTTAGCTTGTCCTACAACCACCGTGAGCTAACCAAACACAACGAAAACGAAAATCCTTAATAAGAACAACAAATAAAGTTTCAAGGCCATTTGGGCCCATCTGTGCACCGCAGCCAACACTACTGTGCTGACTACTGGCTGCCTAAATCACCCACACGAGATGGAACTAGGCTCCTTGGATTGTAGATACAGATAGGGGTTTGCGATTTGTGGTGGTGCTGCAATATTGAAAGGTTATGGATACTAAAACCGACCGCGCACAGCAGCAGGTGAGTCCGTGTGTGCAAATAATAACAAATGGCGAAATGGTTGGTTGGCGGTTCGTGGCTTGATTGCTGGCTTTTATTATCCCCCCTCCCCGCTCGATCTGAGGTCGCGAAGGGTGGGCTTGGGTTTGTTGATTGCTTTCCATCTTTTCTTTTCTTTCGACGGCATTCTGTCCGTTATAAGGGTAGTCATAGTCATAGTAAAGTTGCGATTCGATTCACCACTACGACCTGAAGAGTTGCTATTTGTCTGACTTACTACACCCCACTTCGCTTGTCTATAAATCCCATTTGCCTGTGTAATCATTGTACACAGAGTGTACTCTCACCACCCCCAGACTGGATTTTTTTATGACCAAAATATGCAAAAATTGGCCACAAAAATTTTCACAAACTTTCTGAATCAGTTCGAAGTTGGAATGCACTTCAGACTCATGGTCGGGGAGAAAACGTCCTGCAAAAAAACAAACAAACGCGAAAAATGGATCTCGAGTTAAAAAGGACTTCAAGTGCTAGAAACTGTTGAAGACTCAGGATTTGGTTCGGTTCGGTTCGCAGTATAAACCAACAAATAGAACTAAAGCGCGACCGTGTGTTCCAATTTTCTAAAGTGAAGTTTCTGCTTTTTAATATATGCACACATGTGAACAATGAGTACGGTTCGGTGTGTTGGTGTATCTGTGTGCTGCATAGAGTAAAGTGTCTAATGCTATTGTGGTTAAGAAGAGTTCCGCAATTGTTAGGCTGCTGAACTGTTTTGAGTCTAGAGACCGTATAAGGGCTCTAACCCATCCATCGCATGCATACAGTGCTACTCACATACGTTCCTTCGTGGTATGCTACATATGAGTCTGGCTGGCTGGCTGACAGGGAGCGGAAAGCGAATGGTGGCGACCCAGTTAGCGAGCGAGTGCGAAACGAATTTGTTAAGTGCACGATGATGCGAAAGTGGTAAAATCGATAAGTTATTTCACAATTTGTTCGGTATGCTGTTGTTGGTGTATTTTTTTCGTTTTTTTTTTGTTTCTGTTTTGTTTGTGGCTATCAGTTCAGTGTGCACCCGAGTCAAGTGAACATTTGTCCTGTCAAAACGCGGGCCTCCCTATCTATACGTATGCGTATGTGTGTATCTCTTTCAGTGTGAAATTCATATTGCAACGATATACACTGTAGCGTAGACGACCAGAAGACGGGTTAATTTATATTTGTGCTGGGGCTTAAAGGTTTCGATCAAACTTTTCTTTTTTTTCTGTTTTCGTTGCTCTGCTCTGCAACGGTATTTAATTGTTTTGCCAGCTAGAGGTTTTTATTAGTTTGAGGGGGTATAAAATCGCTTATAATTTGTTACGATAGTGATACACGCAAACGGGTTTTTGCCTGTGCTTTTGGGGGTATGTAGGTTAAGTATTTCATTTCGCAAAGTGATAAACAAATTATAATTTGTTTCTATTTAATGGGTAGTGTTCGGTGGGGGGGATTGATGACATTTAATTTTATGTAGTTGCGCGTTTCTATTAAACTCTTTAATTCGTGTGTGGTGACAGAGCAATTTCTATACGGAAGGGTTTATCTGAGCACAAGCGAGATCTATTTGTACATAGTTCGCTTTAGAATTAGATGCATTAAGGTACCTTTTTTAGGGTATCAATGGTATTTAGAGCACGCGTGCTCTTACCATAGATAGGAGAGAAGGAGCCGTGGGCGTAATTATAGAAGATAGGTATACAAAGACATTCCACATGAAAAGCTATATAACACAAAGGCAAGAAGGATATTCAACTATTTTTCTAATTTTTCAATCTAGAATAAGGATTTGCTTGTAGAAGTAAGATTTATTTCATGATCTCAGATCTCATCCTCAACATTTTTCCAGTATGTTGGATAGAGTGAGTGTTCCAAATATAAAATCATTCCTAGACCAATCGATCAGATCAATTATTGAGCCACAGCAAGCTCATTGTATTGTTTTTAACATATTAGCTAGCATAGAAGTTAATATACAGATGTCTCATCCAAATGTAAAAAAAATGATTGTACTTTTTGCGATCGTCCAACACAGATTGTCCAACAAATGGAAGGTGAAAACCAAAACCCACCACACCTCATTCGAGAAGGGGTTGATTTTTTGTTTGAATAATTTGTGCCGTGAGGAGATCTTCGGCGATGTAATGCATGATGGTTTTTGTTGGGAAGAGCCGCCGATTTGGTTTTGGAATGCCTGTGACTGTGTTAAGGTCTGCATATCACAAACCATACTTTCACTTTATATAACCATCACCACTTAATTAAAAATAATCTCATAAAAAAACTAACAACCCCACCACACTTTTATTCGAAAATCTTGAATGGTGTAAGATTTGAACCCACTCTTATCATCAGTGTTTATAACAGTTATCACATTCCGTTATATTAATAAACATTTTAAGTGTCCAGACAAAATTTTTCAAACTCACAATGGCGAAATTTTCCGTACAAAATTGCATATTGTGACCTAGAAAATATTTAGTTTGAAGATTAAAAATTATTATTAGTAAAGCCCAGTGTCTTTCTTTTTTGAACGGCGACCTGCTCAGACATTGTACACTTACATACGTACATTTTCCGAACGGTTTATTTACCGGTTATAGATTCAGAGTTTTAAGACACTTGCGTACGTAATACTTGGACTTTATTTTATATACATAATACAGTTTTATAGATGACCACCATTTTTCCGTTTGAGCAATTTTTGAGCCTCAAAACCTTTGCCGGATTTTTTTAAGAATTATCTAAATGGCCCCTTTTTCAGTTTAAGTAGGATTTTATTTTTTATTGAACAAAAAAGAATGCAAACATTATGAAAGAATAAATTAGTTTTTTAATAAAAATAAATGTCTTTGTTGCTCTGTTTCGCCTTTTTAGTCCCCTTTCTGAAACTTTTCAGTGGCAACGCTGACGTGTTTAGTCTTTGGAATTAATACATTATTAGTTGTTTTTCGAACCTATTTACTTGTGCGGTTCTTTAGCTCTGCAAAAATTTTTGAACATCAGTAATCTTGGGCTGTTTCGGGCAGTAGCATCGTTTTCGTGAAACCAAATGCCGAATTATGTGACTTAGCAGATCCAGCTATGGCCGTTCAAAATATACGAACACGACGAGAATAATGAACTCATCTCAAAAACGAATACTTATCAAAATCAAATATATCGTGTGAGTTGGTCATAAGCAAACTACTCTCATTGTTTGTATGAGGTAGGTGCATCACTTCGGAAAAAAGTCTTCCTGTTATAGATCTGATTCAAAAATATATTTATTTTTGGAAATAAATAAACTATATAATTGGGAGGCCAAAAATGGTTACGATTCGTAAGTTGTTGCATTTTTGCAAATTATTTGTATAAGATCCGGTTAGAGAAATACACCCTCAAAGTTTCATGACTCTAGAAATTAAAGCATTTGAACTGTGCATTGACGTCCATCAGTCAGGGCAAACCCATATTTATTTATCTAAGGATATTTGCCAAATACCTACCATCTTTTGAAACATTCACCGATAGACGACATCTTATATAATGAATGAATGTACAGGGTTTGCTTTATAATTTCCATGTAACAGTAATACCCGCACATCCAACCACATAATATTCTAAATTTGGCCTAGACATACAAATCTCCTGTCTCCAATTACTCTACAAAGGAGACAAATCTAGGTTATCGCTGTGAAATAATCAATAATAATTTCTTTTAACAAAGGCTTTGGAATTTTTGTTTATTTTTTTTTTCAACATCTACTAGTTTATGGCGCGGGAGGGTTACAAAGTTTCCATCCATTAAGAGGGAGTTCATAATGTTCGATTGAGTCGTCGATAATAGAAGGACAATGGCTTCTGAATGTTGACTTTCAACCTCCGGCTAACGCTTATAAACACCACGGAATTTTTTTCTCTGTTCTCCCTCTTTCATCCACTTCAGAGGCTTTGTCTTCTTAAAAGTGGCAAGGATAACAGAGGATAAAAAAAAAATGAGAAAACCATATTTTCAGAACTAAGCTAGAAAAGAATTCCCTTGTTCACATCGAATGAACAAGGACGAAAACTATTTTAATAAATTTAATTTAAACAGTGGAACGCTGAGGCAAGTTTCGAAGAATGAATTTCTTTTACATAGCAAAATGTTTAGCAGCTATCAGGCAGGATGTGTGAATAAAGTGTCAAAGATCGTTGAAAGTCGATGGACAATTTTTGAAGTAAGTGGTTGTGGTAAAACCCTACTGAAGGCAGACGGATTCATTGATAATGTGTGCCAAGGCAAACTTAGATTGGGTTGTGAAATATTTGCCACGGTCTGGTCTGGAATTGGGCCTATTTATGAACTTCTTTACTAGCGTATGATTTGGGGAAATTTTTAGATTGTTGTATTTATTGCGAGGCAGTTTTAACCATGCAACACCTCTGCCAATGATAGGTAATATTTTATTTAAAATCAATGTACACAGACAATAGTTCTTTTCGCTAAATGAAGGTCAACTATATAGGGGCCAAGGCGATGATGAAGCTATTTTCTAGGTTCGATTTCATTTAATCGATTTCGCCTTGATTATAACTGCATAATAGAGAATGAACCACCTTGCATATATAGTACTGAATTTGACTGTCCTTCTGGTTTGCAATTTAATTTTACATTAAAATTGCAGTCACGATGCACATACATAGTGAGAACAT